>WPIO01000076.1:1207500-1767500 GCA_009760855.2 Cristatella mucedo
TGCTTTACATTTGCAGCAAAGGAAACACTATCGAGTGGTGAGTGGTATCATGCTTGACAAACAACATAAATAGCCTGGTTAGGGGTGACATGCACAGGGTCAGCATGCAAGTGTGGTTAATGGCAGCATACAACAGTGTCAGCACACATAAGCACGTAAAGGACGGATCACAGGGACCCACTAAATGCTGTCATAAATAGGTGCATTTTTAATTTCATTTTAAATGTGGTCAAGTCAGGAGATGTCGTGACGAAATTCGGGATTGAGTTCCAGGCTTTGGGAGCATGCAAACCAAATGCACGGTCTCCAAAGGATTTGAGGTTTGTACGAGGTATTGGTAAACTGTTGGATTCCGAAAAGCGGGTGGTACGAAGCTTGGCCTGGTGGGGGAGTAGATCTGAGAGATAGGCTGGAGCCAAAAAATGAAGTGACCTAAAAGTGAGTGACCCAAAACCTTGAAGCCAATCCATTGATTGACTGGTAGTCAGTGCAGGTCGGCGAGAAGTGGTGTGATGTGGCAACTGCAACGCTCACAACTTGTTTCACTTTCCTTCACAAACAGATTTCCTTAATTTAGAAAGAACTGCAAGATTGCCCCGTTCACTTGCTAGGTCAGCATACATGCAAGCTGCCTTCCAAAATGAAGTTGTAGTTTTCCGGGATTCTTTATGGTATGTTAGTAGTTAAATTTTCACGAAAGCTGGCATCGTTTGTGCAAACCTGTCACTCAGAGTGAAGCATGTTTTTTTATATAATATTTATTATTTGCATTGTCTGTGCTCTTGATCTTACGTGCGTGAGCTATTTTTAATCAATTCGACCAACACTGTAATGCTTGTGAGCGACCTGTGCTATCACCACTATTATATCATTACATTGCTGCTGGCTAAAAGCATATATAGAATGAAGAATGTGACACGTGCTGCAACAAGGTGACATACATTTTTTAATGTTATAATATCTCCAGATTATGTTAGTGTTCCTTTCTTGCCTTGTAAGTAAGTTATACCAGCTAACGGACTCCTAGTTATTCTAGTGTACTAGGACCGGTCCTCACAAGGTAGCATCGACGTTAAGCGTTGCTGCTCATGTTCTCACATTTGAGTGTAACTGAGTCGTTTCCGGCGTTCCCAGACGTAGGACAAGTGCTCACTTGTTGGCAGTAACTCACTCGAATGTTTGTGGTTAGTCCTGCTGGAGCCTCTTGGTATGTTTAGATGATTCTGGCTTGGATATCGTGCAAATTCGGCATCCCAGTGAACAGCTTAAGCTCTTTGGCCCCAAGAAGTCTCATATTGCATCGATTCCTGGACTCGCAATCAGCCTATAAATAATAATAATAATAATAATTCACTTGATAAAGCGTCCTCAGAGAACTTAATCTCTCTCTAGGCACTTTACATTTGCTGTAAAGTGAAATGCAATTGAATGGTAAGTAAAATCATGCTTGAAAAACAAACGAAATGAATAATATGGTTAGGGGTGACATGCAAGGGTCAGCATGCAAATGTGGTTAGTGGCAGCATGCACAGTGTCAGCACGCATAAGCATATCAAGGACGAATCACAGGGACCCACTAAATGCTGTCCTAAATAGGTGTGTTTTTAGGTTCCTTTTAAATGTGGTCAGGTCAGGGGATGTTCTGACGCAGCTCGGGAGGGAGTTCCAGGCTTTGGGAGCATATGAACTAAATGCACGGTCTCCAAAGGATTTAAGGTTTGTACGAGGTATTTCTAGACTGTTGGATTCCGAAAAGCGGGTGGTACGATGCCTGATGGGGTAGTATATCTGACAGATAGGCTGGAGCCATAGAATGAAGGGACCTAAAAGTGAGCGACAAAACCTTGAAGTCAATCCGTTGCTTGACTGGTAGCCAGTGCAGGTCGGCGAGAAGTGGAGTAATGTGGCAACTGCGATGCTCACGACAGACAAGTCTAGCTGCCGAGTTTTGCACCAGCTGCAATCGCCTGATCGCACTTTCTGGCAGGCCAGTAAGCAGTGAGTTGCAGAAGTCGAGATGGGATGTCACGAATGCATGGACCAACTTGGACGTGGTATCCTTATCTAAACAAGCCCGAATTTTAGCAATGTTATGAAGCTGAAAATAGGCAGATCTGACTATGGAGCTGATGTGGTCGTCTAACGAGAGGTCGCTTTGGAATATGACACCTAGATTTCGAGCTGATTCAACTGGAGATATGCTGGCAGAGCCAATTTTGAGAGTCAGCCTTTCCAATCTCTGAATCGCACTGGGTTTGCCCATAACTAGTAAGTTAGTTTTATCATCGTTAAGTTTTAGAAAATGTGCTGCCATCCATGTGCGAATGTCATCAATGCATGCAGCTAGTGAGTTTAGAGAATTTGAGGTGCTCGAAGGCTGGGAGGGATCAAAGCAAAGCAAAAAAAGAAAAAAAAATAAAAAAAATATAAAGCACAAAATAATGAGGTACATGCAAGGGCATATCTAGACTTAGGCAAATGGCATTTCTAAATCTCGAGCTTGAGTGGGCATAATGCAAGCTCAAGGCTTTCTGTTTGGAATCTGCTCGGCCCCTCAAGAATTGGCAATTTTCTATTTTGGGAAAACCCGAAGCACATCACCATAGGCTTGCTGCTCAGAGAAGCCACTTTCGTCTCACTCATCAAAAGAGAACTTGATACTCCCATTTTGAGAGCCTGAAGCTTCGTGACGACGATGCACAGCACAGAGACACATCTTTTTAGATGTGTCTAGAAGTATTCATATCGTAACAACTGTAGAAGATATCATATCTTCCTTTAAGGGCGACGTCAAGAAAATATTTAAAACTTGTCCGACAATCATATATTTGTTTAGGGTATATTCCAAAAGTCAAACATATTAGAAAGAGGATCGCATCATATATTTGTTTAGGATATCTTCCAAAAGTCCAACATGTTAGAAATAGGATCGGAAGCTCTGGCGACTTCAACATAGATGAAAACATTATCATGTAAACCACGTCTAACCGGATGTACACCGGGAGCAACATATCTAAAAATAACAAATTTACCGTTCTCTGCACATATGCGACTTGTATCCCAACTTGTTGAACAAGTAAAGTAGGTCGAGGTATATGCGTGAAGCTTGTTGAGGTGCATTCTTATGACTTTGAAACAGCTTAATTTCAAGTGTAGGTTTATGCCTTGTAAAATTCATAACTCGGCTAATACTTCACATATCAGGGTGAAATTCGAAATGCGAGTTTAGCTTTGCTTGTCTTACATGATTCTGGGAAAATTTCTGATTTTGATCGGATACATTTTGCTGTACATGTCCATGATTACAGAAAATAAAGCTCCACGAGGCTTGATGACAGACATTATGTCATCAGGTGCCAGACCACACATCCTGAACCATGCGGTCATATCACAAGCTACTACTTATGCTACTTGCACTTGCACTCCGAACCCTGCATAAAATCCTGCCACCAGCAAGATTCAAGCTCGACCACGGCTTGAATTGCACAGTACTGACCCACGGGGTTAACACTGATGATTGTAAAAATTAAAATACAACATTGTTATAATGTCCTTAGAGTACCAAATCTCTTTCTTAGGCACCTACCATGTGCTGAGCAGGAAGTCAATCGGTTAGTCACAGCATATGCAGTTTCAGAGCATGCAGGCATGCAAAAGGCAATTCACTGAAATGGAGCAAATGCTGTGAAGAACCGGTGTAGGGTTTCTAGTTTCTTTTGAATGTCGCTAAGTCAGCTGATGTGATGTCGATTGGAGGCGAGTTCCATGCTTTGGAAAGATAGCACTGAGGGCATGGCCTCCAAAAAGGTGTGAGCTTCACTAGCAGCACAACCAAAAGACCAGCTAGCAGGGGTCTAGACGAGCGGGGTTCGATGGATGAAGGGCCTGATTGGGAAGTATTTCAGATCGGTGGTCTGGATCGAGAGAATTGAGGGACCGAAAGATGTTTGTCAGCATCTTTTAATCGAGACACAGTGTCATGGGAAGCCTGGACAGATTGGTGAAAAGTCGTGTGCTGTGGCAGTTTCGACGTTGGCGACAGACAAGACTATCTGGCGAGTTGTGCAACCCTTACAGATCTCACAAATCGCTCAGCAGCGTGAGGCCAGCTGCAACGATAGTAGCCAATGGGGGACCGCCAAAGGCATCGTCTCTGAAATTTGTTAATGAGCTTATGCACGCTGCAGTTGGGGACATTATTATCAAATCACGTAAGGCGCTTCGTTTTCAGCCTATACGAAGGATCCTGAAGTAGTATGATTTTTTTCTCTGCACTGTAAAATTTGTTGTTTAATCGTGGTTATCCTTCTTAGTATTATGGTTAGTTTTAGTACTATTCAGGCTGGTACAGGTGGCTTAGTAGCAGTTGAAAAGTCGGTGTGCCCACAGCTTGTAATACTCCGCAGGAGTAGCCGACCTATAGTCCATGCCACATTACGATCTCTGAGGCTCGACGTGCTCCTTAACGTTAGGGAGAAAGCTTTTGGCTGCCTACACTCTCAAGTCAAAGCCGAGCTGCCGAGTGCCTTGTTATGGACCGTGAGCACTGCGAATCTAATCCTCACAGTTGTCGGTCCCTTGCAGATCAGAGACCCAACGAAGGCTGTGTAGTATGATTTGCACACTAAGGTGCTGGCAGTACTCCATCATCGACGTTTGAGGGGGGATGACAATTACTTAAGTAGTCATGATTTTTCTTTGAAGGTGACTCTTGGCTTACTTGTATACTTCTTCTTTTGCGAAGAGACCGAGCAAGGGAAGTTACCTCGGCATAAACCACCATCCAGTATGTTTTTACAAACTGGATGCATATTCACGTGATGTGGGAGAGAGAGAGAGAGAAAGAAAGAGAGAGTGAGTGACTGAGAGAAAGGGCGGAGAAGGAGAGGGAGCGAAGCAATGTGCTCCTGATTCCTCTACCGAATGCCCTGTGTAAGCTACTGTTGGCTTTGCATGCATTCATTTCACGTGTACCCCCATATGCATAATCTTTTGGTAGTCTTATCATCACGACCTCTCCAAATCAGGTGAGCCACTACCTACACACGATCTGAAGCAGGCTAAGTAGCTCTCAACGTTTGCAAAGCTGCCACACGTGATCTTAAGCTTATGCTGCCATTGTGTACTGCATTACCACCAATCGTTTGGTAACTCTTTCTATAAAGTGTCTAAAGTGCACAGAAAGAGATTCAGTTCTCCGAATGGGCTATACAAATGTATTATTATTAACTCATCTAACGAGACTGAATGAGATGCACCTAACTTTCGATTCCAGTGACTATATTAGCTGTCTAAAATTTTTCCAGTCAAATAGTAGGTCTCAGTAAGCTGACTGATTGCTACAATCTGCAGCGTCAAACCTTGCTATTTAAAGTTCTCCCCGATTTCGGCTAAGTATTGGCATGTAGTCTCAAGAGTGCTTGAATTCTCTTATTAATGACAGCATTCACCGGTAAATCCATAATGATCATAATGCTTGCTGCTTTGTACATCCCGGCATTCTTATTTTCATTTTGCTGCTTCAGTGATCAGCACACTATGGGTACATCAGTTGCAGTGCTTGTTTACAGTAGTGTCCTTCATCAAAATGCTGGACGATCCCAAATATTGATCGACTATAGGTGGGGCCGTGGTTATCCATGGGGAGAGGGCTGCATTATTATTAGAGTGCTTCTATAGCTCTGCCTCTTTTTTTGCTGTCTGTGCAAATTAAAAACATACAAGTATTCTTCTCATTTGCAGCAAGCAAAACGACCCAAAAGCATGACAAGCACTCTTTTGCTACAAACCTTTATCGACCGGTAATGTCCTATAGCAAAGTTCGATTCAGTATCTTTCTACCTCATGCATGCTCATTCCTAGGGCATTCTCGTGATTGGTTCACATTCCTTGTAAATAACAGTGCCTTTGAGCTTTTACGTCTTTAAGATTGAAGAAGTTCCAGGCGGGACTTAGAGCTAGCTAGCCATTCCAAAGAAACTGCTCTGCTTTGTGCCTACACTCATCTTATGAATAGAGCTGATAAGGGTAAGGCCTTTCTGCTGGTTCTCGTAGAACACACAGCAGCAGCAGCAGCAGTGTCTGACACAATTGACCGCCAGATCCTTTCGGAGTGCCTCTTGGCATGTCTAGGCATCACTGGCACATTGCTAAACTTGGTTAGGTGCTTCCTTTACAGCAAATGTAAAGTGCCTAGAAAGAGATTGAGTTCTCTGAGGGTGCTATATCAAATGCATTACTATCATTATCTCTGTGAGAGATGTCAGTGTAGATTTAAATGACTATCGGTTTGGTCAACGTAATCTCCGAGCACAATCTCGTGTCTTTTATTTCTATGCCGAAACACTTTACTCTATCCACCCTTTGATCCTTATAACCCGTGCTTGACATCCGAATAACTTCTGCTATTACCAACTCCTGTCCCCCACTGCAATTCAAGGGACTACTTATCCGAGACCACGCTGCCTTTCTGCTGGCTGAGACATGGATGACACCCTGTGCTCTGGTGGCTGCATATCTAAGACCACCCCACCCGGGTTCTCATGTTTTCGGACCACGAGGTCTGACAAGGTGAGTGGCAAGGAAGCTGCTGTTGCTCTTTGTGACCTGGGTTTTTTGTATGGGTCATCGTTTGAATCAGTTGCTATCATATCCCCTACAAAGACCATGCCTCTTAACAGTTGTGATCTACCGACCCCCTTCTGATTGTCTAACCTGGTTTATGGAAAGGTTCTCTGTGTTCCTCACCATTATTCGTGACAGACCACAATTGATTGAGACTTTAACATTCACGTTGAAGACCTTAGCAACAGTCACACCTGCCCATTTCTTGACTCTCTGAAGATCTTCAGCTTGGTCCAATACGTTGGCCATCCAAATCGTATCGGTGGCCATGTTCAGGATCTCGTGATCGCAAATTATGTCTTCCCCACTAACCGTGTTGTGTGCCCCCTTACCATCTCGGATCATTACCCAAGCCCATTCACTGTTCCTGTTCAGTCGTATGTGCCCGGAAGCATCGATTTGTCCGGGTACGAGACCAAAAACAAACGTGCTGAGAGATTTTTCAAATCTGTTTGTAATTTAGGTCTGGCATTCAAAATCTGCTGACACCCTCGAGACCCTCATCGATGCAGTAAACTCGAAACTTACGCAGTACCCTGAACGGATATGCTCCCCTACATTCTGCCCATTATGGAGTCGTAGACATTCCTTTCTATTTACCAAAAAACTTCATAAGATGCTGCGTCTAAAGCGCAGGCCCGAGCGCTGCTTTAAGTGGTTGGGGTCTTATCCCGGTCTTGCAAGTTTAAAAGACTTCCTTGGTGTCTGCATCCGGAAGCTGATAAAAGTCAAGGCTTATTTTGTTGGCTCAAAATCTGATGTCAGTCCTGCCAGTCAGATCCCAAACAAATTTATAAAACGAAGAAAAATTTTCTTGCCACTTAATAGTCTTTTTGTCAAAATAGTAGCTATTTGGCCAATAATTTTTCCACATTGTTCGTTTAAAAAAATATTTTAGTACCTCCTAAAAGCCACTCTGACTAATGCAAGTGTTGAGTCAAAACATTTGACCTCCCTTTAGAAATATTCTGGGGTTTACTGTGTACAAAGTGGCTAACTTAAGTGTAGTAAAAAGAGCTTGTCTTCTGAAGACCTATACTATCACCTCTGTGGTCTTTACCGGTGGACAAACTTATTCTAGCCATAACTCAGGCTTTTAATGTTTCTCTTGACAACAGAGTTGTTGCAAAGTCTTTCAAATTGGCCATCTACCAGTAACCATTCGATCATACTTCCTTTGCAGCATATGTAAAGTGCCTAAAAAGAGATTAAGTTCTCTAAGGGTGCTATAGAAATGTTATATTATTATTATTATTATCGTTCGACTAACTCGTAAAATTCCGGATTGGATTCAGATTTTGGAAAATTATCACTCAGTCTCCCTTCTTCTTTTTTGGTCGAAGAGGGTGTCGAAAGGATTCTCGCTAAGCAGCATGTAGAACACAACAAGACAAGAATAAATTGTCAGGAAAATTTCCTGCGGGATTTAGCCGATACAATTCCACTGAAATTGCTCTTGTACGTGTGACCAACGGCATCCTAAGCAATAGCGAGGATGGGAATATTATTGCTTTGACCCTGCTTGATCCCTCAGCTACATTTTCACACGATTGATCACGATATTCTAGTTGAACGATTGAGAACAACGATCGGTTTGGCCGGAGAGGCTCTGGTGTGATTCAAATCGTACTTGTCCAAATGTGTTCAGTCCGTGTCCCGTGATGGTCGCGTCTCATCTAGCAGACCAGTTACCTGTACAGTAAGTTTCCCAAGAGTCTATTCTCAGTCCTTTGCTGTTCTCCCTTTATACCGAGCCTCTGGGAACAGTGATGTTTACTCATGGGATCGGCAATCAATTCTCTGCTGAGGATACCCAGCTACATTTATCATTTAAACCATCGGAATCCACTGCAGTGACGGATTAACTGAGTGCTTGCCTCGTTGACATCCGATCCTGGATGTCGGCCAATTTCCTTAAACTAAACGGCAATAAAACCAAACGATTACTCACAGGGCACAACAAACGTAGGCTGGACGAGTAGGCTTTGCTCTTCTAAATAGTGCTGCTGTACTACAACCGTCATCTTGTGCTCGGAATTAATGTATCCTAATTGATAATTGCTTTAAGTTTAAAAGCTTCATTAGGAAGACTGGTTTCACAGCCAGCCATCGCGTTCCGGTTTGTGATGAATATGGCTGCAAGGCTAGTAAGCAAATCTCAGAGGTCCATCCATGTATCTCATTTGCTGAAGGTACTGCAATGGCTCCAGATCGATTAACAGATACAGAGCAAAAATTGTACACCGACCCGCAAGGCCTGCCATGACTTGGCTCCTCCATACCTAGCTGGACTGCTGCACCAGTT
The DNA here is from genome assembly GCA_009760855.2 of Cristatella mucedo. Classification (NCBI taxonomy): domain Eukaryota; kingdom Metazoa; phylum Bryozoa; class Phylactolaemata; family Cristatellidae; genus Cristatella; species Cristatella mucedo. The sequence continues at coordinate 1,216,430 of WPIO01000076.1, forward strand.
TCAATCTCGTTGGTTCGCCCATGTTCTTTATGGACACTAAATTAGCTGTTGCATTCCTTATACTTAACGACCTTCATCAATAGAAGCTTTGGCTCTGCAGGTCCTAGACTGTGGAACTCACTTCCACAAATCGTATGCAACGACATCTACTCTCCTGCTCCTGATTGTGGTGCATCTGTTCCAGCTGTCCTGAGCTGCTACTTCCATGCTGCTCACTTTCTCAGCTGCTCTCCTGGCTCAGCTATGCTTCTCATTTTCAGTTTTTGCCTGAGGTGCAGTCTGTTGGCTACTGCATTCGCACCGTAAGCCATTTAGGCTTTGAGTGTGCTATAAAAAAAAAACTGCACAGCACCCACTCGCTCACTTAGTCCCTGTGGATTTGTGGAATTACAGCCGGAGGTGCATTACATTAGATTACTAAATTCCCTTGGATGGCCACTAACTTACTGAGCTTAATGATGATAAGATAAACTTATTAGTTATGAGCAAGCCTTCGTGTTACCCTAAAGTCGGAAGACCTCACCCTTTAGATTGGTTTATCAAGCATCACTACTGTGACGTCTGTTTATAATCTGGGCTTAATAATAATAATAATAATGATAATGCACTTGTTTAACTTCCTCAGAGTGCTCAACTTCTTTCTAGGCACTTTACTTGCTGTAATGGAAGCATGATCAAATGGTACTGGTAACATGCACAGTGTCAGCAAGTATTATATTGTTAGTGGTAACTCGCACGGTGTTAGCATGCATGAGCCCACAAAGGACAATTAGCACAGACCCAGAAAAAGCTATGAGAGACAGCTGAGTTGTGTAGCTTCTTTTTAAACGCCATTAAGTCAGGAGATGCCTTGACATCAGTCAGGAGTGAGTTCCAAGCTTTGGGAGCATACGAACTAAAGGCACGGTCTCCAAACGATTTGAGGTTGGTTCATGGTATAGCTAAACGGTTTGAGTCAGAAAAGCAGGTGGTACGATGCCTAGGCTGGATTGGGAGTAATTGTGAGAGGTAGGCTGGAGCCAGAGAATGAACGGACCTACAAGTGAGTGAGGGCTTGCTCTTCAAAACGATCTACACACTTAAGCCGGCCTACTTTAAGCTGAGGAACGCCAAAATCAAGGCCTGCTTAGACGAGAGCCAAACTAGTTCACTCGTTCGTGACATCAGATCTAGATTATTGCAACTTCTTTTATTGGGGGCTCTGATCTGTGCCTTGATTGGCTGCAACTGGTGCAAAACTACGAAGCTCGTCTGATCTGTCATCATCGGCATAGCAGCCAGACCACACCACCGCGTGTGTCCGAGGTTCACTGACTTCCCATCCTGCATCGAATCGGACGCATTACTAATCACTTCACTTGCTTTCTCCAACTCTTTTATCTGACCTTCCTGCTTCTCCAGCGTGCTCTTGTGCTACCGCTCCTCATCACCTAGTCATCTGGCTGCTGCTTACACTAAATATAAATCTTTTGTTGATCGAGCTTTTAGCTAGTATGCACCGAAATTGGGACTCGCTTCAGGCTGCGGTCACTACCTGTGCTTACCTTGCGTCTTGTAGGTCTCTACTAAAGACGCTTCTGTTCTTGTCAGCATTCCCTTCACTCCAGTGAACTTGTCGTTTTTTTGTCCTGCGTGTGCTTTGCGAGGTTACCTGCATATGATTCAGTGCATGTTACTGGCAAGGGATCTTACTAACCTGTAGCCATGATAGTTTTAATATTGTATTTAGCATGCTCACCTAAGCATAATGCTTGTTCACTTCTGAATGCTTGATACAGTGTATGTCACTAACTCCATGGGGTATTGATTCTCGTACAGCAAGTTGGAAAGTACCTTGATAAGTTCTCCTTTGGTGCTATATACACGACCTATTGCTATTGATATTGTTGCTTTTACTATCAACTGTGAATGAAAGCTGTAGACCTGTGACATTGGTGCTGTTATGCACAAAAATATCTTTGTTGTCACTAGATCTCAGTCCTTTCTCCGACTTGCCTTCGCTGGGGGGGGGATGCTATTACATGACACATAAGGCCAAGGCCAAGTCTAGCTTCGAGATAAAGGTGTAGTGGAATCACAGTGAGTGCCCAAGTTCCAAAAAAAAGTGCCGATGTCGATCACTATTATATATTCTTATGCCAACATGGTCAGCAACTTACCGAATGATCGAGTGTGGCGATCAAACAGATCGTTTCTAAACTTCTTTTGCCGTGCAGATAGATAAGATTGGAGAGTCTGTTACCGAGATAACATCCCCTCAAGACTCCTCACCGTCAGCTTCTTGCGTGTGGTTCTTAGCCCGGGGGTAGGGCACTTGTACTTCACACCCCCAGGTCCTGGATTCGAGTCCTACCACGAGCGATTCATTGCTCACTCCGAGCAGTGAAGATAGCTGTTCAGGCTCTTCTGCTGTTACATAAATAAGACTGCTTAACCTGAACTCATTTAACTTTGCTTTTACTTGCCTTACCTCAATGTCCACCTTCAAGCCTGTCACTTGCGACTTCATCTCATTTTTAATCTCTCATTCTATGAAGACTACTAGCCCTGTAGACATTTTACCACTGTTCTCCTTCTGAGATGCACAGATTTGCTACTGCCATGTACAACTAACATAATTCTATCTCTTACTAAATAAAGGTCTTTTCCCTGCACCTTTCAAAAAGGCTGCTGGTACTCATTAAGAAGGCAGCACTAAACCCGGAGAACTAACTTCTTCCCATTCTCCCAACTGCCATTCCTATCAAAGACACTAGAACGATTAGCGGCAGACCAGCTGGGCTCTTATATCAAAACTTCAAACTTAGCTAGTAAGTTCTGATAAGGTTTTAGAGCTAATCGCTCCACAGACTCAGCTCTACCTCGAGTGTATGACGACCTTCCTGTAAATCAAGACTCGAGTAGTCTCTACTTGTTTTTTCTGAATCGTTCAGCAGCGTTTGATACTACTGATCACCGAGTCCTTCGTGAGTGCCTATCATCTTACCTTGGCATCACCAGCACTGTTAGCCAATAATTTTATGTACTGCTTCATTAGGAAACTGTAGATCATTGTTGTCAAGAGGTAGCAGTCATCATCCGAGGAGCCAAGTATGCGGTACTGCCAGGGATCTGTGCTTGGTTCCCTTCTTTTCATAGTTTAGACTCTTGCCGATGTAATCAGCTAGCACAATCTAGGCTTTCATTTTTACGCAGATGACACACAGCTGTACCTGTGCTTTGATCCCTTCAAGCATTCCGGTACATCAATCTCTCTTAACTGTCTTGCTGCATGTATTGCTGATATTCGCGCTTGGATGGCAGCAACATTTCTTACATTAAATGCCGATCAAAACAACCTACTAGTTACAGGCAAGCATTACTCAAAAATTGGAAAATGTAACCCTCTAAATGTGCACGGCTAGGATATCTCATTCAGCATCTGCATGCTATCTTGATGTCCTGTTCCAAAGTGACTTTTCATGAGAGGACCACATCAGTTCCTCACTTAAGTCTGCCTACGATAAGCTCAATCCATAGAAAAATTCTGTGCTAAGAGGGATACCAAGCTAGTCCATGCACTTGTGACAACTGGTCTTAACATGGTTTACTTACCACTCGAAGCTTTTCCGACCTGTTTAATAAGACACTTACAGCAGGTACGAAACTCTGCAGCTACGATTGTCTATAGCCAGCGTTGTGATTGCCACAATACACCACTTATCACCGACCTGCACTGGCTTTCCATCAAGTAGCCTATCGAATTCAAATTTTGATGTTTATATATTTTTGGTGCCTTCATTCTCATGCACCGGCCTACTTATCACTACTATTTCCCTATCAGGCGAGACATCGTACCACTTGCTCTTCTGACACAAGTCATTTAGGTGTGTCTCTAATTGACCTCGAACCCTTTGGAGATCTTGCCTTTGGTGCATATGCTCTCAAAGACTGGAACGCCCTACCCCCCCCCCGACTGACCTTCCCTGATTTGACATTAAATAGAAGCCAAAACGGCTATCTGATGTGCACAGCTGCCTGCAGTTCATGCAGATTGCTTGCAAGTGTGATAACGCATTGCTTACAGAACACAGGCTCATAGTGCTAAGGGGGGCCCAGTGTGCTGCTGCTGCCTCGTGCTGCTGCTGCTGCCTCGTGCTGTCTCTCATCCTTTATCTGCCGTGCCGGGTGACTTGGGTGCTTCGAGCTGTACAAACATTGTTACCACTTCCTCTGTCGGTGCAAGGTAGCCATTATCTGAACTGCCAATGGGCGCATCAGCAGCTAGTCCTCTCCTCCCACCAAGCTATGTACAGGAAGTTTTTTCATTTGCCCATTAAAGCCACAGTCAACAGTATAATCGTTGTTGGTGGTGCAGCTTTATAAAGGGCAGAGCAGTGTGGCAAGCCACAGGCCGGAAGGCTGGCTGCAACTGACATTAGGAAGCCTCTGTCGGACTCAAGTGAGAGCTCTCAGTGTCCTCTCTCACTCCGGCATACAGGCACGACAGAGAAACCGGCACTCTTGCTAGCATGGATGCAGAAGACAGCCCCACCACTCCTGCTATTCACTCCTCCTTTACATCCTTTCTTCCTGTTACCTTCCTTCCTGTTACCTTCCTTCCTGTTATCTGACCTGGCAACGCTGTGCGGTGCCCTCCCTTCCACAGTAGTGCTTGGTTGCTGTGTGCATCTCCTGCGCATCCTTATTTGGCTCTCATTAGAGGTTGATACGTTTTCCATACTTGTTATGGGTTACCTGCAGTAGCAGTGCTACAGTTACCGTTGCCTCGGTGGGTGGGGGAGGGCATTGCAGGTGTGCAGCCAAAAGGGCATTGATTTTTCAGATGCGCATGCATTTGCACTATGCAGCTCATTCTTTTGCTGCTGTCAAGACAAGCAGTGTGCAGTCACACAAGCCGGGCTTACTGACACATAACCGGATCGCATAAGAGTTTCAGATGCAGTCAGCATAAATTGACGTATTTTTTAATTGCTTTGAGTTTGCATATTTTCTTTTTCTTCTGTTCAGCAAGAGATTCGTCAGGTGTGCAAGCGTCAATGGCTGCGATCTGGTGTCAGCTGTGGAAGATGCCGTAAGCATGCTACTCGGGCCTCTCAAATCGCCTCGAGAGTGATCGCAACGACAGAAGGTCCCCAGCCAGAATGCTGGCTCTTTCTCTCTCTCCGCTGCAGATGCATCACCGAGATCGCGCTCGCCGTTTTCTGCCTGAAGATCGTGCGCTACTGCATGTACATGTGGCTGCCACTGTATCTGCTGCATCAGGTTCGTTGACGAGCGACCTCCCGGATGCCTGAACGCTCTGCTGCTGCTGCTGCTGCTGCTACTGCTGCTGCTCGGAGCTCGTGGTCTGGAAATTCCACCGAGCTGGCAGCAGCTTTTCACATCACCATCGCGTTGCGCTCCACGCCAGGCTGCTGCAGCTCACTGCTTGATGGGCGTGGCACTTAAGCGCCCTCCAGTCACGTGGATACCTGCGTTCAGTCACACGCGAGCACTGCCTGTGAGAGCACTGCCTGCGCAAGTGGCTGGCATACAGCCGACGACCAGCACTGGTCGAGAGCTCTGCTGCTGCTGCTGCCTCTGCGCACCCGCCCTTCCGGCGCCTTTGGCCACCGCTATGCGGGTGTTGGAGGGCTCTGTCACCTGCGTGTCACATCTGCACTGCGTTGCGGTGCCTGCGGCTCAAGCTTAATAATAATAATAATAATAATAATGATAATAATAATGCACTTGATAAAGCGCCCTCAGAGAACTTAATCTCGCTCTAGGCGCTTTACATTTGCTGCAAAGGGATATGGCGTGCCTGATCTCTCCTTTCTCCAAGCACCTTGCCTTCGGTGCTGTCTGTCTGCTAGCCTGTGACCTGCATCCGTCGCCAACGTCACCGGTAAACTTGCCTTCGTTGTAGCTTCAGTACGACAAAACTCGAGCCGGCTTGTTCTCTCCTGCCTTCGAGCTGGGCGGCGTGGTGGGCAGCTCAGTGCTGGGCCTCGTGCTCGACAGGTCCGACGACAGCGTCTCGGCGGCAGCTGCGGCGGGCTCATCTGCAGCTGCTGTTGCTGCTGGCTTTGCGCAATGGATCCGTGCTCCGGGCGCATCCACGCCAGCCGTCACCGCCATCACTCTGTCATCACTCTGTGCTACAGGTACTTTGAGCACAGCCCTCTCACAGGTGTGGCCTTGAGCATTGCGTGCAGCGCCGGAGCGCTGGTGGCTTTTGTGCTCACTAGCACCTGGGGCTACTCAGCCAACACTCTGTTCATGATGCTCGCCGGGGCGTTCAACTGCGGTCCCGATTCAATCCTGGGTAAGTAAGTCTTGGCAATCGCTTCTCGTTAGCTTTCCGTTTCCTTGTGCGCTGACTTGTGCTCGCTCAGTGGTCAAGAATGCGTCAGACCTCTCGCATGAGCTGTGCTGTGCATGGCAATTGTGCGAGACGGCTCGGCAGATAGCATATTGCAACTGTGACTGCCAGCAATGCATTGTTGCCAGCTGGTCAGCTTTCGATGCAAGCGCATAGTCTCTATCTCTCCCTCTCTCTCTCTCTCTCTCTCTCCCTCTCTCTTGCCCTCTCTCTGTCGCTCTCTCTCTTTTGCCCTCTCTCTGTCGCTCTCTCTTTCTCGTCTCCCCTTCTCTCTCTCTCTCTCTCTCTCTCTCTTGCTCTCCCTCTTTCTCTCCATCTCTTTCTCACTCTCTTTCTCGTCTCCCCCTCTCTGTCTCTCTCTCTCTCCTCTGTCTCTCTCTTGCTCTCTCTCTTTCTCTCCCCCTCTCTCTCTCCTCTCTCTCGCTCTCTCTTTCTCTCCCTCTCTGTCTCTCTCTCTGTCTCTGTCTCTCTCTCTCTCTCTCTCTCTCTTGCTCTCTCTTTCTCTTGCTTCATCTCTCAATCTCCTTGTATCGGCTAATGCAATAAGTGGTGATCCATCAAAGCGTTGATGATCAACTCGATTCGTTGATCAGCTGAGTCCTTAGAAGCACACACAAGGAGCAGCAGCATCATGTAGCTGTATCCAAGGCCAATGTACTGACTGCCTTTACTTTATTCAGTAAACCGAAAAGCTCTTCCTGTCGGCTGTGCTTACTGTAAGGTTAAAAATCACTCCGTATGGCATTCTCTGCACACAAGTTCAGATTACATCGATCACGTAGTCGATTGTGATGACACGTCAGGTTCACCTCTCAGGTTGCCCTGGTCTTGCCCAAGAGCTGCACGGGCACTGCAGAGCGACCACCTGCTTCGGGAGATGTCAACCTACCGCTCCTACTGCTTGTAGGCTACGGTCCGATGTGTTATGTCCTAGTATCATGTGCTGGGACAAAACCTTCATGTAGGATTTATGCCCCTAACCCTTGGAGTTACATTATAAAGTATTTTTTTTCAAAAGGTGTACCTTGCTCCAGAGTCCGAGATTGGAATCGGGCTCTTGGCTATCAGGGTGTAGGTAATAGGATTGAAAGAGCAATTCTAGATGTCATGCTAACTACGATGTGTCCCGTGAGTAATCGTTGTTCTCGTACTTCGTAATCCCATTGAAAGGCTTGCGAAGGATTTCATTACTGCTGTCGCCTCTCTCTTCTCTTTTATGTTTCTACTGCGTAGCTTCCTTGCAAGCATAAGCGAACAGTCAGCCGAGTAGACTCAGAGGCACTTTAGCCAATCGCTTAAGAGAAATTATTCGTGCAGTAAGCTACGCTGCTGAGACTGGCTTACTGCTGGCAGCCAAGACAGTTCCGGATCACTCATTCTCGTCGTGGTCCGGCTGATATGCACTGCTACAAGCCGCAAGTAGCTACTTCCACGTCCGGACAGAGTTAGGTTGCAAGCACAGCACTCGTAACGGCGCCTCAAGTCTCAACCGACGGGCGACGAATTCTAGTGATGAGCGAACCTTTTATCGCGGCTAGCGACGTGTAGGTATAAAAAAAATATAGTACCAACGCACTCAGGTATGCCGACAGTTTTGGAACACGGCGGCGACGAAGAGCACCCATAGCTTAACATGGCAAGTCCATATCCATAACGTATACAAATATATTTGACAGCAACTGCCGTTCAACAGCGGCCATGACATACAAAACACGGCCCCATTGCCTAAAGCTCAAATCAATGCAGATGCCAAGACCAAGTTAAGAACCGCAACAGATGCTTGTGTATATGCCCTTGCCCTTATATTTTTCGCATAATCGGTTCCCAGGCGCTGTAATCTAGGACCGAGAATAATGAATGTCGGTCATAATCTGGCTGCTTTAGCTCACCACCGCCGTTTAAGCGGCTCTACGTACGGACTGGACTTCCACGCCTCGCCGTTGGCCCTTGCAACTGCAATGGAGCGCCTTTCGTTGGCAGTCAAATTAGGAAAGCATATATTCGGGCTCGAATGAGCCCTGCTGTGCAGGCAGCTGACTGTCGGAGAAGCTTGTTAGTCCAGAGCCAGTGAAGCCTGCAATGCATTCGGAGTGAATCCTGCTGCTGCAGTGAACGGTGGTTAATGGCTGCGGATGCAGTTGTGCGCAGCACCGACAGAGAGCCGGCCAAAAGAAGTAAAGAACCGAAACCCGTTTTGCAGTCAACTCTGTTAGTCTAGCAAGATTAATTACTGCAATTCTGCCACTCAGGCCCGGCCCCCCCTCCCCGTGGGACCTCATTGGCCCTCAGCTATTGCTTCGACTTCTGCTGCTAGGTAGATGCTGTGCTCTGATTAGTCGAGGCTCATCGACTGTGAAGCTGGCTCCTAAAATTGGCAGAAAGTCGTAATCCTTTCTGGCACTGCCGACTCGGGCTTTGTTCTTTTCCTCGGTCATTTTACGGCGCCACTCCTATGCGGCAGGCATTACGTCCCCGTTTAGTCCTAGCTTGCGAGCTCTTCGAGTAATTCATACAATGTGCGATGCGATCGCCTTGCTCAAGATAGATCAGGATATAGGACAGAACGGACAGATAGAACAAGATACTGGACAGAAGCTCGTGCCATTGCCGCTCGTTAGCCTGAGCGCCTTGCCGGCCTGCTGCAGTTCAAGCATCGAGGCTTCAGCCGACGACACCACTTAACTTTGCCTGCTGCATAGAAGGCATTCTGCAATCAAGCAGCGACCAGTGAGTGTGCATGCGCTCAGTGGTCCAAACTGATAGCAGCAAGCAGCAGGTGTTGGAGAATGCCTGCCACTGCTGCTGCTGCTGCTGCTGCTGCTGCTGCTGCTGCTGCTGCTGCTGCTGCTGCTGCTGCTGCTGCTGCTGCTGCTGCTGGTTGGACATGGGGCACGTGGACACCTCAGCCGCTGTGGCAGTTCTCCTAAGCGCCTGCTGTCCTGGTGTCCCGGTACCAATTCTTTCTGACTTGTAAGCCGATCTGTAAGCCCTGCCGGTAGCCGGTCAGCTCCGAAAGTGCCCAGTCGCTGCCCTGCTCTTGCCATCAGTTTAATGAGGTATCCAGGTGGAGGCTCGTGGTTTGGTCGGCTCGGTAAGATAGCAAGATTGGCAGTCAAAGGAGGTGCTTGTGCTTCAGTACTGTAAGCTCTTTCACTGGGCAGCATCCGTCCTTCGTGGCTTGCTTTTATTGCCTTTGCCCTGTCTGTCTGTCGGTGCCGAATCTTAAGAGGGAATGTCACCTGCCCTCACTCGAAATCGTGTCTTAAGCGCTTAACGGTAGCTGTACTTGTCATTGTAGGTGGATCAATACCTGCTGCACTGGGCAAGAGGGGCGGTCGAGATTGTTCTGCTGCTGTTACGGGTTTCGTTAACGGTACGCCTCTTGTAAGCCTTTGTTTAATGCCACCGGTCACACCCCTGTCTCTGTGCTGTGCATGGCTGGTCGGCTCATCTCAGCTCATCTCAGCGTGTTTCCCTTTGCAGGTTTCGGCAGCATAGGCATCTTCCTCGAAGGACCGCTCGTTGGCATTCTGTCAGACCTCTACGGTTGGAGTAGCATGTTCTACTGTATGATCGGGTTAACTCTTGCAGGCTGCTTGGCAACGTTAAAGGCCTCATCCCAGTACAGGCAATCGTATAACACGGCCGACAATTATTCAGCCATGGCTTGCTAGACTTTTTTTTATCAAACTTACCTACTTCGTTTTTAATAGCATTGGTTGATACGTTATGCTTGTAGTAATGCAGCATGCATGATGCTACCGATCAGCTCATGTTTGACGGTGGGTCTGTCCAGATTGAAATGTCGCAATTTCGTTACTCCACCTTCTCTCGTGGTGTGAATGTATACACGCTCCTGTGAATACTACTTGTGAGTTTGATATCGCTTTGATGTCTGTTGTGGCCATTAAAGGATCTGGACCTCGTCGGAGTTTCTTTTCTTCTGGGCTGAATATGATGCCGTACCTAATGATTTTTCTGCGCACGAGCGTCGTGCCTGCTGCAGCCTCTAAGTAGTAGCAAAGCCTCTTATTTGTTGGCTTTGCTTGGGTGAGTGGTGCCTGCAATTGCAAGCTTATTATTGCTTTCGATTGGTACTTTCTGTGAGCAGGTCTGTCTGTCTGTCTGTGTGTCTGTCTGTCTGTGTGTCTGTCTGTCTGTCTGTCTGTCTGTCTGTCTGTCTGTGTGTGTGTGAGTGTGCGTGCGCGTGCGCGTCTGTATGTCCGTGTAGAGGATGTTGCACAGACAAAGACCAAGTGGCTTTCAGAACGGAATCTGCAGCCAGCATCTCTAGAAAAGAAAAATATGCTGTACTGATTGGAATCTGTGAGTGGCAAATGGAGAAAGAGTGCAGCACGGGCAGCACGAGCTTGGGATCTAAACTGGAAAGGAAGTGCCTGCAGAGAAGAGAGTATCCTCTCATCCTTTCCCACCCTAAAGTGGATGCTCAATGTCTAAAGAGAATACTATTTCATTCTTGTACTTTGAAGAGTGTGGTGTGCTTGTCTTGCAAGTGCAGTGGCTGTTTTTTCATTGTTTTGATAATAATAATAATACGTTTGTATAGCATCCTCAGAGAACTTTATCTCTGTCTAGGGTCTTTACTAGAATCGCCGTGATGGTACACTAGGTAAGGTAGTTGCTTTCACGACCGAGGCCCCGAGGTCGTGGGTTCGATTCCTGCGGTGGGCGATCCTTTATCGCCACTGCAAGCGGTGGTGATAGCCCTAAACGGCTCTTCTGTCGCTATACAAAAAAAGGCTGTTTAATCAGCTAGGATTTATGTAATCGCCTCTAGTTGGCTAGCTGCTGCCAGATAGCCATCTTTTTCTGAACGTGAGGCTAGAAGGTGACAGACACTATTCACAGTCTCTAATTGGGATATCTGAGTGTCATTGCTACATCCCGATAAGAGTGTGTTTGCTCGGCATCCGGTTTATTTGGCCACTTGCAGAACAGCTTGGAGCCACCACTCTCTCTGCAGTTGGATTGCAGAGGCTGGACAAGGAACGTTAAACGTCTTGAGAAGAGATATCACGTGACTGCCTATGGGAAAGCACAGCGGACCGGGCGAAGCCCAGGGACAGGTGACCGAGCCCCCAACCCCCAATATAAAGCTCAGAACAAGCCGAGCCTATTCGATTCAGAGTAACGGCTCGATGATGACGTAACGTTTCACGATAATCTCGCTAGCGGTCAGAGGTTGACAGCTTGTTTTTCGTGCACACTGCTCTGCTCTCCCTCCCGGTGTATGCTAGGCGCTTTAGAGTGCAGCCTTAGCAGTGTTAGCGTGAGAGCTACTGCTGCTGGTGCAACATAGTAATGGACATGCTAAATGATTCAGCAGCCCGGTTGGTCTAACTGCAGATCCGGTGACTCATCTCTTGCGGTCAACGGGGGGGGGGGGGGCCTATTGCAGCTGCTGCCATTGGAGACGGATGCTTAGCTGCGGCCGACATCTGGATAATCATCCAAAGGATCTGAAGGTCTTCGCGATTGCATGCGGCGATAGGAAAATGTAAATGTGTCACAACCAGCTTTCGACTGCTACTTCTTTACAAGCAAAGGAAACGAACAGAAAAAAAAGTCCTATCTGCTCGAACTTTGGGTTTGTATACGTGGGCTGCTGGCACGATTGAGCTGGCAGTAACTTCAAATGTGACCCGTACCATGTTCCGTCATTGCTGGCAAACTGTCGAGTCATTCCTTATTAGTGCCTGCATGACCAGTAGCTCTGCATAGAACATGCTGTACTGCCTCGATATACCAGGGCCCTTATCACTATCGAACCACAGGTACACGATGCCTGTGATGTGTTCTGGCTATACTATTCTGAACTATATAGTTGCCAGCTCATATACCTGGGTCGGTCGTTATGTGCCTCGCCGGCTGCGTGTTATTCTTAGCTGCTAGGCAGCGGGTAAGGCAGTTCCGTGCAAGGTGGCTGCGGTGTGGTTAGACTTAAGTATTTATATGCATGCATCTCCGCCAATAGCTCCACACAGTGATTCTCCACACAGCGATTAGGCCGTTGCTCGGGTAAGCCTTCCCAAGCACACCCAAAGTCAAAGGGATTTTTCGCGAAAAATCTCTAGCCAGTGCGGGTGCTTACTCATGCAACAAACAAATAGTGAGGAGAAGCAGCACTGAAGAATTAGGAGGTCAGTCGAGCGAGCAATTAGCCAAAGAAGTAGCTGCGACGGGCAGCTTGGAAAGCGAGTGCCCTGCGAGTTCTCTTGTACAAGACAAAGCAGGACCGCCGCGCTTCTGCCTGCTGCTGTTGCGGAAGTCCGTTACCTCCACGTGGCCATGGTCTGCAGCTGTAGAGCAGCGATCCGCCACGGCTGGTATGCATACTTTGAAGGCTGCTGCTGCTGCTGTTTATGTATGCAGCAACTGCGGTATTTGGAAGCGCATTAAAACTGCTTCTCAAGCCCACCAGCCGACGCGGTACTACATAAAGGTAACGAGAGGTCCGGACTGCGAGGGAGGAGGCGTCATCCTCTCGTTTTTCGGCCGGTCCGGCGCGCTCGCCATTGTGAGTTCACGAAGTGTATTGTCGATGTTATTACAGCCGCCGCCGCGTTTTTTTCAACTGCTCCATGCGCCACGTCAAATATTGGAGCAACGACATTCCTTTCGAACGGAATGCATTTAAAACTGGATCTATTTCTAATAGGTTGATTCAAATGCCTCATTTACTTAGAAGAACCTTAGCAGCTACGGTCCGGCATGCACTGGACGATAACGTATTGCCTGCTGCATGACTCGAACCCACGGCCCGGGTCATTACGTGTGCGCACTTTGCCCGTGGGCGAAGCATGTTAGCGCACTAGGTGAGGCGGTTGCTTTTCACGTCCTCGGTCCCGAGGTCATGGGTCCGAATCCTGCAGTCGCTAATTCTTCATCGCCGCTGCAAGCGGTGGTAATTTGCAGCAAATGTAAAGCGCCTAGAAAGAGATTGAGTTATTCGAGGGCGCTTTATCAAATGTGCTATTATTATTATTATCATTATTATAGCCGTAAAGGCTCTTCTGTCGCTGTACCAAACAGGCAGTTAAATCAGCTAGTTTTTTAGCATGTTTATTGCTAGGAACCGGAATGATTTCAAATCCGCGTGGCCGGATCTCGCAGTAACTGAAAGATTTTAGTTGATGCATACTGTCTGTCAATGTCTGACTGACGCACGGTACTGAGAGGCGTCGTTCCGATGCTACACGTGTGCTGATATAATTCAATGGCGAATGACTCCATATAGCATCATAGCTGTCGTTGTCATTTACGAAGAGGCTGCCATTATTCCGGACAAAGAAACTCACCCCCACAAAAAATCATGCGGCCAGGCCCTTGAGGAAGGCCATACTCTGCCGCCCCCACGCCCCCATGTCCAACTTCCGAGAGCTGTTAGCGCCCCTCCCCGGCATAGGCTGCGTGGCCGGCACGATCGCCTAGGTCGGCGAGGAGTGACTCAGACGGACTTGCCAAAAAGCTTTAGTTAGCACGTAGTTATCTGACACAGCCCGTACTCACTTCGGCGGATTTTTTTGTTTGACGAAAGCTCGGAAAAAGCAGGACACCGCTCAGCTTGTAAGCAACCATTAGGGCAGAGCTTTAAAATTGTGCCGTGCTATATTAATCATTTGCTTAAAGGTTAGGCCTTACGCGAACAGTCGCTAGCAGAATGCTGAGCTACGTACAAGCGCATTTTGCCTCCATTTAAAATTCCGTCTGTACACACAGCGGCAGCTTTTTCGCAGTTTCTAGTGTCTATAATATACCTACTAAGCGATCTTAAATTATTCAAGTTCCAGGAGGCCCTCGGAAGACTATTGCGACGTAAGGCTGGGCTCATGTAATCGCGACTAGGTAGGCGGCTAGTGTTCGGCAGGAGTCATCCGGGTTGCCCAATAATGGGATTCAGAATAATTCACCTGGGATTCAGACTTCTGGTTTCGTCCGGATCAAGTATCTTGATGCAAGGCCAAGACGCCACCTACTTATGTCTCGGCAGCTTGGAGTTCAACTTCCGAGGCTTGCTTTATAGGCTTGCTTCTTTTCTTCAGGATTCATCCGCTAGATTCCACTGGGTGATGGTGACGGATACACAAGCAACGCAGCCGATTCGCTTACATTTGAATTTAAGTCGACTTCACTTAATCGGAGAATGACGGAGCGAGTATAGTTTAGAATTCTTCCTACTGTGTGTCAGTCGTCAGACATCCAGCGATACTGATAATTTGAAGTCAAACCTTCCATCAACCAGAATACATGTGAGCCAGATGGCAGTTGTACTTCGATCTCTAGATCGTAGTATTCCCGAGTCTTTTCCTTAAACGGATTGCATTTTGAGGGCTAGCCAAGCAAGCGGTAATCAGACAATCGATAGGAATGACAGAGCGCACGCGGAGCAGGATTGCGGCCTGAATTGTCCACCAATTGTCCACCACACCGCGCTCGACTGGACGTCCAGTGCCCGCCATGCGTGACTCGGCCATGAGTGTAGACTACGAGTCTCACTCGCTCGCTCGGACGCTGCAGACTCTGCGAAGGCTTCAGCTGCCAAATGTATTGATCAATTTCCGTGGAAGAAAATTTGCCCTCGATTTTAATCCTCATCGCGCTTGGCGTGTTGGACCGATTGCCTGACTTGGAGCTGGCGGTACGGCCGCCTGCTGCAGTGTGTCCGGCCGTCTGCTGCTGCCGTCTGTCCACTCTGCTCATTTGTGTATGCGTCCCAAACGCTGCAGCCTAAGGAGACGCCAGCTCTAGCCAGTGCCGCTTCCAGCGTTGTAAAGATAAAAATAATACTAATAATAAGATATTTGTATTGCACCCTAAAATAACAAAATCTCTTTTTATGCACTTTACATCCGCTGCAAAGGAAGCGTGTCAATTGGTCGCTGATAAGGTATACAGTGTCGTCAGCACGGACAAATCGTCAAAGGACAATTCACACGTAGCCAGCAAATGCTGTGAGGAACGTATGGGTTTTCAGCCTCCTTCTAAATGTCAAATCATGGTAAGTGGTGACGTCAGTCGGGAGTGAAGTTTCAGGCATTGGCAGCATAATAGCTAAAGGCGCCGTCTGCAAGGGATTCGAGTTTTGTTAGAGAATATACGACTTGAGTCGAAAGAGCTGATGGTACGATGCCAAGACTGATTGGGAAGTAGCTCTGACGGATAGGCTCGAGCAGGAGAATGGAGTGAGTTTGAACACAAGTGGAAAAACCTTGAAATCGACACGTTGCTTGATGGGTAGCCAGTGCAGGTGCCTATGAGGAGCGGCGAAAATAAGGGCAAAGTTGCAACGTTCACAACAGAAAAGCGAGCACTTGCTGAGTTTTGCACCGACCCTAGGCACCAACTTTTTGCACACAGCGGAAGTCCTGCAAGTAGTTAGTTGCAGATGTCGAGACAGGATATCAAAAATACAAGGACTAGCTTGGACTAGATAGTTTATATCATGACATTTCCACACGGGAGGAGAGTTAATGCCCTACCCCAGCGGAGAAATGTCGGGGGGGGGGAATGTCCGTACTCCGAAGCTGTGACCGACTGAGCTCTGCCGGGCTCTGGCTGCCCCAAACTCCAGTTTGCTGTCTCCAGTTTTCTACAGCACACAGCGAATCGTTGACATCCAAAGTGAGCCGATAGTAGCAGTACCTGCAGTCCTCGCTATCGGTTCCTGATTCAGGAAGCGGATGGCATAATACGGACCTAGTGTTATTCAGAAGTTGGAAAGGCTGACTTTCAAAATTGGCTCTGCCAGCATATCTCCAGTTGCATCAGCTCGAAATCTAGGTGTCATATTCCAAAGCGACCTCTCGTTAGACGACCACATCAGCTCCACAGTCAAATCAGCCTATTTTCAGCTTCATAACATTGCTAAAATTAGGGCTTGTTTAGATAAGGATACCACGTCCAAGTTGGTCCATGCATTCGTGACATCTCGTCTCGACTTCTGCAACTCACTGCTTACTGGCCTACCAGCATGTGCGATCAGGCGATTGCAGCTGGTGCAAAACTCTGCAGCTAGGCCTGTCTGTCGTGAGCGTCGCAGTTGCCACATTACTCCACTTCTCGCCGACCTGCACTGGTTACCAGTCAAGCAACGGATTGACTTCAAGGTTTTGTCGCTCACTTTTAGGTCTCTTCATTCTATGGCTCCAGCCTATCTTTCAGAGATACTACCCCATCAGGCAAAGCATCGTACCACTCGCTTTTCGGAATCCAACAGTCTAGAAATACCTCGTACAAACCTTAAATCCTTTGGAGACCGTGCATTTAGCTCGTATGCTCCCACAGCCTGGAACTCCCTCCCGACCTGCATCAGAACATCCCCTGACCTGACCACATTTAAAAGAAACTTAAAAACATACCTATTTAGGACAGCATTTAGTGGGTCCTTGTGATTCGTCCTCGATGTGCTTATGCGTGCTGACACTGTTCATGCTGCCACTAACCACATTTGCATGCTGACCCAGTGCATGTAACCCCTAACCATGTTATTCATTTTGTTTGTTTTTCAAGCATGATTTTACTTACTATTCTATTGCGTATCACTTTGCAGCAAATGTAAAGCGCCTAGAAAGAGATTTAGTTCTCTGAGGGCGCTTTATCAAGTGCAATATTATTATTATTATTACTGGAGATTATAAAAGAACGTCTCAAGTGATTGCTGGTCAGTTGACCATTCTGGCTGGTGCCATGTGCACTTAACCTTGTTGTGGCTGTGGTACGTACAGCTGCATAGTAAGTATGCTAAGGGCTTGTACTTGTACGGTACGGGCGCACTCGCTTGCTGTCGTGCTCTGCTACCGCCTAAACGGCTGTGTGTATCAGGGAGGCTTCATTGCCACCCACCACGTGCAAGCACCGGCTATGGTAGATGTCTTGCGTCTGCAAGAACTGCTGCAGTGTTTGTTGAAAAGAACGTTAGTTCGATAGCCTCAGCAGTGCGCATGCAACAGTGGTGTGGCAATAGTTGGACCGGAGGAAAAGTAACGATGGCTTGCAGTCAAAGCTAATAAAAATTTATTCGCACAGCGTCATAAGAGAGCTTGGTCTCTAATCAGGCGCTTCACATATGCCGCGGGGCTCATGGAGCCCATGACCTCGGTCATAAAATACATTCACCTCTGTCTCAATACGAGCACCTTAACCGCTGCCAGACCAAACCAACAGCAAGGCAATCGGTGCGCCGAGGCCATATATAGCCGCGCCGCCGCCATATTCTAGTGGCTTGGCCTGGTCGATCCAGCGGTAGAAGGCTTTCGTACGGTGGCTCAGCGCTGGCACAGTGGGGGCAGCGCTGTATCCACCGTCGCGTAGTCGGGCAGCCACCTTGCAGCCCGACTTGCACCCGACGCAAGTCGAACCATTGCGAAACGCGTCGAGTCATTGCGAAATGCCGACGTCCGTCCTCGGCAGCCTCCGCCTTCGCAGCAGTGCGTCCAGCTCGAGCAGATGCGATTTGAAAGTGGCCGCTGAAAGGGTGCACTAGGCCACGCTGACAGGGGGCGGGGCGGGGCGGCGGCTTTCGGCGGTTTTAGGGATGATGCCTCCAACACGAAGCCAGTTTAGTTCGGCTGAGAGGGATGGCGGCCAAACGGCAACGCAGAAGCTGCGGCCCGACACGCGAACCGCGAGCCAGGGCGCAGAGGCGAACCTTCGCTGCCGCCGCCGCCGTTTCTCCGAAGCGCTTAGTGTAGCTAGCCCCTTCGCGACACGTCGCCGCTGTTCTTAATTCGAAAACGTCGTCGCCTGCAGAACTGTCAGCTGACTGCCGGGCCTGCGGCTCCCTGTTCCAGGTGGCTCGCCGCAAACGTTGCAGCGCTATCTATGTCAGTCGGGTTATGTATGGTAGCAGCGGCAGAGATTACTACGACTTCCGCATTAAGACATCTAGGAACCGAATATATCAGTGCCATAATTAGTCAGTCGTGCTTTGGGTTTCGAACGAGTTAGGTGCACTCTGGTCTGCGAGACAGAGTTGTACAAAAAGGCCGGTCCAGTGGAAACGTAGCTGCCATGTCTGTAGCTGACGCACGAGCCGCTCTACGCATAGACGCATGCATTTTTCAATTTAAGTGAAGAGCGCTATTTACTGCTGTCATTCCCCGATACCCATAGAATGTCTTCTGCTCGTGTCGAGGCTACTTCAGCAACTCGCAGCTTCAGCCTCGCTGCGAGGGGCCGGCTGTAGCCTGTGCCGTCACGCGGTCACGCGCGTCGCCGAGGACCGGCAGCCGCCCGCTCGTTCGCTGCGGCCGTCCGCTAGCTCCCGACTCCCGCGGAGTTCGCCGCAGCGGCGTGTACATCCCAGCTCCTCGTCTTAATGGCGCGAGCGGTACCAGAGGAGAGACGCTGAGCCAAGTCCCGGACTTCGCTCAGCATCCGACGCCGATACGCTGGCACCCGTCGAGTCTCAATCGAGAGCCGCCGCAGTAGCCTTTGAAGTCGCCGCTCCTCCCTCCCCCCCCCCCCCCCCGCTCCCCCGCCGCCAAAGGTGCGCACCATAGCCAGTCCGCAGGCGAAGGGAAGGGGGCCGGTGGCGGTCTCCAGCCCGCCCCTTGGACTGAACGAAGCGGGACGCGTCGCGCCTCTTCTGCCTTTCTACGATTGGCTGCCGCAGGCGACATTGACTGCCCCGTTTTATCGCGTCGACGCTTATTTTTAGAGGTCGGGGTTTGAGTCCCGTGGCGTAAGCAAAGCGCCTGAATAGAGAGAGAGAGAGAGAGAGGGAGAGTAAGTTCTCTCGGGGCGGTATGCAATTTTTTTTTATTTCATATTTACAATGTCTGTGGGCCGTCCGATTGGCGACGAACTTGGCGGAAGCCACAGTTCTGCGGCGACACGAAACGAGGCAGCTACGAGCGCAAGGACGGGCGCGCGCGGGTGTAGCGAGCGTCCCGAAAGCGGAATGACCGCACGCCGCAACCGCCAGAGGGCGCGCACGCGAGGATCGAGCAGTCGCGTCTAGTGCGTCCGCTGCACCGACGCGGCGCCGAACGCGACAGCGATTCGCGCGGGAATCGAGCGGAGCGCTGGCGCGAGCGGTGTGCCGAGGGCGGCTGCCTCTGCCTCTGCCTCATGCTGAGCTGCCTCTGCCCAGTCAGCCGAAACCGCAGCGATTGCGTTACAGCCGTTGGCGCCGGCTGATTCAGTAGTCGGATTGTGCCCGGCCGCCGCGGACGGAGCTCGTGAGCCGAGTCGACTCTTCGCGCTATTCCAGACCGGGAACGCAGCCGGCGCCAACGCCCCCACCCCACCCACCCACCCGCTCGCACCCGCCAGCCGATCGGGCGTACACGCCCCGCCCCGCAGCCGCGGAGCGAGCCGCGTCGCCTGCCGCTCCGTCCGTCCGTCCGCTGCATTTCTGCGCCGTCGCCTGCGGCCGCCGCGGCCTCGCACTGCGCTCCCGAGCGCGCCCGAGCCGAGGAGCGAGGCCGCGGCGGCGCCCGCGTCGCTCCCGCCGCCGCGCTCTCGCCGCGCGAGCCGCCATCATTTGGCCGGATGTGTAGGCATTCGGACGGGACGCGCTGCCGTCGATCGACGGTCTCTCTCACGGCGGCGGCGGCCGCCGCCGCAACGGCGCGACTCGTGTGCACATCCGCTGCGGACGGGCTAAAGTGTCCGCCGCAGGGTGTCTCGGGATTTCCCTTGGTTATGCACGGTATACCCGGGCGTCTCGGAATTTATCGTACTAGGCGGCACCGCAACGCATTCGCGGAAAAGCGTGAGCTACCTATCACCGCTCCAGCTGATCAGCGGCTCGAGTCCTGCTTCTATTCGAAGGATACGAAGGCACGTGCTTGCGTAGCGGCCTGAACGAACTCAGAAAAGACACCTTAAGGCCCCCTGAACCAGAGCGGTGCACTACCGCAGGCCAGGCCAAGCTCAGCAGGCGGCCGGTGCGGCCCGCTTAGCGCGCTGAGCGGTTTCAGCTGAGCGACGCCACCAGACGCGAGTCGCTCACGAGATTGGGAAACGCATCGCGTTGGTTCCGACGCCGGACGCTGCGCCTCCCCGAGACGCGACGCCCAGCCCGCACCTCACCATCCCATCCGCCCACTCATCGGGTGCAGCATTGAGGGATACCGCAACACCGACGCCGCCACCACCTCCACCACCACCCGCGGCCGGAAGCCGCAGGCGGGCCATGAGGAGGCCCCGGGATAAAAAGGCCAATAAACGACGAGGTTAGGCGGGTCAAGGTGTACCGGTGCCGTGCGTCGGCAGTACCACGCTTTCGTCGCGTTAATGCGTCGCCGGCGCGCCGCCTTAAATGTATCCTTCGTCTAGGTTCAGGGAGATGCCTCGCGTCGTGCCCGACCAGAGGGCCAAGTTCGAAAACGACGAGCTGTTTCGGAAGCTGGGACGCGAGTCCGAGGTAGGGAGTGAGAGAGAGAGAGAGATAGGCGTAAATAATGAGTCACGCAATGCGCGGCGACGGCGCGTGCCCCCACCCCGTCTTTGTTGCCGCCGGCGCCGCACCTCGCGAGCCGCGGGCTCTCAGCTGGGGCGCGCGCGCGCGCGCTCGCTCGCGCAGGTGCGCTACACGGGCTACAAGGACAGGCCGCAGCACGAGCGACAGGCGAGGTTTCAGAGCGAGTGCCGCGAAGGGCACGCCGACATCGTGAGTACCGCGTCGTCGTCCGCCGCCGCCGCCGCGCTCGCCGCGTCCTGCTGCCCAATCGGCCGTCGCTGAATTGTTCGCGGCCCATCGTACGCGACGCTGGGGCGTCCCTGCGTCGCGAGCTGTAATACATGAGCCGCCTAAGCGGCTGCCGCGGGCTGTCACCCCCCTCCACCCCGCGGCGGCCGATTGCTGGCGCTCAGGTGGCTCTCGCACGCGACCCGAGCGACGCGTGCGAGTCGCGCAGGTCGCGGGCGCCGGGCCATGGCGACGCGAAGCCGCTCGCAACGTCTGCTGCCTCGTCTCGTTACGCAGCGCCGACGCGTAGTGCCACCGCCGGCGGCGGCGGCGGGATTCGTCGGAGCCGGACGAGCGAGGAGGCCAAATCGAATCGGCCACTTTTCCCCAACCAATTGACCTCGAGCGAGTGCAATGGCCCCGCGCTTCGCCCAGCTACTGTCGTAAATGTCGCAACCGTACCTCTTTTGTTGCTGTACAGCTATCGCGTGTTGACACGTTCGCGCGTAACGATGGGTCATCGGACTTGTGTGAATGTATCTCGTGGCCGGTTCGCACGCGCGAGTATTGATATTGCATTCGATTTGACGCTCTGTATAGCAGGCGCGAAATTGGTGCAAGTGCCCGATGTACGTGCTCCGTCGATGGTCACGTGCCGGCTGCTCTCGGGTTCGCGTTCTGTGGCATACTGCGTTGTACATGGCCCAGTCCAAGTTGGCGTGGCAGGCCCGAACCGCTCTCTCGTCTGCCCGCTCGCTATGCGTACGTCGAAACGGACGACCTTGGCCCTAGTTCGGCCGGTCCACCAAATGTGATCAAACGGCATCGCCGGGACCAAAGTTTCGTTCTCGGGTCGCTCTCGTCCATGGCTGCTGGGGGAGGCGGGACTTGGTTTTCGTTAGGCCGGAGACTACCCCGATCTGCTAGGTATGAACTTTTAACTGGGTGAAGGACCACTCCCACTGCTAGTCGACTGCTGCCCGTCAGGTAGTCGTTTCTCTCTACTTCTCTATTTCTGTTCTCTCGCTGCAACCAGAGAAAGGAGACGTAGCCTGGCAGTCAGAGGCTTGCCGTTGGAGGGGCCCAGTGCGGCGAGTGTGCTTGGCTGCATGCAGACCGCCGAGGCACGCTGAGCTGAGCTTGCTCCGCCAGAGCGGTTTGTTCGTCTACTCTGGCACCTGGTGCGTTGCGTTCGACTTGAGGTACCAAAACACGGGTAGATTTCTTCATGACAATATAGCTTGCTAGCCATTTCTTGTTTGAAATTTTTCTAGTTAGCTTTTCAACTCAAACATCTATTTGTTTGGATTCGACATCCATCGTTTGATGATTGCTCACACCTCGGTGATGAATGGTGACCAGCTCTTTTGTGTGTGTTTATTTGTGCCATTATTTGCGAGCGAGCATGGCTTCTAGCCTAGATGCAGCTGTTTAGAAATGGCTACACGAGCAGATCAAAACGCCAGCTACCACTCTGCTCTCTTATAGTATCAGTTACATATGCTATAACGAGTATAGGTATCAGCCAGTGTTTCATTCTTTTGAATGAATTTGCCGTAGAGATGCTATGGTGTGGCACAGCACTCTGCATGGTCCTAATCCGGTTTTTGCCTCCTCCTCGTTCAGGCTTTTGTTGGTTTGGGAACGAATCTCGCGGTCAGCTTTGCTTCCGATGCTTGGGGAGAGAGTCCCGACGACAAAGCACCTTCGAGGGACACCGTGGACTTTGACAAGGAGCCCGGAAAGGTGAGCGTCAGCCTCGACTGTCCCAGCTAAATGAGCATCGGCCGATCGACGGTCAAGCCTCCATGTCTGATCCCGAGGGCGATCGAGCCCATCCATGCCTGACGATGCAGGCAGAGTAAGGGGTCGCGGTCTGTCTGTATGTCCGTGTACACGATCTCTGAATCCCGAGAGCTCAGTGCCCACCTGAGAACCAAGATGCATGTCTGCCTTTTAGGTCAAAGGTGCACTTACAAGATAGTGGAGCATACCCTGCACCCCTCTGCAGGGGTGACCGACCTGGGCCGACCCCTATTACTACGGTCCCGCCGGTCACCAATGACGAAATTATGTCGTTCTCTCGATGAGCAACTGCCGTGTGTCGAATAGACTATGATTTGCCACTACAATGTCTCCTTAATTGTGGCTCTAGCCCTGCCTGCATGGAAACCTTACGGGTCTTGCTCCTACATAGAATGGTGAAAAAATGTATAATTCATTTGTATAGCGCCCCTAGCGAACTTCCATCACTATTCAGGTGCTTCGCCTATGCCTCGGGGCGAGCACCTTAACCACTGGACCAAAAGAAAGTTTGCACGTCTTATCCCCCTAGATGAAAACCCTGTCTTTGCCACTGAATGCCAGCCAGTAGCAGGAGCACGACACCTGTAGTACCTGTACGACACCTGTAGCACGACCTTCTACCCCCAGCGTTCTTAGACCACGTTCTCAGCCCTCAGCACTGATGGCTGCATCAGCTCATGCTTGTATTTCTTTTTTCTAGCTATGTTGTCAGCAGTGTGCAGCTGGTAGTAGGGTGATTGGTACCAAAATCGGTCGAAGTTCTGTTGCCACACTGAGCCTGAGTTTCTAAGCGGCTGGAAACCGGTGGCTCACTGGCTGTCCCGTCGTGCAACATTCGAAACTGTGCTTGTATTTGAAAATCCGCCTGCCCTTTTATTTTGTTCCATTGGGGTCACGTGCTCAAACCGAAATCACGTGCTGCTGCTGCTGCCGCCGTGGCACTCGCTGCAGCAGCAGCAGCACGTGTGCAGCCGCCTTTAGCCGCTGCCGACACTGTCACGCATGCTTCCGCTTTATTTTGAAGGTCCACTTGAAATCCAGGTTCATTATGAATGGCGTTTGCGTGGTCTGGAAAGGCTGGATCGATCTGCAACGCCTCGACGGGACCGGGTGCCTGGAATTCGACGAAGAGAAAGCGATGGTGAGTGGCGCCGTCTGATTGCGAGCTTCGGCCGCCGCGAACCGCCTGCGCCCTGTGCTGCTGGGACTGGCAGGGCGAGTGCGTCCGGTTGCAGCGCTTGCATGCAAGTGCTTGCTAACCGGCCATGTGGCCGGCATCGCACTGCCAAGTACCTGCAACTGCTGCTCCACGAGCGTGTTCGTGTCGACAATTGTCGACCTCTCGTGCACTGTAGTGCACGTTTTTGGGCCACAAGAGGCTTGTCCAAGTGCATTCGTGCATTCGGCCCCTTTCTCGGTTCGATATCTAGAGGCAGGTGAGTAGTTTGGGGTTGCCACTTCTTGCCAGTGCCCCTTCATTTCTGTGTCGGTCACAGCTCCCGAGTCTCTGGTCCCGAGTGGTTGCCTGCGAGTGGGCTGTGATTATGTGTGCGCATGTGTTCTAGATGCTTCTAGGCCGTACAGCAGTGCTAGATGCTCGACTATATGACTCGATGGAGTCATCGATCGATGCTACTATCCATCGATTTCTATTTATACGTTATTATTATATATTTACAATTGCTATTTTTTCCATCTATCGATGTTGATTATCCATTAGCCTATAGATTTCTGCTCGAGCATTTTTGCTCGACACTTCAATCCCCTCATTCGTTTTAGATGAGCTAGATGGAGCTCAAGGGCGATAGTTTAAACTGAGCGCTTTTTAGCTACCTGCGTTGAAACGTTTCCGGCGACGTGCATCGTGCTTGTGGGAAGCAGCATGCGCGGATGTTCTTTTGCTGCTATGAAGGCAACGGTCAGGGTGCTGCAGAACAGCTAGCTGACAGCTGGACAGACGTCGAGAATAATCCGTCGAGGATAATCCGGGGCCGACGTACTGGGAGGAGAGCGTGCCTTTCTGAGTCTTGAGGCCAGCAGCACGGCCGAGGATGGTGAAATGCTGCTTCCGTTTTTCAGCTCGAAGACCACTTGCTTCATGACCAGCTCGAGCAGTACAATCGTCGGCTGCGAGACTTCGAGGAGCAGCAGAGGCAGTACAGGAGGGAGCAGGAGCGACAGATCGAGGTCGAAGCAGAGGTAGCGTCCACGTGCGTCCGGCCGCGCATCCTCTCTCCTCGGGATTTCCTTGTGCAGCTGCAATCGGCTGTCTGGCTAGTACTGGACAGCTAAGTGTGCTGTGTTGCCGTCTTCCTCATTGGAGAGGGGGGGGGGTTGCCTCTATAACGGGCAGTGGGTCACTAAGGAACTTCTTGAGTAGGGAATTTCTTAGACTTTTTATTCGGAATGAGCTCTTGGACTGGCAAATGATATGTAATGTACCGTCTCAACATGCATAGTCTCACTGGCTCTTAGTCTCTCTGGTTAAGGCGCTTGCACGTCACGACCCAGGTCGTGACGTGCCAGTCCTTCACCAGGCAATTCTCACTACAATCGGGAGTGATAGCACTACTTCAGCTCTAATGCCCCTCTATCAACGAGTCTTGTTAATTCAGCTATTCTTTACAAAGGACAAGTCACATGGACGAAGGCCGACGTGCACCGACTCGTCATCAAGCAATGTATCGACTTCAAGGTGTTGTTTTTCGCTTTTAGATCCCTCTCATTGCCCTGCTCCAGCCTACCTATCCGAACTACTTCCCAATCAAGCTGGGCATCGTACCATCCGCTCTTCTGACTTAAGTCGTTCAGCTGTGTCTCTAAGCAACCTCAAATCTGTCGGAGACCATGCCTTCAGTTAGCATGCTCCCAAAGCCTGGAGCTCACTCCTAACTGCTGTCATCACGATTCGACTTGAAGATAACTAAAATGAAGCCAAGAACACACATGCTCCTCACAGTGGTTGCTGGGTCCGGGCGAATTGCCTTTTGTGTGCTTATGCACTGTGCATGTTATTACTAACTGATTGACGTGCTTCCCTCAGAGCAATAGGTAAAGTGCGCAGAAAGATACTTTAGATTCTCTTATGGTGCGTTGCAAAATTTATATGATTCTTATAGTTAACATCGTCAGGCGTTTTGTATTATCTAGTAATAATTTTCTTAACATCTTTCTCCATCATCCCCATGCTTTCCAGCCCGTGATACATGCCATGCACTTCGTCAGCTGTATTGCCGACCACTGACAGCCGTTGTTCTTGCATTTGCAGTCTTTGCGAAGGATGTCGGCTAGAAGGAACGGCTCATCGGTCATCGGGACTGACTAGTCATGGACCAAAGTCAGTGCTAGTGTTGCCAGGCAACGTGCAACGCTTAGCATACACACACCGCACGACGCTTGCGAATACACTTCACCACTCAACACATGCCAAATTGATGTTGCTGCTCATGACTATGCAAGCTCAGGCATATGCCGACGTTGTTTATGCAGACACCTAACACACACGCATGCACGCACATGCACACATGCATTTCATGCACGTTCATACACACATTCACACACGGTGCTCAAGCATGCATAATACGTGCGTGCATAATCCCTCAGTGATGGCATATGAAGTTATTCTTTTTTACCACCTTATTTTTGATGTGACCATGTATGTTTTTGTTGATATGGTGCACTGCCGAAATAGCTTACGTTGATACTAAGATGTGGCAGTAATTTTTAATAAATGGCTGACAGTAGGAGTCCGTGTGTCAGCATGATACCAGTGATTTACGATCTTGCATTTTACCTTGTCCCCAACCTGCCTGGCATTCACTTATCTGGCTGTAGTGTTATGCAGGCGTGGCAACGAGAAGAGGCAGGTGTGCAGTGCATTGTGCACTAATGCTGCGATTAATATGGAGTGAGTCGGCGCTCGAGTTGTGAAACCTTCATATTCCCCAGGTCCGAGCGTACGTGGTGTGCTTGCCTGGTTTTCTAGGAATCGTCCAGATCAGAGCTCCTATTTGAACAAGCAGTCTACAGTAATATCCGATTGCAGACATCATTTCCAGCCGTGCTGAGATGCTAGTTACGTGCTACTCACTACTTCAACTGCTCTTCCGACTCAGCTATGCTTCTCACTTTCTCTTTGTTACGTGAGAGGAGTTCTGTTGGCTACCGAATGCGTACTGGAAGCTGCTCAGGCTTTGAGAGCGCCTATAGAAACTCATGTGTAATAACACCCACATGGTCTTTGCTGCTTTGTTGAGTTACAGAAGGAGATACAATGTATGATGATGATGATATGCCACGAGGTACGGCTCTTCATGTGTCAGGGCTCAGCAACCGGCTGAGTGTAAAGGATGTCGTTAAGCCGTATCCGGGTATCTGGAGCCCGCAAAGAGCACCTGCACCACACTATACTCCTGACACGACACAAAGCTACAAGCCAGGAATCTATGCGTGAAATGTGCATTGAAACATTGATATGATTTGCAAACTGGTAAAGTAATCAAACGCATTCATGACAAAGAAGATGACATACCATGAGTTTACCAGCTATAAAGTCGGGATGAAAGGCAGGGTTCTGGATATGGACAGTATGGGTGCGTCCATCCTTTTGCCTGTATGGGTGCCTCCATCCTTTCCCGAGTGCCCTCCCCGAGTTAAAACTAATCTGGGCCTATGTCTCATTGCAGATGCTGATCGTGTAATGGCAAAAGAGCGATAGCGACTATCTCCCGGCCTGCTGTGGGCAATGCAGGTTGGCCTGCAGGACTCACTTTACCCCTAGGCCAAGCACTTTACCCCTGGGCCAAGACACGGGGACTGCTGGTAGAGCCGATGTTCAGGTTTAGCTTTCTAGTGTTCGATTGACACCAGTTGGTCGGTCTTCTTGTCATTCAATTGAAGCCTTATCGGTATTATCACAGTACAAATATCAGTACAACAAGCTTCACTGTAGTTAGTAGTTAACTTCGCTGGAGTCTTGAGGTGCTCGAGGGCCTTCGGAAGGATGAAAGCACCGGTAGGAGAGCCGAGTGTCGCCTTCGTAGAAAATAGAGCCGAGACTGTACTTTGTGCCGTTACGTCCGTCCGAGTAGAAATTGTGACGAGCAAGGAACCTAAGAGCTAAGACTCCATTGGTCCACGAATCCTGACCGGATGATCGGTTACCTTTGACACGTACATTGAATTCTCTTACCAAGATTTGACGTAAACTCACTGCAATGCAATACCAGTGCTCGCCTGACCTGGACGGTGGGAGCTCAAGAACGACTTGGTCATCGATTGGTGATCGAACCGCTGCCGAGAGATCGAGCACAACTAGCGGATGCAGACGAACGAGGGCTTCGTTACATACTAGCAGCACAAGTTTAATGTCAATGGTCAGTGGTGTGCTCTAAATCCTGACTGGAACTTGCTAGGTTGGATGCTTCAATAAAAGTTCAGCTGTTGAGTCACCACTCACTCCTAGATGGTCTAAAGCCCGTGATAAACCATAGGTGAGGACACACATTTAAACGCTTAGTTAGAGCAGCACGTGCGGTCAGATTGACAGAATTATGTAGTAATCGAAGTTGACTGCACGATAGTTGTGACGTTATTTCGAACGAGTCGGGAGAGAAATTCTTCAGCCAAGATAAGAAATTTGGCTTACAGAGGATTGCTTGCATATCAAAAGTGAACGATACAATCCCCCTAGGACTAAAAATGGGCGACCTCTCGAACAAGAACGAATCGAAACGTGAAATACTTTTGGTACCTTGCGAGTAATGGGTTAATGGCCTATTGGCAAATTACTGTTGGATGGAAGTGGAAGAGATCGATTGAAGTCGCATCGAAGGGAAGAGCGAAGAGCCTGAAACTGCTAGGAACCGCTACCAGCCTGACTGCCGGGTATAGAAGAAAGACAACCCGGTTGGCGAAGGCGACGGTCTGGGATTGAATTTGTTTTAATCGGGTCGCAGTCGCAGCGAACGGGTCAGCCTCGTCATGAAGAATTATACAATGGCTTAGCTTCGGCGTCTTGAATACTGGCCCGCATGCAAAAGATACTAAACTAGTGGTGGCCACCACGATTACAGTGGTGGCCACCGGGATTACAGTGGGCTTGATCGCTGCGTTAGAGCGGTTCACTGCACTGCCAGCGGGAGAACGCTCCGAGCAGCTAGAAAATCAATAGTTAATAGGAAGAACTACTGAGCTGCTCTCAACAGTGCGCGAAATACTATTAATGCGTCCTACACACCCGGCTTGGATTACCTAGGTAGGTACCCAATTTATGAATCCTTTAGTGACTGTACACGGGATGCATTTTAGTGACTATAGCCTAATCATATTAGGCGTGCACGACTATACCAAATAATGTGTGCACCAACTGACTTGTCTATCGACAGGCATGCGAGGACTGCTGTAGATCGTACCGATCGATCCCAACAAAGTCTAGCTTCTATAAGAACATCGTTGAAACACAGATGCACATTCCAAAAATGCCGATGTCGACGATCAACCATCTCCTTAACCGCTCCCAGTTTAGCTCCTTACCTAGTGATCCCTGTGATGATCTAGCTGATCGCCTCTCTAGCTTCTTTGTTAACAAGACAGGCAAGATCGGTGAGTCCATCCCTAGGGGGTGGCAGCATCTACTCTGGACTCATGTCCCTCAATTCCATGCAGCACCTCAATGTCTACATTCAAGGAGGTCACTGGTGACCTCGTCGTGAAGTTCATATCCCAATCAAAGAAGGCAACTAGTCCTTTGGACCACATTCCCACTGTCCTGCTTCTACGATGCATTGATCTGCTGCTGCCATGCATAACTATCATCATAAATATGATATCATGACCTCAGGTCATGTCCCAGCACCTTCCAAAAAAGGTTTTAACCAGGCCACTGCTCAAGAAAGCAACACTTAGAACTTAGGCAACTTCCACCCAGTCTGCTTTCTACCGTTTCTATCAAAAACACTGGAATGAGTCGTGGCAGACCAGCTGAACTCCTATATTGAAACTTCAAACCTTGCTAGTAAGCTCCAGTCTTGTTTTAGAGCTGATCACTCAACGGAGTCAGCATTGCGTCAGGTGTATAACGACCTACTTAGGAATGCAGACTTAGGTAGAGTATCTCTGCTTGTTTTGCTCAATCTTTCATCAGCTTTTGATACCATCGATCACCAAATTCTTCTTGAGTGCCTCTCATCTCGCCTGGGCATCACTGGCACTGCTCTGCAGTGGTTCAGGTCCTATCGCAGTGGGAGACTCCAGAGTATTGACGTGAATGGACAAAGATCATCTGAAGTACCTCTGAAATATGGAGTACCTCGGGGCTCTGTGCTAGGTCCCGTTCTTATCACGGTTTATACTTTCCCTCTTGCCGATGTGATTGCCCAGCCCAATTGCCAGCCACAAACTGCCTCTACAGCTAGCCATCACATCCGATCCCTATCCAAGATTAGGAGCTGTCTCCCACAGTGGCTTGTAAAAAATTTAACTAGCTCTTTAGTTCTGTCTCGGCTTGATTATTGTAATTCCCTTTTGGCAGGGCTGCCAAAGAAAGCTATTATGCCACTGCAGTGGACTATGAATATGGCTGCAAGGCTGGTCTTCAAGTCCCAGCGGTTTGAGCACGTGTCACCTTTGCTGAAAGAGCTAGGATGGTTGCCGGTTGAGCAAAGGATACAGAGCAAAGTTCTTATGCTGACCCACAAGGCCCGCCACGGCTTGGCTCCTTCATACCTAGCTGAACTGCTGCATCAGTTTCAGCCTGCTCGTGTCCTGAGGTCCTGTGTGGACAATAAATTAGCTGTCCCATTCCTCCGCTTAAAGACAGTTGGCGACAGAAGCTTTAGCTCTGCAGGCCCTAGACTGTGGAACTCGCTTCCACAATTCTTACGCAACGACATCTACTCTCCAACTGCCGACTATGGCACATCTTTTTCAGCGGTCCTGAACTGCTACTTCTATGCTACTCACTACCTCAACTGCTCTCCTGACTCTGCTATGCTTCCCACTTTCTCTTTGTTGCGTGAGACGAAGTCTGTTGGCTACCGAATGCGTACCGAAAGCCACTTAGGCTGTGAGTGCACTATACAAAACTCTCCTGCGTAACACCCACATGGTCTTTATGACTTTGTGGAGTTACTGACAGAGATACATTACATTACATAATCTAGGCTTTCACTTCTATGCGGATGACACTTAGTTGTTCCCTTGCTTTGACCCCTCTCAGCTCTCGAGCATGTCAAATTCTCTCAACTTTTTGACTGCATGTGTTGATGACATCCGAACATGGATGGCAACAAACTTGTTGAAATTGAATGATGATAAAACAAACTTACTAGTTATGGGCAAACCTAGTGTGAATCAGAAATTGGAAAGATGGACACTCACAGTTGGTTCTTGCCAGCATATCTCCTGCTGAATCTGCACAAAATCTAGGTATCCTGTTCCAAAGTGACCGTTCTTTAGGCGAGCACATCAGCTCCACAGCCAAGTCTGCCTACTTTCAGCTACATAACATTGCTAAAACTCGTGCTTGTTTAGATAGGGATACCACATCTAAATTGATCCATGCATTTGTGACATCCCGTCTTGACTTCTGTAACTCACTGCTTGATGGTCTACAGGCCTGTGCAATGAGGGGCTTAAAGCTGGTGCACACATTTGCAGCTAGGCTTGTCTGTCGTGAATGTCGCAGTTGCCACAGCTCACCACTTCTCGCTGACCTGAACTGGTTACCAGTCAAGCAAAGCATCGACTTCAAGGTTCTGTCGCTCACTTGGAGGTCTCTTCATTCTTTGACTCCAGCCTACCTATTAGATCTTCTCCACCAACAGGCTAAGCATCGCTCCATGCGCTTTTCGGAATCTAATCGTTTACCCAGACATCGCACAAACTCAAATCCTTTGGAGAACTTGCCTTAAGTTCGTATGCTCCACTCCCAAAGCCTGGAACTCACTTCCGACTTGCGTCGCGATATCTCCTGACTTGACTACATTAAAAGAAACTAAAAACGCATCTATCTATCGCAGTATTTAGTGGGTCCTTGGGATTCGTCCTTCATGTGCTTATGAATGCTGACACTGCATGCTGCCACTAACCATACTTGCATGCTGACCCCCTGTGCATGTCATTCCTAACTACGTTACTCTTGTTGCTTATTGAGCATGCAGCCACTAGCGATTCGATCGTTGCTTCCTTTCCAGCAAATGTTAAGTGCCTAGAAAGAGACTGGATTCTCTGAGGGCGTTCTATCAAGTGTATTATTATTATCATTATTACTACTATCACGACTAGCAGCACCGGTTCAGGCTCCCAGCGGCTCCACAGAACCCCCTCCCAGTGCTCCGAACGTCGAGCTCTAAGGAGCGCCCGTCCATAGCCCCGTGGAAACCTTCCTCCTGCTAACCCCTAACTAGGAGCAGGAAAACCGACCACGCTGGCGTAAGTGAACGCCGTCCGCGCGTCCGTGGCTCACGCCGAGCGCCCGACTTTCCAACTCCCTCCGTCGTCGATAGGTGGCGCGACTGCTAGCTCTGCTTCCTGCGCGGCGGAGGCTCGCAGCTCGCACGGGTGGACGGTTGGCCGACTCGCGCCGACTCTGGCGCCGCCGACGCTCCCGCTTTCGCTTCCGTTGCCGCTCTCAGCTGCTCCGCCCTCGCCGCTCTCAGCTGCTCCGCCCTCGCCGCCGACGCTACCTCCGGCTCTCGCCGACGACGCTCCCGCCCACCCTGGGCGGCGGAAGCTGCGTCTCCATTAACAGCCTGGGCTGTAGGTCGCCTCCCATGGCCAACAACGACAGACGAGTCGCTTTTCGCGAGCCGGGCATATTGTCGCTCGTCTGCGAAGCAATTAGCCGCCCTGCGCGCTGCCGCAGTCGCAGTCGCCTCCGCGTCGCAGAGGCGGATGGATGGATGCTTGCGCCGCTGCGCCCGCCGCACGCACGCCCGCCTCTCCGGCGTTAGAGCTGTCTCTCTGCCTAGCAAGTAGCAGTCATTCGTCTCAAAATCCTTTCTATGCGGCGATACGCTTAGCTAGCGCTGGAGCAGTCGAGTTGCCAGGAGAACGGTCGGCGGCGCAAGTCTTACCCGCAAGCGCGGGAATTACAGCGAGTGTTATGTAAGCAGAGGAAGAACCAGTGTACCGCATACCGGCAAGGTGCCAGCCAATCGGTAAGAGACTACCGGCAATAAACACAAACATATATGACTCATTCTCGTGCTCACGATGTTCTGTGCATTCACGCTGCGTCCGCAGCGTGAAAATGTAGCCAGCCATTGCGGTTCGTGCAGGTCAGCCTAAGGTCATCCTCCTCTACTTGGCTGGTCACTGCTGCTTTCGTGATTTCCAGAATTGACGACTTCTAGACTGACCCGGAAGCAGGCGTAGCAGTCCAGCCAAAGGACGTCCTTGGATGCTCGGTGCGAGCCGTACGAAGAACCAAGTGCCTCCTGTTCTCTCGCGGTCATTCGCAAACAAATTTCTTCTCTTCCTCCGCCTGAGATTGTTTGAGTAAAAAAAAACAGGTTTGCCAGAGGTTTCTGCAACGAGGCGGAAACACGTGGCGAAATAGCTGCTCGACGACCGGTTGCTTACGGTGCTACCGGTCCATGAGCTGACAAAGCACCTGTGCGTGTGCGCGTGTTGGTGCATGCGTGGGCGTGCGTGCGTGAGTGCGTGCGTGCGTGTCTAGACTTCTCAGTGACATTTCTGTGGTGGCAATTCTTTGAGCTACAGAAGTATAAGTTGTGCTGCGAGTCGGCTCGCTTTGGGCCACCGAAGGTGCGGCAACGCGTTCGCGGTCGACCCGATGAGCCGAATGAAGCGTTCCAGTTCGCGTGTCGCCTGAATCCCATCCTCGTCATAGCTGACTTATGGCTGTCTGTCGAAGGTCGCAAGCGCGCAGTGCCGTATGCCTCCTACTGGTAAGCGAAAAGCAGCCGGCCGGGCGGACGCATATGTCTTGCTAGCCAGCACGCATCATACGGAGTCGAAGCGAGCGTAATTAACGCGGCGTAATAAAGAGCAATAGCCGTGGTGTATACGTGTCAATCGTGATGCTGCAATCCGTAGAGACTTTGTAAATACGCCTAGCATGCAGCTTTGTAGACTTTGCATCGCACAGGCATACGCGCACGCGGCTCTCGTTCGAGTGTGCATAATTAGCGAGGCGGTCGCACGCAAGCCGCGCTCAATCGCTTTTGCATGCTGCCTGGTTGAAACCAGCTTCAACGATCGTGTTTTTTGCTGCACTTATTACCAACCAGTTGAAAAATGAGTTTGAAACAGCTTTTTTTAAAGCATATCTAGTCACACCTGCGAAGAGGCAGCTCACTTGGTGTAAATGCAGGGCTCTTTGGTGGCACTTCTGCACGCAGACGAGGAATTTGATGTTTGTAGAGAAAGAAAAGGCAGGAGTCTTTTAGTCTTTCAAGGAAAGTGTTTCGAATCTCACGTCCGCTATATTTATATATTATATATATATATATTTCATAGTTTGCAGCACAAAGAATATCCGCGTAGCTGTAAATGCAGCCAGTTAACATGCAACGATAGCCGGTTTTACTGTTGGTCCACCGACAAGGCTGTGGAGGGTCTGAGCGGAACGGCGGTTCCCTTCTCGGCCACGCCCCTCTCCGTTTACCAAAGCGGCATTCGCGGCTTCGCTCCGAGCAGAAGCGAGGGTTCTGGGCTACGCCGCAGAATTGCAAACGCGACTACCGTGCTGAAGTTGCGCTACGACACCGAGACTCGCTGTTTCATTCATTGCCTCGAGTTTTCACACGCGGGGCAATAGCACCACCTCCGAGCACCTGCTGCTGCTGCTGCTGCCGCCGCTGCCGCCGCTGCTGCTGCCACCGCTGCTTCTGCTGCTGGAAGGTTTGTCGTGAGAAGGATCGCGAAACAAAGAGACGCCGCCTGCCATAGAGACTTGTCGCCCTGGTTTGGCCCAGGGATTTAGGTGCTCGCCTTTAACCACCGAGGTCGAGGTGCTCATTTTTACCACCGTCGTCGTAGGCTCGAGCCCTGCGGCGCTAATTTGAAGCGGCTGGATACATACACACACACACACACACACACACGCACACACGCACACACACACGCACGCACGCACACACACACATATATATATATATATATATATACGGTACCTGTGCAATCCATAACGCAAGCAGCTTACGAAAAAGGGAGTGGCGCCCAGCGAAGCGATTCTCGCTTTTCCGCCTCATCTTTGCCTTGCATTACAGTAGAGAGCCTTGGAGGTAGGGTGCTCCCTCTTCACGTCGTGGCTTCGAGTCTTGCAGTGGGCGATCCGGTATTGCCCACTGCAAGCGGTGGGGACAGCCGTTAGGACTCTTCTGCCGCTTCAAAAATGAGGCTGTTAAATCAGCTAAACTTTAGGAGCTACGCGCAAGTCGTTTCGAGTTCAATTACAATGCGTACGTCCCTCAAGCAACGTCACCGAAGCAACAAGGCAACGACCTGCTCTCGCGTTTTGTCGCTGAAAAACAAAGTTGTTAGCCACTTCCGGTAAACACTTTTTGGAGTTCAAATCGGCATTTACCAAGGCTATGCTATTTGATAGCAATGCCTGGTTGAACTTGCGAACGTAGGGCGACTGTTCAAATCACTTACTGCTTGCAAGCAGCCGCTTGCGTCAAGGGGCTTGGCTAAGAAATAGCAACATTGAAGTTTAGTACGTTCTGTTGTGCTAGAAAAGTTGATAGAAAGCTTCAGGTTTCTCTGGTATGAAGTGCAATTCATTAGTTCATGAGGTTCACTTTCGCGTAGAGTCGCTGGATCGCAGAGCTGTCCTAACCTGAGTCTGACCCCGCCCCGATTCCCTCACACGTGAGCACCACATCAAATCTGTTGTGATCTTCATTCAAGGGTCAGGCGCTCACTAAGTTCATGTTCTCTGATTTGCTGAGCTTCGATTAGAAATTAATTCAAGCCACGGTAATGCTTTAAGAGACTACTGAAAAAAAAATACGTCCATGAAATCTGACT
The DNA here is from genome assembly GCA_009760855.2 of Cristatella mucedo. Lineage (NCBI taxonomy): Eukaryota > Metazoa > Bryozoa > Phylactolaemata > Cristatellidae > Cristatella > Cristatella mucedo. The sequence continues at coordinate 1,252,258 of WPIO01000076.1, forward strand.
GGGCATTCTCATGTGGATTCACTGGGCATTCAAGCGCCGGCCCGGAAGCGCCGGCCCGGAAGCGCCGGCCCGGAAGCGCCGGCCCGGAAGCGCCGGCCCGGAAGCGCCGGCCCGGAAGCGCCGGCCCGGAAGCGCCGGCCCGGAAGCGCCGGCCCGGAAGCGCCGGCCCGGAAGCGCCGGCCCGGAAGCGCCGGCCCGGAAGCCCCGGCCCGGAAGCGCCGGCCCGGAAGCGCCGGCCCGATGGCGGGCCAGGGCTGCGGCTAGAACTCTCTAGCTGCTTGCGCTTAGCGAGACTAGCTTAGCGAGACTACTAGCTTAGCGAGACGGAGCTGTCGCGGGCGCGGCAGCGGCCGAGCAGGCAGCAGACGAGCAGGCAGCAGATGAGCGGCCGACTTAGCGTCGGTAATTGGCCAATGGCCGACGCGTTTGCGGTCGACGACAGGAGCGTGCGAGTGCGGCCTGCTCGGTTGCTTTTAACTCGGCGTCGGCCGGCAGCCTATCGAGACGATACCCTGCTGGCAGCTAAGGTCGCATTGAAATTTAGCGTGACATGATCGGCTTATGCGCGACTCCCATCCGCTCATCCCCCGACGTGACTATCGAAAAAAGCGCGCGGGAGGGGGCGCCGTCGGCTGTGGCTGAGACAGAGACAAAGAGACAGAGACAAAGAGAGAAAGAGACAGAGACAGAGACAAAGAGAGACAGAGACAGAGAGGCAGAGACAGAGACAAAAAAGAGAGACAGAGACAAAGAGAGGCAGAGAGAGAGAGAGAGAGAGAGAAAGAGAGAGAGAGAGAGAGAGAGAGAGAGAGAGAGAGAGAGAGAGAGAGAGAGAGAGAGAGAGAGAGAGAGAGAGAGAGAGAGGAGTTATAAAGAGAGAAGATATACAGATTTACAGATTTAGAGGCCTACTGAAGACAACAGTTCCCTCAGGGACTCGCTAGCGGAGGCTTGCCGTATTTGCAGCCCACCGAACGGCCGAGGAGCTTTTCTTTTTATGCTCAGGATCGTACCCTTGAGCAGCTGGCGGCCGCTCGAGCTGGCGCAGCCATCCGGAAGTACGCAGGTCCTCTCTAGGCCAGCCCAGGATTGTCGCCAGCAGACTCGGCCTCCACTGCCAGGTCCCGCGATGGTTCGAGGCCCGCAGCCGCTGCCCGCTGCCGCTGCGTTTCGAGGACGCGGACGACAGTATTGGCTGGCTTGACGAAGCTTAGTAGGCCGGACCTTTCACGAGAAGGCGTCTTCTAGGGAGTCTTCTTACTGAGGCTGAGAGTAAAGATTGTACTCTACTCGTGAAGCTCCTACCTTGCGTGCCTTGCCTGTCAGAACGTGCCACAGGCGACGGGGACACGTCGTCGTCGAGTCGAGGCTCATTTTAACGCTCCACGAATCCAAACTGATCGATTCTTCGAATTAAGCATCCTTGCTAAGGCCACGCTTACTGCTGTCAAAACTCACTTCGGCCAACCCTCAACCGGTGAACGGCTGGGGGAGGGTGTGCTCTGAATCGCAGAATGGCAACGATTTCGGTATCTGCATGCTGCCATGTTGCTACGGGATCGCCCAAGTAACGTCATCGATATCTCCGCACTCGTAGATCTTAGAGACGATAGATAGACGTAGATCGATGGTAGAGACATCAGTGACATCACAGCTTTTGAAAAACTTTTCCTCTCGCCTGATATTAATGGCTCGCTCAAGCTCCAGACGGGCATAAGAGTAAGATACAGGCATACGAGTATGCAAAGTTAAGGTCTGCCGATTCAGTGACGACATCACTTATGTAGCCGCAGAAGAGTCGTAGCGGCTATCGCTCCCGTTCGCAGCAAAAATGTAACGATTGCCTTCGCCAGGACTCAAACCGTCGACCCAGATCGTAAAGTGCGGTCGCCTTACCACTGGGTTAATAGCCAGGGGCTAGAATTAAGCCAAGAGTGTGAATCGGGTGCCTTTCCAGAAGCAGCAGATCCCCTGAAGGTGAAGGAAAGTGAGCGAAGGCTCTGCCGCCTGCACCTGCGAATCTGCGTGGGGTGAAGGTGAGATTGGCCAGGGTGGGGTGGGGGGTGTCACCCCGGTTCCCTACGCTCAAGCGGTCAGGCAGTGGCCAAGACACTCATCTTTTCGTCGCCAGAGGGCAGAGTTTAGCATTTAAATATTCGATGTCACTGTGTATTTCTCACCAGGACTTCTCCGAGATAGCCCTAGAGGCTAGGCAAGATGTATTCCTGTCCTTTGGTTTGCGGTCGATACCTATTTTCGCCGACCTCCGACATTTCCCTGCGGTCAAGCAAGATTCGTGTTTCTAAATTTGTATTCCTGGCTTAAGGCGTTGCGGCGATGAACGATTACGGGGGAGGGGGCCGATGCTAGAATTTTTGTCTGCGATCGGTCGCGCTAGTACTGCCGGCGAGCGACCCTGCTCGTTGTCATTCACGAGACACTCCCCGGGAAAGACCCGACTGGTGCTTGTGCACGAAGTACTTAGAAGTATTTACTCGGGAAAGGGATCGGCCTTGCTGGAGACCGCTCCAGCTGCTCCCGCTCAGCAGAGTCGGCGCCGCCGCCGCCCGCGGCAGCCGATGCTGTACGTAGCGGGGCCGGCGGGCGGCCAGCGCAGAGAACGTCACGTCCCTCGCGTCAGCTGTCTAACCATTCCGCCGCTTTATTCGTCGATGTCGACGCAGAAGAGCTGAGTCGAACTAGACGCATCTTCACCGACGAAGGCGACAGTTTCGCGCACGCGAGGTGCGAGCGTGCGGAGATTTCGCCCCATCGCTTCCAGGGCCTCCGCAGACCACGAACAGCGGCCGCCGCCTCGATCGCTTGGGCCGCCGCCGCCGCAGCTGCAGGCTGCACCCACGCCAGGGGTGCAGCAGACGTACCAGTTTTATTGCAGGTGACTTGAGGTCGGCACGGATCCTCATGATTTATGACCTATCACTATGCTGACTTAAGTCTGTCTGACGCAGAGCACCGCTGCTAATCGCTCTGGGGGGGGGGGGGTGCGGGTGGCCGGGCCGCCTCCAAACCCTCAGTCTGAGTAGCTCCCGACTTGCCTAGTGCGACCAGGCGGCTGGCGGCCAGATGTATCCATAAATACTTCGTCTGGTGCCGTTTCGGTCTTTGACTTGACTGCTATCGCCTTGCAGATCGGCGCGTCAGGCAGCCGCGGTTTGTCAAGGGCAGGAGCCGAGGCCAGCCCAGCTGCGACAAGCCGGCCGGCATTGACCAGCCAGCGGGGCTGTGCGCCCTTGCGCCGCCGCTAACAGTGCTGTGTCTCAAGGTAGGTGGCTTCAGTGGCTTGAGGGCGGGGCGCGGTTCAACAATCGCCGCAGGGAAGGAGGTGACCGCATGCTGCCGCCTGCGCGTCTCCTCGCGCGGGGGCTCTAGTCTCTCAGCTGGCGCTGTACGAGGGCTGAGCGAGAGAGAGAAGAGTCCTCTGCTGGCATCCTTCGTAACGCGTGTCATTCAGCACTGCCGGTGCGGTGCGCACGCGTCGCAGTCGCCTCGAGCTGAGACGCCCGAGTAGAGCCGCTCGCACGGCCGGCATTCGCACTGCGGCCAGCATTCTGCTAGTTAGCCGGAAGCGTGTGCAGATTCAAAGTAGTACGCAGTCGCCGGCGCCATGTTGTAAAGGGTTAACCTACTATACCGGGTCAATTTGACTTCTTACACCAGGTCTGGTGGCAACTTGCGTTGCCCTGTAATGCAATTAATGTACACAAGTGTCAATGTGACACGGTTGACTTGTGACTAACATGTAAGCCGAAACTCACTCGAGGCCGGGAGCGACTGTGCATGTGTAACTGTAGCGACCGGGCTTCCGTTGCCACTTCGAGGCAAGCGAGGACGAGTGCGCCCCTAATGCAGGTTTTGAGTAGCTGACTCCCCCCCCCGCAAATAGTATTAAGTGGTTTGTCGTATAGGCGGAAGTAGCCTAAGGTTTTAGGAGCTAAGGCCTGACCTTGAGTGAGCGGAATTGGGAGCGTAACGATGGGCGCTCGCAGAATATTCCCATCGTGCAGCGTTGGCAGCCCAGAGCAGACGTCTTCGCAACGTGAACAACCTAGCAGAAGTGCTTCCATATAACTGCAACTCGTTTACTTAACATTGATAATAATAAAGCATCTATAAAGATCTCCAAGAGAACCAAATCTGGTTCTACGTACTTTGCATAAGCCGGCGTGGTTGGTTGTCGTAGACTTACATTAGTCCAGTTTCTTTAAACAGCGGGGTTCCGGGTTAGGAACCCCTCGGGTAACGAACATTCCGGGGTTACAAAATCCGGGTTGGCAAACAATTGACTCGGGTTATGATATCGGTTCCGGGTTACGAACCGAATGGGCTCGCGTGAGCCACACGAATATTATGGCGTAATACAGCTTTCGAATAGATGGGCTATCGCAGGTTTTCATAAAATTCAGCAGAAGGAAAATAATCCATGCCAACTTAGTGAGCAGCAAATTGAGCCTCTAAGATGCGCCTACGCCGCGCGCGTCTTAGATGAGAAGGACAGGATACCGATCTCCGCCACGAGTGAAGGAAAACCAACGCTTCCCCAGCGTGACATTGGAGACAACCGGGGAGATGGATTATCCATCGGGATTCCTTGGACCGCTGACGAGCAAAGTGACGTAGGCTGGCCGTTTCTTCCGACTGAGCGAAACAGACGTCGTTCAGTTGCACGCGAAAAGTCGAATAAGGCATATATCACACATGGCTTCCTCTTGCTATTTAGCATACACAATCGTTAAAAGAATTGTGTCGCGTTCTTGTGTTTATTTTGGCGTTTTTTCTTGTGCTGTGTTTGCTATTTACGTGATGTGCATTTATATTTTTTAAAGTATATAGTGTCAATGTCACTTTGACACTTAGTTCTTCCTTTCATTTCTTCGAGGCAGATTGAAAATTGTGAAGATTTATTGAGTTTTTCCTGTTTCTTAAATGCAGGAGCAACTTTTCTCGATTGAACTAATGTATATTGTTCCCATAGCACCCACTTCCCAATAAAACTCACCATCCGGTTTAGGAGCGGCCTGGGTTACGAACCCGTCCGGGAAAGGATTAGGTTCGTAACCCGGCACCCCTCTCCATTAACGGCAGTACGGAATGAGCGGATAATTCTAGCTGTTGACTGGCAGGCCTCACAGAATCCTCAATAATCGGTTGTGAAATCAACCAATCGGCAGCCGGAAGTCTTGGTCGTGAACGCCGAATGAAATACTTCTGCACCATATTGTAAACGTGCCGCAAGTTAGGCCACTCAGCGCCGCCGGGCTAAAGCAACGAGAGGAGCGAGATGGTTCAATGTTAAAGATCCCTGGGCGACCTTGCCCTGCATCTGTATGTACCCCGAAGGTCAAGCCTGCTTCCCAGATTCGAGTGGCGGTTTTAAAGGGTAACCGTCCTGGCATTCCTGTAGCCTCTCGGCTCCACAAAGGCCGCAGCCATGCCCCTAGAGACCGGCTTGCAGATAGAGCGTTCGGTGGTTGCTCACTTCTCAGCCAAATAAACTCCCCTGGACAGACTCTGAAACTGATCGGTCCACTAAATGGCCTGTTAAAAGAAGGTGGCCAAGAGTCTCTGCATCGGAGCACCGGTAATGCTCGGCCACGTAAAAGGGCTGCCGTCTACGCTGCGTCAGCGAGCGATGCGTGGCCCCCTGCTCTCTGAGCAGCCGAAGCGTGGAAAGATTCGTGCTAAGGCACTCGAAAGACTCTCTAGACCTGTGCGTGAAAAAGGAAGTGAAACTCACAGGAATCGATCACCTCCGTTTGAAGAGCTTTAGGCGGTGCATCGAAGGCGAGCCGTTCTGTCTTCTTTAGTCTTCTAGAAAGAATGAGCCCTTCATCTGCCTCTAAAAGTGTGATACAAAAATGATACCGCCGCTCAGGAAACCGGAAACCTGAAGCTACTGGCCACACGTGCGGTCAGACAGGACTTTAAAACCTAAGCGAGGGAATTATGTACTTTTCCTAGTTAGTTGCTGGACGGTGGTAAGTGGCATTAGTCGTACTCAAAACTAACAGGTATTGGGACTAATGTGTGTGAATTGCAAAACCGGGCTAAAAACTATACCGCCAGGCGACCTGATAAACTAGCTGCATTGACTAATGTCTGCTCGTAGCCGTTTATACACTGGGGGATGACAAAACATTTCATCAACGGTTATTGCATGGCGTGAGGTAGTGGGAAATTCCGGACTGTGAGATAATTCTATTGCAATATTCAAGTTTAATAGTAGGGAAACAGGCCCGCTGCGACTAACCAAAATTGTTTGATTCAAAATAGAAACATGCAAGGGCAATATGGCAAGGTCTGAATTCGCATTGTGCTCACGCTACTTTTGGTAATAATAATAGTAATAAATTTGTATAGCGCCCTCATGGAACTGAATCTTCCTCTAGGCACTGGTCAGATGCTGCATATAAAGCATTACCAAATGTTCGGGGGTAACATCCGCAGGCAGCAGGCATACGTGCCCACGAAGGACGAATCAACGTCCGAGAGCTGCACTCTCGGTGATCTCGCATCAAGTTACACAAGACGAGTGAGAAAAGAAGGAAGTGCTTTGAACTCTTGAATTTTTATGGGCAGCGAAACTCGGGAGAAAGGGTGGGTCGGGCAAGGGCTGAATTATAAAAACCCTGGACCGAGATTCGGATTATTTGTTTTTCTGACCGATCCTGTCCAGCCCAGAGCAAAGGTCAAAGGTTTGGTTCCTCATGACCCCGGCTCGGATTCATCGATGCGAATGCCGTATCGAGCTTCGCCTTAAGTTAGGATGCTAGTATCTAAAGATCTAAAGTCGAAGATAGTGGCTTTAAGTTCGGTAGGTGACAAGAGGTTTTTCTTTCTTTCCTATCCGAGGCAAGTGCATTGATATTCCATTGTGCGGTAAGAAGTAGGTATACACCCAGCAGCTACTTGATATTGAAAAAAAAGAAATTTTTTCATGCTACATTCACTTTCGCGAGGCCACAAAAAACTACCTCAAACATTTTATAAGAGAATCAAAATAAAGTATTTCACATTAAAACTATATTATCCAAAGCAAAGCAAGCTGAACCAAGCAAGACTAGAAAAAAAGCTGTTCGTCAGAGACTCGCGTTGTGCTTTATCCTTCTTTCAGCAGTTTGAATCCCATAAACTCAAGAAGATATTTGGCTGGCGAAGAGAAACTCCATTAGGTCTGCATTCATGGTCTCTTAAAACAGTCGATATCTATATATCGGAGATATATATATATATATATATATATATATATATATATATCGATATATATATATATATATATTGTTATTAATATTTAAATTATCCAGCCGCAACACACTTCAAACAACCAAGCTATCTGCTTATCAAGTATATGCTGGTTATGCGAGGATCATACCACCGGAGCTGGTATATACACACACACACATATATATATATATATATATATATATATATATATATATATGCGCCTGTCTCGCATGATGTCAAGCGGGCTTTTAAAATTGATATTTTAAGATGCTCCATCTATCCACTCAAAACTGCTGAGTTGAACTGGGCCCCAGGGAAGGCCTCTTCCGGCTTGGTGTTGTCTTTTGGAAGCAGACGAGGAAGATGCTCCACGTTGCCCTGAATGCGGCCTCTTTGGCCCACATATAAATATTCTAATTAATTAAAGACAATGGTTGCCTCCTCTAAAAATATACCTGGAAGCTGCCTGCAACAGCTTTGCCGCCCGGGAGAACTCTTTACTTGGGATACTTCGGCATAGTGTTAACCATGTTGGCCGAGGACAATGGTAGTATTAGTAGTATGACCTACCACAGCTCGACAGCAAGGACGACAATTCTCAACTAATTCCTTTATTAACAATAACAGTAATACAATATTTGTGTACTGCCCAAAGAGAGCTAAATATTTCTCTAGGCAATTCAAATAGTTCAACTGATTAGTGATCAAATATATGATTTCAGCATACATATGTAAATAATAAAAACTCCCATTGACGGAGTCCGCTGTAAGAAACGGATAGGTCTGTAGCCTTTTAAAAATTTCCAGTCAGGGAAATGTAAAATTCCTGCTGATAGATAAAAATGAATCCGTTCAGATGACGTCACTTGGATGGCTGAGCCTTTAACAGATCAGTTGCCTGATCTGTTAACAGTCCACTCTGTTTGAAGCAGGTATTGGCAGATGCTAACCGACACAGCCACAGCCAATAAATAAATGATTTTGATGTCCTAGCGAACTATCGGCCAATTTTCCTCATTTTTTCTTTTTGTCAAAGATTCTCGAAAAATTGTCGCTAAGCAGCTTGCAGCACACATGGAAAAGGTTAAATTATCAAAAACGTTGCAGTCGGGATTGAAGCACCACCTCTCCAATAAAACTACTCTCCTCCGTGTAATCAACAACATTCTATGCAGCACCGGCGACAGGAATATCAGTGCCCTAGCCCTTCTGGATCTTTCAGCTGCATTCGACGCTATTGATTATGATGTCCTACTTGAGCGATTGAGAATAACGATCGGTCTGGCAGACGAGGCACTGGCGAGATTTAAATCGTACTTGTGCGATCGTGTTCAATCCGTGTCGCGTGTGGGGTCAGGTCTCGTCCACCAGACCAGTCACCCGAGGAGTCCCTCGGTCCGGTTAGCTGTTTTCCATTTACACTCAACCTCTGGGAATAGTGATCCGGGCGCACGAAATAGGCTGTCGCATTTATGCTGACGTCACTCGGCCGTATTTGTCATTTAAACCGTCGAATTTGCGTTCAATACTGAATGCCGGTAAATTTCGTTAAATTAAACGACGATCAAGTAAAACTGAACAGTTACTCGTAGGATACCGTAAGCTTGTGGCTGGACTAGAAGAACACTTTGCTCTTCTGATTGGTGGTGCTTTTGGGGACTTCGCGAGGCCGCGATGGCTGGACGAAGAAGGATGATGAACGACGAATAAATAAAATAAATATGTATAATACATATAGTATATTTCATTTGTAGTGTGCCCTAAGAGAACTAAATCTTCATTCAGGCGCTTCGCATATGCCACTGGGCTCGAATCCTCAACCTTGGTTATCGGATGAATTCATTTTGACTCTAGTCTAGGCGAGCACCTTAACCACTGAGCCGCTCCAGCGAGGCGAAGCCCTCTGTGTACGTGTTGTGAGTGAGACAACGACAGCTGTATGGTATGATGCAAGTGAAGCGGCGGGTGGGCGAGCAATGGCGGCATCACAACCTGCGACCTTCCTTAAAAGGTTTTCCGAGGTTGCTGCATGCGATTTGGCTACCGTAATAAGGTCTGGTAAAACGAACTCGTCTCCTGAAGACCCCATACCATAATCTCTGTGGTCTTCACTGGCAGACCAACTTAGCCCTGCCATAACCGAAATTTTTAATGCTTCTTTGGAAAAAGGGGTGGTACCTAAGTCCTCCAAATCGGCAATCGTTAGACCCATACTTGAAAAGCCTAGATTAGATACAGAGATCCCTGCAACTTAGTGCCCAGTTTCCCTTTTCCTTTCTTTTCAAAGATTCTTGAAAAAATTGTCGCTTAGCAGCTGGTTGCACGTACTGAAAATAATGAAATGTCAGAAACTTTTTAATCAGAGTTCAAGAGGCAGCACTCCTCTTAAACTGCTCTCCTCCGTGTTAAAAATGACATTCTATGTGGCAACGATGACGGGAATGTCACTGTCATAGCTCTGCTAGATCTGTCAGCTGCATTCGACACGATTGATCGCAATGTCCTACTTGAACGATTTAGAACAACGATCGATCTGGCAGACGAGGCACTGGCGTGGTTTAAATCGTACTTGTCTGATCGTGTTCAATCCGTATCGTGTGGAGGTCAGGTCCCACCCACAAGACGGGTCTCCTGTGGAGTCCCTCAAGGATCCGCCCTCGGTCCCTTGCTGTTCTCCATTTATACTCAACCTCTGGGAAAAGTGATTAAGGCCCATGGAATAGGATATCGCTTTTATGCTGACGATACTAAGCTGTATTTATCATTCAAACTGTCGGAATCTGCTGCAGCAACTGATAAACTGAATGCTTGCCTTGCCGACATTCGAATCTCGGATGTCGGACAATTTCTTAAAGCTAAATGACAAATAAACCGAACGGCTGTTCATAGGACACCCTAAGCGTGGCTGGATTAAAAGGCTTCGGTCTTCTAATAGGTGATGCTGTTGTGCGACAGACCGGTGGCGACAGAAGCTTTAACACTGCAGGTCCTAGACTGTGGAACTCACGACTCTTACGCAACGACAGTTACTCTCCTGCTGCCGACTATGGCTCATCCTCTGCTACTTCTATGCTGCTCACTAACCTAACCGCTCTCCTGACTCAGATATGCTTCTCACTTTCTTTGGTTCGTGAGACAAAGTCTGTTGGCTGCCACATACATACCGAAAGCCAGTTAGGCTTTGAGTGTGCTTCCTTCGTAATAGCCACTTAATCTTAATGGATTTGCGGAGTAGCAGACGGAGATAAATTACATATATTTAAGAGAATAAGTTATCTAAGAGTAACTTTGCAAATGAATCTCTACTAATTAAAGCGAGAAAGTCCGTCCTTCCATGCGTCACCCGGCAAGACGGCACACTTGCGTCACCCGGCAAGATGGCACAGCGTTGTCTTCGATGACGGAACTACTATGAATCAGCGAAGAGAGTCCACGGCAGTGAGCGGCTCGTTATTATTATTATTACCACAGGTGGTTAACTGTCAACCGCATGCAGACGGCCGATTGAGTTGGAAAACAGAAGAGTGAGACAAAATAGATCTAAACTACGCATGATAGCCAGGAGGCACGTTTCGAAAGATTGAGACCGAGGGTGCCGAACTTCTTGCAGGTAACTTGTGACAAGTGTAAGAACTTTTACAATGCTAGGTACTGTCTGCGAAGTAATTAGTATCGACGGCCGTGCTTACTTTACAGCAAATGTAAAGCGCCCAGGAAGATGCTGAGTTCTTTGAGGGCGCTTCATCAAATGTATTATTATTAATGTTATTATTACTATCGTCTGTTTCCCTGGCCATGTCTACCGCAAGAATAACACTACTATCTGAAGACTGAACGAGTGAACTTTTACATGCGTTGCGAACGCTGCGTAAGGGCTTGCGTATCTGTATCCGCGTGCACGCGTGAGTGCGCCTGTGTGCATATGTGCATATCGCTGTGTGCATATGTGCATATCGCTGACAGAAAGGAGGCTTCTTCTTTATTTTTCTTGCACTACGTCTCTGAAAGCTATTCGCGTCGCCATGCTTCTTCGTTGCAACATTACATGTATTAACTTTATATCTGTTCAATTATTTACGGCCAATGTCAAACTTGTTTCGGCTGAACTGGTTTTTACCATACTTTAGCTTCCTGTCTTCTGCTCATCTTTTGCTCGCGGCCGTAGGCTAAACGGAATCGTTAGTTACTACAGGCTTGCGAGCGACCCTGTGCCATCCTTTTATTTTTTTCGTGTAAATATCGCTGCCGCTACCTCTGTATAGTTGTCGAATTTTGGAAACGCCACTCGCACCGCTTTCAGACATGGCGTCGCGAGCCGTTAAAGCGCTCCCACCCTCTGGCGATCTTCCCAGAGGTGCCTTCCCGAAAAAAAGCCTAGTTCTCGCAGCTTCCTAGAGCTCGTGCTCCGCTGAATCGCGGTGAACTGTTTGGCCTTTTCGGCGGGAATATCTGCTCTGGCTGCCTGCTGACTTCCGTCATCTTCAACCGCTGGCGCGTGCAAGTTCTCGCGCAGCTCTCGCACCAGCAACAGGCTTCTTCTTGCTTGCCGATCCCTCCCTCCCTCCCCAATAATAATAATAACAATAATAATAATAATGCACTTGATAAAGCGTCGTAAGAGAACTCAATCTCTTTCTAGGCGCTTTACATTTGTTGCAAAAGGGAAACGCGATTGAACGGTGAGTAATATCATGCTTGATAAACAACATGAATAACAGGGATAGGGATGACATGCGCAGGGTCATCATGCAAAAGCCTATGAGCTTGCAGAATTAGCAGGGCTAGCGAGCACTCCACCACTTGGTTGCTAGGATGAGCGAGAGCATGCATACTCTGATCGGCTGTCAGGAATAAGTTGGCTGGTCGACGTTACACGCGGCCTCGATTTTTCGAGGCCGCATGCGGTAGCGCTGGCTCGGCGCTCGCGTCAGTCCTACCGGTTCGCGTTCGCCAAGCCCGAAATATCAACATTGACAATGTTCGCAGCACATTGTCGCTCTCGCCCCGACTCTCTGCATTCCCCCATATTCCTCTCATCACTAGTACGTAATCTCATCAATTACGTTGCTCTTACCTGGGAGGTGTCTTTTTTTGACAGGCTCTCATTCGAACCGTCCGGTGGCTAAGTCTGTCTGTCGGTCGATCTGCGTTCGTAGTACCAGGGTACAAGGTTCGTAGTACACAGGGGCTTCTACAGAACGAGATCGCCGAGCTGGAACATCAGCCTGCACTCAGTCAAGCACGGCGTCCTGAGGGACTCTCATTGTCGCCTTCACACAGAAGTGCTTGTATCCTTATCTTGCACCTGCAGATCCTACCTGACGCAAGTAGCCAGTTCATTAAGCCTTGATTAATATTTTTATTAAAATATTTCGGCCAACAGAATTTGCACTTTAGCACCGAACTCATTAAGAGAAGTGGTGTACTCATGCGCTTTGACTAACAAAAGATGAGGCCGATAAATCTTGATAATTTTATGAGCCCATTCCCGCAAATAGCACGAGGCGTCTGCAGGACATCGTCGAAGGTATCTTAAGCCACACTCTAGTGCAAGAGGTGGGCAGTGCATCAGCGGCTCCCACCTTATGAGGGAGTGGCACGGATCGAAACGCGCTACATAACTTACTTGTCATTCTTAAAGTTGACAAAATATTAGCAGAAGCAGTTTTTTTCATTGCCCGTGTCTGATAGCACGGGCTTTTGTGACCCTCCGGAAAGGCGTATTAGTATACCTCTAGGGAAGGCCTATCCATTATTGTTTTTCTGGTGGGCTGACACTCAACTGACGCCCATCAGTAGAAGTGCTGAGCACGGCATTATTTATTGACAGAAAGGGGCATTGTGCCCTCCAGCTAAAAGGGTGGGCCTTAAATCCCTGCACGGCAAATTACTTCAGTGTCCTGCTGCTTTTGTGTAACGCAGGAAGCCAGGTGCTTCCTGTGTCACGCAGGAAATCGTTGGCCCGATGATAGCCCATGTCGCAGGTGCTGCTCTCGGTAACGAAGGACGAAGGAGAAGGCAAGCGGGAGCATCAGGCTGAAGTGTGCAGAACCGGTCTCAGCGTAAAGCTTAGGTGAAAACGCGTTGCTGCTGACCGAAACAGATGCGCGGCCAACTTGGCCGTGTACATTTAAGGCTGGGATTTCAACTCGGCTAAGCACTGCACAAGCCTGTCAAGACCAATGACATACACCCCTACTGAAGGCATTTGTCATTTTAAAGCTGGACCATGGAAATGCAGCTTCAGGCTTCCTTTCTCACTGTCATTGACATAATAATACTACACTACTGCTACTACTAATATAAAGAATCGCTATGCTAGAACAGGGCAGTTCAGATGCCTTCAGAAACTGGTCAGCCTGGCCATCAGAATGGGCTCGGCCAGCCGATCTCCTGTACCAGCAGCATGCAAACTGAGTGCCACACTCCTGAGTGATCTTTCATCAGATTATCTTATCAGCTTCGCAGTCAAATCTGCCTACATAAAACTACGTAACGTTGCCACATTCGGGCTTGCTTAGGCAAGGATGCTATAGGCTTGAACGTCATTTTAAGAAATCGGGGTCTGATGCAGATCTAATCAATTTCAAAGACTTCCTTCGAGTTTACACCCGGAAGCTTACAAAAGCCAAAGCTTCTTTTTTCCCTCGAAAACTGAATTCCTGCCAATCGGACCCAAAACAGATTTATAAGATAGTAAAGAATTTACTGGCCAATGCTGAGAAGTCTGACTCCCCACATATTAACGGCTCAGCCAAAAAGTTTTCGGCCTTCTTTACTGAAAAAATTATGCACATTCGTGCCTCCATAAAGCCCCTTTCGAGTAAAGCAATTGTGGAATCACAACAGAGAGTTCCGAGGTTGCTGCATGCGATGTGGCTACCTTAATAAGGTCTGGTAAAAAGAGCTCGTTTCCTGAAAACCCAATACCGGCATCTCTGTGGTCTTCACTGGCAGACCAACTTAGCCCTGCCATAACCGAGATTTTTCATAATTCTCAGTAAAAAAGGGGTTGCACCCAAATCCTCCAAATCGGCAATCGTTAGACCGATATTTAAAAAGCCTAAATTAGATACAGAGATCCTTGCAGCTTATTGCCCAGTTGCCCTTCTTCCTTTTTGTCAAAGGTTCTTGAAAAAATTGTCGCTCATCAGCTGGTGCACATATTGAAAATAATGAAATGTCAGAAACTTTTTAATCAGAGTTCAAGAGGCAGCACTCCTCTTAAACTGCTCTCCTCCGTGTTAAAAATGACATTCTATGTGGCAACGATGACGGGAATGTCACTGTCATAGCTCTGCTAGATCTATCAGCTGCCTTCGACATCATTGATCAAGATGTCCTACTTGAACGATTGAGAACAACGATCGATCTGGCAGACGAGGCACTGGCGTGGTTTAAATCATACTTGTCTGATCGTGTTCAATCCGTATCGTGTGGAGGTCAGGTCCCACCCACAAGACGGGTCACCTGTGGAGTCCCTCAAGGATCCGCCCTCGGTCCCTTGCTGTTCTCCATTTATACTCAACCTCTGGGAAAGGTGATTAAGGCCCATGGAATAGGATATCGCTTTTATGCTGACGATACTAAGCTGTATTTGTCATTCAAACTGTCGGCATCTGCTGCAGCAACTGATAAACTGAATGCTTGCCTTGCCGACATTCAATCCTAGATGTCGGACAATTTCTTAAAGCTAAATGACAAGTAAACCGAACGGCTGTTCATAGGACACCCTAAGCGTGGCTGGATTAAAAGGCTTCGGTCTTCTAATAGGTGATGCTGTTGTGCGACCATCACCACGTGCTCGAAATTTAGGTGTCGTTTTCAACTGCTGCCTCAATTTTAAAAGCTTCATTCAGAAGACTGCTTCTACAGCTAGCCATCACGTCCGATCCTTATCCAAGATCAGGAGCTGTCTCCCACAGTTGGTTGTAAAAAAATTCAACTAGTTCCTTAGTTCTGTCTCGGCTTGATTATTGTAATTCCCTTTTGGCTGGACCACCAAATAAAGCTATTAGGCCACTGCAGCTGACTATGAATATGGCTGCAAGGTTAGTCTTCAAGTCCCAGAGGTTTGACCACTTGTCTCCTTTGCTAAAAGAGCTAGGGTGGATACCGGTTGAGCAACGGATACAGAGCAAAGTTCTTACGCTGACCCATAAGGCCCGCCACGGCTTGGCTCCTTCGTACCTAGCTGAACTGCTGCATCAGTTTCAGCCTGTTCGCGCCCTCAGGTCCTGTGTGGACAATAAATTAGCTGTTCCATTCCTCCACTTGAAGACCGTTGGTGACAGAAACTTTAGCTATGCAGGTCCTAGATTGTGGAACTCGCTTCCACAATTCTTATGCAACGACAACTACTCTCCTGCTGCCGACTACGGCTCATCCTTTTCAGCGGTCCTGAGCTACTTCTATGCTACTCACTACCTCAACTGCTCTCCTGACTCTGCTATGATTCCCACCTCTTTGATGCTTGAGATGAAGTCTGTTGGCTACCGAATGCGTACAGAAAGTCGCTTAGGCTTTGAGTGCGCTATACACAACTCTCCTTCGTAATACCAGCTTAGTCTTTACGGCTTTGTGGAGTTACAGACGGAGATACATTACAGCTAAGCTGGTCCATGCATGTCTGACACCCGTTTAGACTTCTGTAACT
The DNA here is from genome assembly GCA_009760855.2 of Cristatella mucedo. Lineage (NCBI taxonomy): Eukaryota > Metazoa > Bryozoa > Phylactolaemata > Cristatellidae > Cristatella > Cristatella mucedo. Next base: position 1,268,156 of record WPIO01000076.1, read on the forward strand.
TGCTAGGTTGCAGCAGCCCCATGACACCACTTGCTCCCTAATCTGCACTTGCTCCCCATCAAGCGACATGTCGACCTTCATGTCCCTTCATTCTCTTGCTCTGGCCTCCTACCTATCGCAAATACTCCCTTCTAAGGCTTCCAATTGTACCACAAAGTCTTCTGACTCAAGTCATTTAACTGTACCCATGACCAGCCTTAAATCCCGTGAAGACAGCGCCCTCACTTTATACGCTCCGAAAGTCTGGAAGCGAAATGCCGACCGATGTCATGAGATTCCCTGACGACATTTATAAAGAAGCTAACGTGTCACCTGCTCTTCACAGCATTTGCTCTGTCCGTTTGAATTGTCCTTGGTGTGCTTATGTGTGATGAATTTGTGCATGTTATTGCTAACCAATTGGCATGCTTCCTTTATTGCTAACCAATTGGCATGCTTCCTTTAGATCACATGCAAAGTGACTAGAAAGAGATAGAGATCTCTTGGTGCAACATCACTTTATTGTTATTATTATTATTATTATTATTATTACTGTCCGAAACCAAAGGCTCAAGTTCAACTCGTTAAACGAACCAGCAATACGGTCATCATCACTTGCAAGTGTTTAGGTAGAAGAATACATTGAGTATTACAAGCAAGACGAGCCTTATACTTACATCCACTACTCGTTACCTAAACAGATAGGTGTTCTGAAATGTCAAAATTTGATTTTAGGGGTTTGCATGGGATCTGTTCGATCAGGTAGTGCTTAGCCGAATTTACCATCACTGATACTTGTAATACTTACTTCTCATAGTTTCACTCTCATTCTTTAGGCACCAGTCTAAAAATCGGTTGCTCCTGTGCTGTTCCCGATGAGATACTGGATTTCTCCGACTCGTGCTCCGACGCTCACCTGCCTGTCCTTCTATAAATCGCCTCATAACAGCCGTTTGCATTTTGTGTATGACACGTTCTTTCCGTGTTCTTCCCCTTTCCTACGGATCGTGGCACTGTTGCTAATCGTGGTACTAAGACCGTCAGTGAACCAATCCCAAGAAAACTGATACGTCCGTTGTGTAGCGCTTTCTGCACAAGCCTTAGTTTAGATTTGCGGCAGTCGTGACATTTGGCAAGTGATAGAATCGCTTCTGCTTGTGTTTGTGCAGAGCTAAAAGCTCTCCACAGGCTGCATGTCCTGGAAAGGATCTGGTCGGAAGTCACTCAAGTGGTGCTCATAGCCTTTCAGCAGAGTGACCGTCAAAAAGCAAAGGAAGGGTGATATTATGTCATGAACACACGAATTTAAAGTACACGCCATGGCACGCACGATTCTTCTTGCTAACGTTAGCAGGAATGTATTGCAAGGGTATCGCACGTCATACTTTGACTTTGTACTTTATAGATTTTGAGGGCGCCAGCTTTGCTTCATTTGTCGACCATTCAAAAACGCAACTGTAAAGCTTATTCACTGCACAGAAATGTCATTTCTGACAAAAGCTGCAACGGGTATACGGCCAATATTCGAATGCAGAACCAATGAGATCACAGTATCAGATAATAATAAGAATGCACTTGATAAAGTGCCCTCAGAGAACTCAATCTCTCTCTAGGCGCTTTACATTTGCTGCAAAGGGAAATGCAATTGAATGGTGAGTAATATCATGCTTGATGAGCAACATGAATAACATGGTTAGGGGTGACATGCACAGGGTCAGCATGCAAATGTGGTTAGTGGCAGCATGCACAGTGTCAGCACGCATAAGCACATCAAGGACGAATCACAGGGACCCACTCACTGCTGTCCTAAATAGGTGCGTTTTTACGTTCTTTTTAAATGTGGTCAAGTCAGGGGATGTTCTGACGCAAGTCGGGATGGAGTTCCCGGCTTTGGGAGCATACGAACTAAATGCACGGTCTCCAAAAGATTTGAGGTTTGTACAAGGTATTGGTTGACTGTTGAATTCCGAATAGCGGGTGGTACGATGCTTGGCCTGGTGAAAGCCTTGAGAAATAGAATATCTAAAATATTAATGAACACTACTTAATTAACTATATCTGAGAGAGCCGTGCCGTGCGATAGGTTTTTGATTTAATAATTTTATCAGCATCAAGCGTGTGCTTATCGAGACATACCACCGCAAGCAGGAGAAAATGGCATGCTATTTATTTGGAATGGTCTGATCTCAGTGCACACTGCTGTCAGGGGCATGAGGTTTCAAGTTGAAAATTAATATTAATGCATTTTCACTAGTCAACAACATTCCCTCATATGTGGCTGTCTATATAACCGACCGACGAATGATTTACCAAGGAAAGCAGAGGGCAATTGCATAGGCAGCACATAATTTACATAAAAGAATCGATCGCTTACCGTACGTTACTCAAAGTAGCAAGCTGATAAATCCGATCATTCTTAGCTGGGCTCGGTTCTTTTTGTTCTACAGCGTTATAAAAAGTTACGAGCTCTTTAGGAGGTCTGCAGCTTCCTCATTATGCTCTGGCTGCATATGTATTCAGCTGATTTGGCTCTGGCTTCAACTGAGTTGATTTATGGCAGTGACCAGGACTAATCAGAAGAACCGTGCCTTATAATTTCGTAGCATCTGATCTAGAATTTCGCTGGTATGGTTACTAGTTGGAGTGTACTGTGCTCAAGTGATGCCAACTCAGGTCAGAGGATGGAATGAAAAGCTGATAATCTCAGCTGTCCCAAAACCATTCTCCCATGTTTCTTCGAGGATCTCGTTAGGTCAGTACCCAATGGTTACTGATTATTTGTGTACGTTTCGGTGAATGCGATTTATCTCTGTCTGCAACTCCACAAAGCCAAAGAGACTATGTGGCTGCTAACTCAATAGAGTTTTGTATGGCCCACTCACAGCCTAAGCGACTTTCTGTACGCATTCGGTAGCCAACAGACTTCATCCCAAGCATCAAAGAGTAGGTGGGAAGCATGGCAGAGTCAGGAGAGCAGTTGAGGTAATGAGTAGCATAGAAGTAGCAGCTCAGGACCGCTAGAAAGGATGAACCATAGTCGGCAGCAGGAGAGTAGTTGTCGTTTCGTAAGAAATTTTCTCTATGTTATCTTATCCTAGCGTTGCACGGGCCTTGTTTTTATTACTGGGCCCTCTTATTATCATTGTTATTATTTGGATAATGTGGAAGTTTCCGGCTAGGACAGAATCCGTCAACAGGTTTCGGAATTTGTTGCAAAGCTGCCTTAACCGAAAGGGAGTGAAGACAATTCGACGTGCTCGAGGGGTTGGAGGGATCAAAGCAAAGATGCAACTGAGTGTTATCTGCATAGAAGTGCTCGGCGATCTAGATTGTGCTTGGCGATCACATCGGCAAGAAGAAGAGCATAAACTATGAAAAGAAGTGGACAGAAAGCAGAGCCCTGAGGTGCCCATACTTCAGAGGTTCATCGGATGATGTTTGTCAGTGGGAAACTACGGAGTATTGATGTGAATGACATCAATACTCCGTAGTCTCCCACTGAGATAGGACCTGAACCATTGCGGTGCAGTGCCAGTGATGCCCAGGCGAGATGCAAGACACTCAATAAGGACTTGTGATAAATGATATCGAAAGCTGCCGAAAGATCAAGCAGAACAAGCAGACAGACTTCACCCAAGTCTGCATTCCTGATAAGGTCGTTGTACACCCGAACCAATGCCGACTCTGTGGAGTGATTAGCTCTAAACCCAGACTGGAACTTATTTATTAGGTTTAAGGCCTCAATATCAGAGTTCAGTTGGTCTGCCGAAACCCGTTCTATTGTCTTTGATAGGAATGGCAGAACTGAGACTGGACGAAAGCAAGGCTTAAGTTCTCTTGGTCTAGTCTTGCTTTCTTAATTAGTGGTCTATTAACAGCCTTTTTGAAAGGTGCAGAGACATGACCTGAGGCCAAGGTCGTATTTAATATGTTAAGTATGCATGGCAGCAACTGATCTGAAACCATAGAAGTAGGACGGTGGGAATCGGGTCTAGCAGGCTAGTAGTCTTCTTTGACTGGGAGATGAATTCCAGGATAAGGTCACTCGTGGCCTCCTTGAATGTAAGACATCGAGATAGTGCACGGTCATCGATGAATAGGAGTTCAGTGTTGATGTAATTGAGGGACATGAGTCCGTAAGGAATGCTGCTACCTTGAGGATGGACTATCTGATCTTGTCTGTCTTGCTGACAACGAAGGATCGCTAGGTAAGGAGCTAACCTGGGAGTGGTTTAGGAGATGGTTGATCGTCGACATGAGCATTTTTGGATTGTGCATCTACGATTCAACAATATTTTTTTAGAAGTTAGATTTGGCCTTTGCTAGGATCTACTGCTATGACGATCTACAGTAGTCTTCGTATGCCTGACGATGGACAGTCAATACTGATCTTTTGTACGCTTTCTCAAGCTTTCACTCAGTAGACCTAGCTGATTTAATGTCCGAGGCAAACCAAAGGCCGTCTGGGCGAGGGCAGACATTGCACGTATTCAGTGGTGCAAACTCGTTAAGCACGTCAGCAAGTGTCATGTTGTAGCATTCTACCAATGATGACAGGTCGGATGGGGTCTCGAACAGCAGGGGCGAAGAAGATATTTCTGCTCTCGTGCCCGTTGGTAGATGGATAGATGTGGCTCCCTCGGTGCAGTGTGAGGTATTCAGTTCTAACTCACTGGACGCCCTGGACTTGTTATCGGTGCTCTTAGTCGCTGCTCTTCTATCGTTGCCATTGCCCGAATGCATTGGTGTGGTTCGGACTCGCTGGCTGTGCCTCGTAGAACACCTAGCACCACAAATATCCGGTCAAGGTTTAGCTACTGTTATGCATGCTATTTTTGTTCTAAAAATTCTAATAGCTGGTAAAAGCCCTGATACCATAAAATTATATGTATTATTTTCTTATACACGAACATTAATCCAGTTTTATGAAATTTATTCACAAATGCCTGGTAGCAAATCAGCATTGAGTAGTGTTTACGGAACTTACAGACGTGCTGACCGTCTTTAAACTTATATTACCTGTGTAGTAAGCCCCCTCCGTGAAGAATCACGGGCAGATTCTATTTCTGCATGTTTATTCCTAACCATAGCCAGGCGTAGCAATTCAATTTAAACTATGAGAATGCATGTTGCAACTTCACAATATGTAAATTAGCAAATGATCTCCGTGTCTACTTTTACATGACACTCATCTTTGCTCTTCTATCGTATTAAAATTTTGAACGGTCATGCCAGACTTACTAAAAATTAACTTACCTAGCTTATTATTGGGGTTGATATACAGGTGTGTGCATACCGTGTTGGTTTCCATCTCTGGGACTCATTCAGTCAAGAGGTGGACCCATATGTTACTCCATCTCGGTTATTTGTCTTGAGTGCCACATGCTCACTCTGCACAGACGGAGGGTTACTTTGCCCTCGACCGAATAAATAAACAATGATTAGCTTATTGGGCAGTCTCATTTGTATAGCAGCCGAAGAGCCTTAGTGGCTGTTACCACTACAGAAGTCCATGCTTGTGGCATTCGATTGAACGTGGACTTTAGGAATAAGTACCCGTAGTAGCAGCTGTAACAGCTGGAGCTACTTTCAGCAGGCGAACTAGGAGAACCTGAGGAGAACTTGCTGAGTCGTCACTCGAGTCGCTGAGTTGTCACTGAATGCGAGCCCATTCCTAACGCCTGGCAATTTTGTGCATCTCTGCTAAGTGCTCCCCAGAAAACGTCGTCGTCGTTGTCATGATTTTGTGATGCCCTGCATTACACAGAAAGCTAACTTTCTTCTCTCTCTCTCTCTCTCTCTCTCTCTCTCTCTCTCTCTCTCTCTCTCTCTATCTCTCTATCTCTGTCTCTCTCTATCTCTGTCTCTCTATCTCTATCTGTATGGGATCTATTTTTTCCAGGGTTCAAGTGAATGCAGCTGCAGCCACCGAGTTCAGCCGTACAGCTGTGGATGCACGGTCTTCGGTTTACCATGGAGCCCGAGTGTATGTGCATACTCCAGGCAAAGACTCTCATGCCACCTCCAGTCGACCGTGACCTTGACATGTGCGAAAATACTCTGCTGGCTGTTAAAGGTGAACAGAATGTCAAGCATTTTTGCAGCAGCTGTAGCAGACATTACACACATAAGGGCACTTGCCAGTATCAGCTTGCATTTGTACTGGCTGCATTTCTATGATCTGGATGGACATATTTTTGCTTTCTGCCTTTTCGTCTAGTTAACTTATGTCAGCCTAAAGCCAGCATCGTTCTACATAAAGATATATAGATGTACCTTTATATGCATAGATATATGCATATGATATATATATATATATATATATATATATATATATATATATATATATATATATATATATATGCATATGATATATATAGTTTCCGGCTAGGACAGAATCCGTCAACAGGTTTCGGGATTCGTTGCAAAGGTGCCTTACCCGAAAGGGAGTGAAGACAATTCGACGTGCTCGAGGGGTTGGAGGGATCAAAGCAAAGATGCAACTGAGTGTTATCTGCATAGAAGTGCTCGGCGATCTACGAGATACAGAAGCCAATGCCTGTTTCACTCCACGAGTCTCATTAGTGGCAGCCTTTGGTCTTGGGGCAAACGTCGACCTTGCCACAGTCCTCTGACTGAGCGCTGCCACTGTGACTCGAACTTCCGGTGAGAAGCTTAATAATAATAATAACAATAATGATTATAATGCATTTTAATAGTGCCTTTAGAGAACTAAAGCTCCTTCTAGGCACTTGACATTTGCTGCAAAGGAAGCGTGATCGAACTTGTTAGTGGTAGCATGCTCAATAAACAACCAGAATAACACGGTTAGGGATGACATGTACATGGTTAGCATGCAAGTTTGGTTAGTGACAGCATGCATAGTGTCAGCACGCGTAAGCTCATAAAGGATGGCTCGCAGGTACCCACTAAATGCGTTTTTAGTGTCTTTTTAAATGTGGACAAGTCAGGAGATGTCGTGACGAAAGTCGGGATTAAGTTTTAGGGTTCGGGAGCATACGAACTAAAGGCACGGCCTCCAGAGGTTTGTACGAGGTATAGGTAAACAGCTAGATTCCGAAAAGCTGGTGGTACGATGCTTAGCCTGGTGGGGGGAGTGGATTTGACAGCTAGGCTGGAGCCAAAGAATGAAGGGGCCTAAAAGCTTGCTGGATAGGCAGCGATCCTGACTCTGCTAACTACTCTGCTGGGCCCGGCTCGGCTAGCTAAGGTTCGCCTGCAGTGGCGGCTTTGGCAGCTCACCAGCCACCGCTGCAGAGAAGCAGTGAAGCCACAGTGACCGGCGTGCTGAGCCTGCTCCCAGCAAAGGAGCTGCTCTCCAAGAGCAGAAGGCTCGTTAAAAGCAAGGCGAAATTTCGCTGATTTAACGGCCTCATTCATTTAGCTGGCAGAAGAGCCCGTAGGTAGCGGCTTTCATGTCCCTTTGCAGTGGGCAATAAAGAACTTTGCTGCAGACCTCGAACCCACAATCTAGGTCGCGTTGGCGGGCCGACCGGAGACGACCAGCTTGCCTAGAAATTTGTCTGAATGTCCCTCTTGGAGGGCATCTCCACTCGCTGACAAGATTGTCTGCACTCAGTTGGAAGTTTCCATCCTATTCTTCTTGGATGTTGCACGGCCCGTGGCTCACTTTGACGGCACAGAGTGGCAATGTCCTTTGATGGTCACTTTGACACTTGATTCGGCTAACAATTTAAGTTCCTCGATTCATTGATCGGCAGTAGGAACACAACCATGCAGCGCACAAAATTCGAGCCTTGGATCTTTTGGGAAGTCACATTTTCCTAGAGCATCTGCTGTGATGCAACAATCTTGAAAGGACTGCCAAGTATCATATGCGTCGGATCAGGTACAGGTTAGATAAGGTCGATCTTCCTCGAGAATCTTCGGCAGAATTCTATGTAAGAGAATCTTTGTCGGGTACGTACAGTGAATCTGTGGCCGGTACATACAGAGACTCTGTGGCGGGCAGACGGTACAAAGACCGACCGACCGACCGACCGACTGACAGATCGAGAAGCTAGTTCAGGTCTGCCGGAAGAAGTTTTGCTGGATGGCTAATGACTAAATAGGTTATAGCAAACTTCATCACTCCAAGTAAGAAACCAACTTTGGTTGCTTGTCAAGTCTGTAGTTTGCCTTTAGCACGAGCCCGGACTAAACTCAATTAATGCCAGTCTCAAATGTCGCATGATTTTTCCTTTTTTTATCCTTGCATTTGTGCCCCACTCTTGGTTGCTAGGCACAAACATCCCTTGTCTATTAGGCTTTTAGTCTCGTGCGAATGATATCCCACCATGCATTTGACAATTTCACCATGTGTGTGACAATTCTATTATTCGGTTGCTCCGTTGATTCCCTGAGAGCTGACGTAGATTTAACGAGCTCGAGAGGCTGACGCAGCTTCTGAATGTACGCATAAGCATCAACACAATTCTGAAGGACTGGTGCACTAGCTCGTGTGATGATCTGGACTTACTTGCAATGGTTTCAGGCTTTCCGACGATCGGCCTGCTATATGAACGGGCTCTCATACATGAACAAAGTCGTCAGTTAGTAGCTGCACCAATGCCTGCTGTCGTGATAACACAGGTTAATTGCAATGGGACTTTACATACAACCCACTGCCGGACTATGCATGCCTGCGCAGACATCAGTAGCTAATATGAACGCAAAGTATACTATTCCAAACTGAAAATGCTTCGAATTTCAAGCAGAATGCTGCCACATGCTCGAAGTGGCACTATGAATCAAACGCTTTCTTCTTTCTCATGTAAGTTATATGCTTTCTTATGCAGCCGTTTCATGCGTTTCAGATGCCATTGACAATGTCATGCAGGGAGCACGCACCACTGCTAAAGAGCTGCTGCATCTGGACAAGTACGCCTCACAGCTTCGCAGCGGCTTAGTGCTCGCTAACGCTGGATGGGCACTTGGCCTGCCAAAAACTGCATGCTCAGTTACACTGGGGAGCAGCTGCAGCAGCACGTACAGGCTGCAGTCGAAGCGATGTTATATGTGGCCTCACCATCATACTGTCTTTGTTAGTCAGCCTTTTGTGACGTACCCGAGAGAGCGAGTGAATGAATGCGGACTTGCTGCAATGCTGCTGCACGGAGTGCCAGCATAGGTGTGGCTAGAGTTAAGCTAGGGAGGAGGCCGGTACTCGACCGTGCGAGAGATAGCCAATCGTAGGAAGGGGCCGGCCGGGGCAGGCCCTGGGCAGCTGAGCTGTACGACACTGTACGACACTTCGGTCGGTTCTTACGACTTTTGGCTACCACGACGCTTTGTAAGCATGCGCCTGGAACTCACTTGTGACGCATATCACAACGTCCTCTTACACGACGAAATTTAAGAAGAAGCTTAACACGAACTAATTTATTACAGCATTTGGTGGGTCTTTGTGATGCGTGGCTCTTGTGCATGTACCTGTTTACACTGTGCCTGCTGCTTGCGAATGTCACCACCAATCATTTGGTAATGCTTTCTATACAGCATCTGTAAAGTGCCTAGAAATAGATTCAGTTCTCCGAGGGTACTATACAAATGCATAATTATTATTATTATTATTATTTGGTGAGCCGGGAGCCAATTAAGAATTCGGTCACTGGTCAGTACTCGGGCATAGGTAACATGAGAAGAGTTCGAATGGTGAAAAAGCAAAGCAATTGATGGCACGAATAGAAGCAGACAAGACGTGACGTCTTTGAAGACTATAATAATAATAATAATATTGCACTTGATAAAGCGCCCTCAGAGAACTTAATCTCTTTCTAGGCGCTTTACATTTGCTGCAAAGTGATACGCAATAGAATAGTAAGTAAAATCATGCTTGAAAAACAAACAAAATGAATAACATGGTTAGGGGTACTCCGGCTTTGTTCAACATACCTGAATGCTTGCGAATGTAGGTCACCAGGCATAACTAAATGTCGGTCAGATCTGGCCACTTTTTTGCTGTAAAAATTAAGGAAAAGTTACTTGGCTGCATTCCCGAACTCTTAATGACAAAATATCAAAAAGAGCTCGGGCAGCATAGAATCTGCAGAAGTGTGACACGAGACCGAAGCAATCATTCACCTCAGCGACTTGCGAAGGTGGGTAAGCTTAACCGTCTCGTGCTTCCAGCATCTCGTGCTATCTATTCCATCTGATGAATATCCAGATTCTCGTGCTTCCTTGGTAGCATCCAGCGCTGGATGGCCAGCTAGAAACTGCTGGACTCTCAAGGCAGACCTTAGCCTAACCGTGTTAACAAGTTCTTGCTTTAGTCACCTTAACGGATGGACAGAACAAAAAGCAGGTACCTGCCATAGGCTGTGCTTCGAGGTGATATCTCGGCAGCACTCGCAGACTTGGTTTTAGGCACCTGCTGCTGCAAGGCACTGTGGTAGGCCGTGAGGACCAGGCTCACGAGCTGTATCCACATGGTTTATTCGTTGAACTGCCAGGGTAAAGGCTCAATAATTTATGTTGTCGTTCATTGTCGAGGATTTATGATGACTGCATCCTGGCTATCAGTAAACTCCATTCACTGGTTGGAACTTTTACTCGTTGGCCAATGCCTGCTTGGCATCCCTGGCGTCCCTCTCTTGCCATCAGCAGCAGAACTACGCAAACGTTCGCCGGCACGCAGCAAACAGCTTGCCACGTGCTTGCGGCGTGAGGGGCCATACGTTCGAGCAGCAGATTCGCTCGCTGGGCAGCCATTGGCGGCAGCGCCCACAGCGCCCTCAGCGGCCGCAGCGCCGGAGGAGGCGGCCGTCTCGAGTGCAGCGCTCAATGATCGCATCAGTTAGCACAAGCTTTCACGTGCGTCCGCGCAGATTACTGGACACGCGTTCGTGGAAGCAAGCCACGAGCAACTGCTTCAAGCTGGCGCGCAGGCTCCGCCGGCGGCTGCTCAAGTGGAACGCCCGCCTGCCCGGAGTGACCGTGACCTCGGCCGCTCTCTCCCTGCGACTGCTACAGGTAGTCCGAGCCGCTCGAGCAGCAGCAGCAGCTGCTGCTGCTCGCGCGGCTGCCGTGCGCCTGTCCAGCTCCAGCGCTTTTGTCGGCTGGATGAAGTGGCTACATCCACCTGCCAGTCGGCGGCATGCCCTCCTCCTCCTCCCCTCTTCAGTGGTCTTGCCACGCCCCTGATCATGCTTCGAGTAAGTATCGGTCGCTCTTGATAGCACTAGTAGAGTTTGGCACGCTCTTCTTGAGCTCGGCCAGCAGCACAGCGGTGTACACATCATACCCTCAAGCGTATCGCCATATGGCATATGCCAGTGACAGGTGAGTCAGGAGGCAGAGCATTTTAAGCAACATTTTAAGCAAGCTGGCAAGAGTGGAAGGCGGCTACTACATTAATCTATCAAGGTGGCACTGCTTTCAGCACTGTTTTTATATTTTTTTTATACCGGCGTCAAGGCATGGTGTCCTTGCTTGCAGAGGCTAACAAACTATGCTTATCCGTTTGCTGCAGGATCAAGTGCCCTTGTTCGAACTCTGCACCCAGCTGACACAGCTGGCCAGTCAGTAAGTGCACGTGTCTAGTTGCTTCAGCGATCAGCTTCCCCCACTCTGAGACTGTCTTAGTCTGCTGCTGAGGGCGATCGCCCCTCTACTTGCTAAGGGTTAACCTGGCAGGTGAAGCAATTCTTTCTCCCATTTCGGATCCCATCAACTGCCTCGAAAAGCAGCCTCAAAAGCAGCAGCAGCAGCAAAGGGGTGCAGCAGGTGCTCGCAGGGGGTGCAGCAGGTGCTCGCAGCACTTCACGTGATCGTGGGCTCGAGTCCTGCAGACGACAATTCTTTATTGCCCACCTGCAAAACGGCGGCGATAGCTGCCGAGGCTCTTCTGCCACTACATAAATGAGGCTGTTTGCTCAGCTGATCTTTAACTCTGGTAGTGCTTTGAGTGCAGAATTTTGATTTGACCTAGTTATTATACAGAAAGACTCTCCCACGGGAAACCAAATCAGCAGCAAATGTAAAGCACCTAGAAAGAAATTAAATTAAGTTCTCTGAGGGTGCTTTATCAAGTGTGCTACAATTACTGTTATTATTACAACAGTACCCTGTGGCTTTTGTTATGATATTAGAAACAGCATTCAAGATTTGCTTATCACAGCAAATCCCAGAACAAGCTAATTTTGATTTAGTATGAAACCTAGAATAGTGTGCAGCTACTAGCAGATCTGGTTGCCACGTACGACTCTACAAGCTGCTTAGTGCCTGCTGTCCTCAAAGAAAAGGTTGCAAACATGCTGCTGACACAGCAGTTACAGCAAGACAGAACAAATCTATTTAGAACACTTTCAAGCTAGTGCGATTCCGGTTTGAATGGCTGCGTTCATGCTAAAGTTAACTTTTTTGTATCAGGGCACTGGTTGACAAAGAATTATATGATGTCACTAAGTTATGTTGATTACAGTATGTTGCACTCGTTGGTAATAGATTTGGCTCGGAGCTGGCTAGCTGTTCGCGTGCTCGGCGACCTAGTTCCTGGCATTGCCTACATCGCTCGGTATATACAAGCCTGTGCCCGAGTGCATATAATAAGGTGTTTGAGTGTGTGTGTCTGTGTGTGTGTGTGTGTGTGTGTGTGTGTGTGTGTGTGTGTGTGTGTGTGTGTGTGTGTGTGTGTGTGTGTGTGTGTGTGTGTGTGTGTGTGTTTGTGTGTGTGTGTTTGTGTGTGTGTGTGTGTGTGCGCGCGTGCGTATGCATGCTTGCGTGTGTGTTTGTGTGTGTGTGTGTGTGTGTGTGTGTGTGTGTGTGTGTGTGTGTGTGTGTGTGTGTGTGTGTGGGTGTGGGTGTGTAAAAGGGCTCTCACTCGCTTATGTGTTGATAAATTCGACCAGCCGAGCCGGTAGAGAGTCACCTTACAAAAGACCAGATTTCAGCTCCTACATTGCAGCACTTGCACTTGCAGCACTTGCACGGAGATGGCAGCATGGCCAGTGTGTTAGTCAAGCGTAAATGGTCAACTAATATAATAGAATAGAGCCATAGAGCATGCAGCTGATTGCTCACTGTTAGGCGATTATACGATGATGAGATAGTGATGAAAGGATTACCGGTGTTCAAGACAGGATGGCTGGAACTCCAAAGTATGGCCGGCTGGAGGCGTGTGGACTGCAGTGCCTCTATCATTCTCTGTCTGTCTGTCTGTCTGTCTGTCTGTCTGTCTGTCTGTCTGTCTGTCTCTCTCTCTCTCTCTCTCTCTCTCTCTCTCTCTCTCTCTCTCTCTCCCTCCCTCCCTCCCCTCTCTCCCTCTCTTCCTCTTTCTCTCCCTCTTTTCCTCCCTCCCCCTCTCTCTCTCTCTTTCTGTCTCTCTCTGTCCATCTTTCTCTCACGTGACCCCAGAGCTTTGGGTCACTTTCTCATATGGAAAGGGCCATCTCTCGATAGAGCAGAAGTGGAGAATCAGGGGTAACTGCATAATGAATGCGTTACTAATTAGGCATTTGTTAATAGAGAGGACTAAAAAAATACTTATTAAGTGTTGCCAGGCTATCAAGTGCATTGTATTTAACTGTTTTGATTCTTCAAGTTGAAAGATCATCAAAGGAACCTCTGAAATATGAGGTACCTCAGGGCTCCGTGCTAGGTCCGGTTCTTTTCACGGTTTATACTCTCCCTCTTGCTGATGTGATTGCCAAGCACAATCTAGGCTTTCACTTCTATGCGGATGACACTAGGTTGTACCTTTGGTTTGATCTTTCACAGCCCTACAGCACGTCGAATTCTCTCAACTCCCTTGCTGCATGTATTGATGACATCTGCACATGGATGGCAGCAAATTTTCTTAAATTGAATGATGATAAAACAAACTTACTTGTTACGGGCAAACCATGAGTGATTCAGAAACTGGAAAGGCTAACGATCACAATCGGCTCTGCCAGCATATCTCCTGTCGAATCTGCACACAATCTAGGTGTCAGGTTCCAAAGTGACCTTTCACTAGACGACCAAATCAGCTCCACAATCAAGTCTGTCTACTTTCAGCTACATAAAAATGCTAAAGTTCGGGCTTGCTTAGACAGGGATACCACAGCAACACTCTGCAGCTAGGCTTATCTTTCGTGAGCGTTGCAGTTGCCACATCCCACCACTTCTCGCCGACCTGCACTGGCTACCAGTCAAGCAACACATCGACTTCAAGGTTTTGTCGCTCACTTTTAGGTCCCTTCATTCTTTGACTCCAGCCTACCCATAAGATCTACTCCCTCTCCAGGCCAAGCATCATAACCACCTGCTTTTCGGAAACTAACTGTTCACCTATACCACATACAAACCTCAAATCCTTTGGAGACCGTGCATTTAGTTCGTATGCTCCCAAAAGCCTGGAACTGACTCCCGACTTGCGTCACGACATTTCCTGACTGGACCACATTTAAAAATAAACTGAAAACGCACCTATTTATCGCGGCTTTTAGCGGGTTCCTATAATTCGTTCTTTACGTACTTATGCATGCTGACACTGTGCATGCTGCCACTAACCATACTTGCATGCTGACCCTGTGCATGTCATTCCTAACTATATTATTCTTGTTGTTTATTGAGCATGCAGCCACTAGCGATTCGATCGTGCTTCCTTTTCAGCAAATGTAAAGCGCCTAGAAGGAGACTGGATTCTTTGAGGGCGTTCTATCAAGTGTATCATTATTCTTATTAGCAGTGAAACTGAAATTATATTATTAATATCATTAATTCACCATAAAGTAAATAATTCATAACAATCAACTCCCTTAATAATTAAGTCATATGACCTTTTCGATTATACTATGTTTGCTAATTTTTTGAAGTTTGAGTGTAATTTAATTTAGCACGGTTTATCTTGAGCGATAACCAAAAACCTCGATGACCCATGCTGAAAAATCCAGACATCTGTGGTCTCAGCGACTGGCGTGCTCATACAAAATTCTTCATTTCCCAGCGAGTTTTATAGGATGGCAGCTTTCTCACCCTGCTGCGGTTTTCCATAGACTCACAGCTATGCCTTATTGCCACCGAACCTTGCCGTGCATGGGAGGTTTGCATGTTAGGGCTCCTAGCCTGCTTGTATGCATGTGCATGCATTCAGCTTAGAGTGCGTGTACACATACAAACATGACACACTTCGATGCGACTTAATCGGCTAATCTATTGAGCCAGTAGGTCAGCATGCTATTAGTATTGGCCATGATAACTCAGGAGACCCTTACTCTTCACGACCGAGATCGTAAGTTCGAATCCTTCAATGGGGGATTGATTCTTTATTGCAAGTGGTGGTGATAGCTGCTTAGGCTCTCATGTAGTTCATGTATAAATGAGGTGACATAATCGAAGGTATTTGCCAGAGCTTAGTCTTAGCAAAATGAATTTGAAAGAGCATTCGTCAATATTTTTCTCCAATGTCAACAGCATTCAAACCGAAATCTAATTCTTCAGGCGTGTTATTCTTGCACTTGAGACTCGGTAGAACATCGATCACGTGTTAATGTCCTTAGTGAACGACTGTGGTGAACTTTGCTCAGATTGCTGCAGACAGTCCTCCCTGATTAATATTGAGCAGATTTTTATAGACATCCTTCTCTGATTTGGTTATGCATACATGTTCCTTGCAAGCATACAATACAATTACAATTACAATAATTTGGTGCCGAGTTTTGGCAACTTAGAGTCATTGCAGTATGACGCATATGTGTTGCTACTGTTCGCATATGCATTTGTATTTGTTTGCTCAGGATGCTGTAGCATTATTGAGATCTTGCTTTTTATCATTAAATCTGCTGGTGGCAAGCAGAAAAGCGTCCCTTCTGAATAGAATCAGCGCCGAGCTAGTTTTGTGTGTGCAGGATCTTCCGTTCAGCATGCACACTTGCAAATTCTTGCACTTTGCTTTCCAACCCTGTCCAGGCTAGACGACGATGACGAGATGGCAGCAGAAGTAGATCGGCTGCAGATGCTACTAGACAGCACTGCTGATCGATTTGCTTCCTTCATTGACAGCCTGCTTGGTGTTCTTGTTCGTGTAAGTTCGGGCAAGCTTCTTGCTATTTCCTAGCATATGCACGAAATGTTACATACACGCAAAATTTCTGCTATCATTCTGCCTGCCCTTATCAGCCCAACTGCTGCCTAGCCCAGTGCATGCTTATTCATCTTATCATTTTGCTGCAATGTGATTAATGCTCTATTGCATTACAATTTATCGTGTTGCTATCGTGGCTCTGGCACCTTTTGCAATCAAAATTATATTAGGTAACATGCTTTTCTTACTCTTTAGAAAGCATGCAGTGCATGTATGCTTAGGCCATCTAGCAGATCCACTGTGTAGATACTCCGGTTTGTTCAAGTACGTGCATGCGTGCACCCGTTTGTGGGTACAGTATGCATGTCTAGCATGTCTACATGCAAGTATATAGTTGTGTATGTGTATGCACGTGTGCACGTGTGTGTGGGTGAGCATGGAAAAAGTAGCCGTTGCCGTTCATAGCTGAGTTATTCTTGCAAAGCGTCTCACTGTCATCCTTATGTCAGCACTTGCCCTGGAGCTTTCAGCTTAGTGGTTCCATTTGTATCGTCAGCAAATGGGAACAAACACTAAACTACACGGGATACTGTGCCTAATACGATGACCTTGTATAGTTGCCATGATGCTTAGCTACTTGCTTGCTAACTCGATTGAGTCTGCAACTACTGACACCGAACAAAAAAATATGCACGAAACCTACTCCAATCAATAAGTTAAAGCTTTAGCCACAGGGAGAGGGGCTGAGGTGCTTCGGCACACCCAATTGACTAAATCGAAGGTGTTAGTGCCGGCCAGCTTTTGCTGCAGCCATGCTCCTCTAGTCTTCCTATGACTGGTTGTCTTGGTTAAGGTCAAGGTTTATACCTATGGAAAAATTGTAGCAACAGAGTCGGTCAACTCTGTACTTTTCAATCTCCTGTCATTCCGTGAGGTCTCTTAGCCTTTGCTTGCTCATCAATGGCCATCGTCATCGTATCTTCCGGTATCTCCAGGCAGTCTGGCAGGAGGCAGGGCTGCATAGGTGTTTACACTGCCACGCCAGCCTGCCTTGGAGAGTGTCTCCAGAGAGGCTTGTCGGGCGTGAGGCTTTCGGTAGGCCGCTGTAGGGGTCCGAGGGGAGCTAGCGCTGTGTTTTCATTGGTGCGAGGGGGGTGTGCTAAGCAATGCTTCTGGACCTTTTCACCTTTAGCAGGCATAGCATGAGTCTGTTGTAAGGAGCTACTGCATTTTGTCTTAGAACGTGATTGCATTCGTAAGGGGGCTGTTCGTTTTTGTATATTTAAGTTCCTTGAAGAAGGTATTATTTTCAGACAGGTCTAAAGAGGCAAAAGTCAGCGACGTCGGTTCAGATTCAGGCTCTTCAGATTTGGGAGAGACTTTCTTTTTTCGACGAGTCTGCATTCTTCAGCAGAGTAGCTGCTGCGCAGATTCTCGCGAGGCTCCAAGCTCTGCGAAATAAAGATATGCACATTTTTTTCTGGAGAAGGCTGGCGAACATTTTAGGGCACCACTCTTTTTTTCAGCATACAGATTCAGAATACCTCTCAAGAGGGGTTAACTTCTGATTTGCTCTTTAAATCAGACTCAATGTACGTACTGGAGCTGCTTGTGTGTTCCCACATTGGAGCCATTATGGGTGGAGGTGTGTCTAAACAGGCTTCTGGGCTGGGATCTCTTTTTGTGCCTTCTGCACCGATCATCACGCCATCCCAAGATAGGAGGGACACCGACATTCTTAGAGGGTTAAAAGAGGCATCTGTGCAGCAAATGTAAAGCACCTAGATTGAGTTCTCTGAGGGCACTTTATCAAGTGCATTATTGTTATTTTTATTATTGCCTGTAGGCAAGAAGATTTAGGCTGCGTTATTACAGGAACCCACTACTCTGTCACAGTGGACACCTTATTTTTATTGGACAGCTGAATAGCCGGAATTCCGGGTGGCTGACAATTGCAGCTTCAGGGTCTAGCTCCAAACGAGGCTGACATGCGGACCTCACAGAGAGCACTTCGCCGAAAGGCACCCTTTTAATAATAATAATAGTAATACATTTGTCAGTTTCCTATTTTCTTCAGCCTGGCACCGAAGTGCAGCTAGCAAGAAGTATCTTTTTTACTATGCCATTAAATGCCCAAAACCACGGCTTCTTGTTTACCACAGATCGTTTCCATGAAATCTATTGTGAATACTTTGGGAACTGCCGGTCAATAATTAGTTCATTATCCGTGAAATAACGATATAAGAGAAGCCGAGTTCGAAAGCAATCGGTTACTTCAAGCAAATTGCTTGCACACAGAAGAAAGATCCAGGTTTGCTCTACAGGTTTGCTAAGCTATCAGTACAGATACATATGTTATGCGACGTCATATTTCTGACGACCACTAAGCGTCCAGTAAAGGTCAAGCGTAGCCCCTCTGAAAAGAATTCCTGACTTGGATGCCTGCGGCTAGCGACTTCAATCAGCCCTCCCGAGAAATGCCTAGCTATAGCCCAGCTCACATTCCCAAGGAAAGCCTTGGGGTGAAATGGCCCCTGGACGCGCTGTCTATTACCGATTCCAAAGTAGAATCAACTTGAACTCCAAATTGTGCACGGTTTCCGTTTTGTCGTTAAAATTAGAGTTGACCACTTCCATGGCTTTCACCAAGCTATTTGTCCCCACCTCTGTCCGACCGAGTGTAAACAGCAGAGCAGGGGAGGGGGCAGGGCCCACTACCTTCACCAGCAACGAAATTATCTAATTATCTTCTAATTCCACTCGATTAGCAACAGCAGCAGTTCGTGTTGAGTAAATACTGTTTTTATTAATTTCAAATCTAGCCGCCTACTTACAAATCTTGCAGATCTTGCACCCAAAATAAACATTTTGCAGGTCTTACCCCCCCAGATGAAAAGCGTGGCTCATTCGCTGTGTTAACCCTCAAGCCGTGTTAGCGACGTGTGTCCACAGTTGGAAGTGTCCAGCACTACTTCACTGCAGCAGAAGCTTGCAGTGTGCACTGACTGCGTGCATTCGCTGGCCTGCCTACCTCGACAATTCGGCTTGCACCTGCTAGCACCTCGTAGCTGCTCGTCAAAGCAGCCGCTCACCGCTGCTGCTGTCGTTGTTTGCGTTTTACATCCGGCGCGGCCTTCAAGCTGATGCCCCGAGCCAGCCGAGGCCCGTGCATACAGCAACTGGCTAGCTTCGAGAACGTACCGCGAGTCAGGCTGATCGCAGAGCTATTACTGTCGCCTTGCAGTCGATGGTAGAGAGCGTCAATGGCGTGGACCTGGCCAGACTCAGCAGCAGAGGAGCCGGCGCCTCGGCGAGCCTGCTGGCCTACCAGCCGCTCTCGGTTACAGTCGCAGGCTTGGTGGTACAGATCCTCGGACGTCTGAGCCTCGAAGGTGGCCGCATGTGCAGACTGCTGTGCAGGGTCAGCAACCGGCAACGCCCCACCGCTGTGACCTGCCACTGCCCCGCCCTGCCACTGCCCACCCTGCCACTGCCCCTCCCTCGCTGACTTTCGCCGGCTTCTGGTTTTTGGGCAATGGTTCGGTCGCCTAGCTCTGACAGCTTGACGCCGGCTGCCGAGGCTTGCTGCTTGGGCAGCCTGATGCTAGCCATTTCCTTTGTGCCACCTACCGTCAATTGCCCTTTGACAAGCGATACAGGAAGAGGGGCATTTTGACTCCTAGGTGTAGCCTTCTGATCCTTCAGCCTTTGTTGTGGTCTCACTTGCTCACCCAGTGGGGCATGCTGGCTTCCCTTGATGCCTGGCTGCCGCCCCTCGGCCTCGAGGCTGGACAGAACAGTGCACACCTACCGCAGAGCCGACCAGCAGATCTTCTATGTCACAATACAATGTGGGCTCATTCTACCTCAACCTGTAAAGAAGGCAGACTAAATTTCAGTCTTGGGCATACGAATGCTTGTGGAGTGGGTGTGGCCGCCCAAACCAGGAGAGAAAGCCAAGCGAATCGTTCGGGCAGGGCATCACAAAGCAGCACGAACAGCAGTGCGTAGCTAGCTGGCTAGCTAGCATGACGGAGAGGCAGTCTTGCACGGTCGTCGCGACTAGGTCCGTGGCATTGTCGTCAGAATGGGGGTCCGTGAGTCCTGGCTCATCTCTTCGCAACAATCTGAAGGATCGATTAAAAGATTGAGAATTACCTCTGCTGCTGCCACGCTGGCTGAGTGCTTCCCCAAGCTTTGTATGCTGTTACCGTTTGTGAGAGGCATCAGCTGGTACCTTGTCATTTTTTGCTGTAAAGCACAATCTGCCGATTTGAGGCTACGCATATTCTCTGTCGATGCACGTGGAAGGATCGTGCTATCGACGGTTCTCGCTGCGGACATTGCTTCCAGGAAGGCGGCATTCAAGTACTCATACACAAGTGCTGCCCACTGGACAGGAGGCACGCTGTTGGTTTACCGGGAGCCGACAGCGTGGCCACTGTTGACGGAGCCAGGCTGAACGTGTGGGTGCAAGCCTTGCGTGCTCTCTCCATGGTCTGCTGTGTGCCCGACACGGTGCTCGAGCTGCAGAAGGTGCGAGCGCAGTGCGGCGTGCGGCTCGCTGCTCTCCCACCATGCATCGCTAGATCCATCAAATCTCCCTGTCTGCTTGTCTGCCCATGTCTCCCTCCGCATCTATCTCGGTCTCTTTCCTCTCGCTCTGTCTCTCGCTCTGTCTCTTGCTCTTTTCTCTCGCTCTGTCTCTCGCTCTGTCTCTCGCTCTGTCTCTCGCTCTGTCTCTCGCTCTGTCTCTCGCTCTCTCTCGCTCTGTCTCTCTCTCTGTCTCTCGCTCTGTCTGTCTCTCGCTCTGTCTCTCGCTCTGTCTCTCGCTCTGTCTCTCGCTCTGTCTCTCGCTCTGTCTCTCGCTCTGTCTCTCGCTCTGTCTCTCGCTCTGTCTCTCGCTCTGTCTCTCGCTCTGTCTCTCGCTCTGTCTCTCGCTCTGTCTCTCGCTCTGTCTCTCGCCCTGTCTCTCGCTCTGTCTCTCGCTCTGTGTCTCACCGTGTTTCACCGTGTCTCACTGTGTCTCACTGTGTCTCTCTGTGTGTCTCTCTCTCTCTCTCTCTCTCTCTCTCTCTGTCTCTCTCTCTCTCTCTCTCTCTCTCTCTCTCTCTCTCTCTCTCTCTCTCTCTCTCTCTCTCTCTCTCTCTCTCTCTCTCTCTCTCTCTCTGTATGTCAATAATTACGCCAGTTTTGCCATTACCCACCCCACTCCTGAACTAATTTATGTACGTGTACACACACTCTAAAATCTAATCTAATCTATCCTATCTATCTAAGCATCTAGTCCTCTCTTTGTTGCAGTCAACCTCTTTTTTACTCTTATCTTTCGCTATCCCCTCCCTTTGCACATGGGCATAAATCCACTCATGGACACATATACACATGTACACACGTACAAGCATGTAGAACTCACTTGTGCACTCGAACAAACGCATGCATTCCTTACGTCTCACCATAAATATCAATAAATATAATTCATTTGTATAGCGCAGTCGGACCGTGACAGCCCAGGAGGTAAGGTGCGTACTCTTCACGACCGAGGTCGAGGGTTCGAATCATGCAGTTAAGTGATTCATTATTGCCCACTACAAGGGGTGGTCATAGCCGATAAGGTTCTTTTGCATTAAATGAGGTTGTTCAATCAGCGATTTTTTTCCGGAGAACTTAATCTCTATTCAAGCGCGGCACATATGCATATTCACAGGGCTCGAGCCCACGACCTTATCAAATGTTATCAAATGAATTGACCTTGGCCTCGGTCGTTGAGAGAAGCCAACTATCCCCCCTTTTTTACTCACTCCACTCTCTGCCGTCCTTTTTCGACTCTCGTTCAGTCTTTCTACCCTCTCTCTCCCCTTTCACTCTCCCCTTTCGTGATGGTGATGTAAAGCAGCAGTGCATATGCAGCTGGGATCTCTAATCTTTCTGCGGCACATTCGATCGCTGAGATCGATGACCGAGTGTGCGCAGCTCGAGCTTTAGTGAACATGGTTTACGTGGTTTATCCATTTAGTTTATGCTCCTGAAACTGTCAGCTGGAATTTCAGTGCATCTATTCGCAGGGTTTACTTATAGTAGAAGTAGTAGACAGCTCATCGGCAAAGAAAGAGTCTCCTCATGATGGGCTGTACATGGAGCACCCAGCGACTCTCAATTAAAGTGAGTCCGCTACTCCTTTTTTATTGTTATTAAGGATATGATAATAATAATATATCTATAGAGCACCCTCAGAGAACTTAATTTCTGTCTTTGCACCTAGCATATGCAATAAAGGAAGCGCGGCCTAATGGCTAGTGGTAACATAAGCGGTGTCAACAAGCACAATGCGGTTAGACGTATGAGGAGAGATTGATAGTCAAGCCCATTAGAAAGACCGCAAAGGGTCAGAGGGTGTGGTGCCTTGTAGCCACATTGTATCCTTTGTCAACATTGGCAGCCAGTAGCCATATTTAGTCAGGTTAGCTGCTGCATACTGACTATAGCTAGTTAATCGGTCGCCGGCTACATTCGATTGGAGCTTTGCTGAGTAGGAATTGGTATTAAGAATCGTTAATTTTGCTGACTGGCTCCATTTCGAAGTCATTGACAGGCTTTCAAAATAGTCGTGATAAGCAGGCTTATAAGTGGCTTGACATTTAATTTTGCAACCTAGTTTATCTACGACTACTGATCTTGCGAATGTAAGGAGAGAAACCTACCGGAGCTGGGGATCACTTTTGGCGATCACGGTAATTGTGTTTCCTGAAGCCATCAAGTCGTACTCGCTGTGTAATATGCAGGCGATTACGCCTGCTTTTGTGAGTTCGGTCCTGTCGATACAACTGCCTGGGGATTCTGGCTCGCAGTGCTTTACCGTCTGGCATGCTTCAAGCAGCAGGTCTCTAGCATGCGTTATGCCACTACAAGAACCAGTACGGAATACATAGATACACAAGCTACCTCTTGCTCAGATTCGAGGAGTCGAGTTCTTGACAAGTATCCTCTGCAGCCAAGGTCACGAGGAGGAAGTGCGGGCTGAAGCTGCGGGTGTCATCGCACAGATAACCTCGCCGGCACTCGGGTGCATTCGTCATCTAACGAGCTTTCTGGAAAACATGGAGGACCTCATAAGAGCGCTAACAGGTGAAGTTCCACGAGAATGCATGATTTTGCCATATTTCGAATATTTTGATTTTTCAAGACAGCCTTTAACACGTTTTTTCCAGATCTTTGCCACGATGCAAGCTGCAGCGACACATTTCTATTGGGTGTCGCTGCCCTAGCCAATGCCACCTTCGCAGATCCGCTGTCCGTTGAGTATATGCTTCAATGTGGCACAGTGCAGGTGTTGACCAAAGCCCTGCAGTCACCGAGGATGAACTCGCTGTTTGCCAAGGACCAGGCAAGTGCACCACTGCAGAGTGCTGGGTCGGCAGCAGGCGAAGCAGCAGTGGCGACTCTGCGCCTACGCTGGCAAGCGTCAGGTGTGTTTGTGCACACTTGCCAGCACTTGCCATTGCACATCGCGGGAGCGGAGAAGAGTGATCATCTTTCCTCATTTTCCAGAGCGAGCACCTTTGCCATTCCTTCTCAGGAAGCGGTCTCAGGTTGCATCGAGATGCGGCACAGGTTCGTGTTACATTCTCGTTTAGGTTGCAACCGTGCTAGCCAATATGGCTACCAGTTCTGACTGTTTTGAGGAAATCCTGCGAGGTAACGCTGTTGAACTGCTCGTCGACTTCCTGTCCGAGTCTGCGTGCAGTAGCGACGACACGAGTCCCATTGGCAGCAACACAGCGATGCGCGAAGTGGAGCTCGCTGCCTGTGAACGCCTGCAACAGAAGGCCGCCATTGCTCTGTCGCGCCTCTCGCGTGATTTCTACATCGCTCGTCTCATTGTAAAGTGTGACGGTAATGGGCACCGTGATGCACCGTCCGCATGGCACAGCCGCTGAAGCAGCTAGCAATAATTCCTGTCAGCACCTCTGTCCCCCTGATACGTTGCAGCACAATTGTCTTAGGGTTAATTCCTCCTTAGTGTCATCTCTCGATCTTGTCGAAGTAGCAGTGATGGCAGTAGCACCAGTGGTAGGGTGGTTGCTACAGGAGGAGGAGAAGCTGCGATAACTTTTGTTAAATCTTGTCACTGTAGATTTGGGGAAGAGGAAGGGGTCCTCATCTATGTCGAAGAGACATGTCAGACGGCCGAGCCCCTCTACAGACGGGTTCCACCGTCGTATGATTAGCCGCTTCTGGAAAGGTCAAAGGCTAGCTCCTTGTGGACTTAGTCGTGGCTGCACCCAGCTCGTTTCAGCCTGGCAGCTCGCAAAGTCTAGTTCTGTAAGCATTGGTGATAGATATTTATCGACCGGGTGACTGCTAAATATTGACCCTGAGTTATGAAGCCTGAATCACGGTAATGCGAAATGCTAAAGTACCAAATGTTAGCTCGTGAAAAGCCATTTAAAAGATCATTTTTATGTTAGCTTCCCCACGTACATCGAGTCCACAGCCTCACCTCCTCTCCCAAGATCACTTGACTTTTCATGGAGCTTCACAGGGTATCGGCCACCTCGTAAGATGTAGGTCAAACGACGAGCAAGCGGCAGAGTGAAGGCCTGCGAACTTAGCGGGTCGACCTTCTGCTTGTAAATGGCAGACCTGTTTGCTGATGGTGGTCTCCGACCTCAGTGATCTGATCCGATTGCCATTTTTCAGCTTTCCTTTGCACTCATACCTTTGTTTCTCATCTACAATCCTGCTTCAGCTTTGTTTTCATGCCTGCCTGTTGCATAAGTTTATGCTTTTTGGCAGCAGGGAATGCTTGCAAAATTATTCCTAAGCTAGAAATGCTGAGAAAGTTGCCCAGTGGAACATTAGCCTGGTATTTGTGGCTTAACGATGGAGAAGCTGACGTAGGCACACTTAGGCAAATGGATCATATGGAAGAGTAACTATTAGCAAAATCAATGGGATGGAGTGACCGAGACCATCTCTACACCATAGTTGCATTGGTGGTGTATGCATTTAAGTATGCATATGCATTGAGTATTTGAGTATGCATTTGTATGCATACGCATACACGAAAGTGGCCAGAAGGAGCCTAGCTGATTGAGTCACGACCCAAGCCCAGCAAATGAAATACTTACCTTGAGGCCGAATGCTACTCTGTGTCAAATTGACTGCCATGTTCCTGCTATTTCCTTGCAGGCATACCCAAGCTCGTAGAGCTGTGCAGAGACAGCAAGAAGCGCAACCAGAGTGGTGCGGTGCTCGTAGCCTGCCTGGTAAGTTCCTCCTGATCTCTCTCTCTGTCTCTGTCTCTGTCTCTCTCTCTGCTCCCTCCCCCTCTGTCTGTCTGTCTGTCTGTCTGTCTGTCTCTCTCTCTCTCTCTCTCTCTCTCTCTCTGGCTATCTCCCTCTTCTCTCTCTCTCTCTCTCTCTCTCTCTCTCTCTCTCTCTCTCTCTCTCTCTCTCTCTCTCTCTCTCTCTCTCTCTCTCTCTCTCTCTCTATCTCTCTCTCTATCTCCCTCTGTCTGTCTGTCTGTCTCTGTCTCTGTCTCTCTCCCTCTCTCTGGCTCTCTCTCGCTGGCTCTCTCCCTCTGTCTGTCTGTCTGCAAGTCTGTCTCTCTGACTCTCTCCCTCCCCTCTCTCTCTCTCTCTCACTCTCTCTCTCTCTCTTCCCCTCTCTCTGCTTCCTTGCTCTAGCTCGCTCATAGAGGCACCCGCCCACAGAGAAGGGCTATGCTACCCCATGCAGCCGCCTGCAAGGAGCAGCATTAGAACTCTCTAACGGTGGAGTCTCAGTCAGTAGGGGCCAGTGCGACAGCTCTGCAGCTCCTCTGAGTTCGCTTGTAATGTGATGTAATTTATCTCCATCTGCAACCCCACAAAGCCACAAAAATATAGTGGGTGTTATGCAGGACAGAGCTTTCTAAGGAGCACTCAAAGTCTAAGTGGATTTCGGTTTGCATATCTAGCCAAGAGACTTAATCTCAGGCAATGAAGATAAATTAAAAAGCATAGCCGAATTAGGAGGGCAGTCGAGGAAGTGATTGGCGTGGTAGTAGCAGCTCAAGACGGCTGAAAAAGATGTGCCACAGTACGCAGCAGGAAAATATATGCAACTGCAGAAGAACTGAGGTCATGAGCTCCACTGTCTAGATAGAGCCTGCAGAGCAAAAGCTTCGGTCGCCGACGGTCTTAAAGCTTAGAGAATGGAACAGCTAATTTATTGTCCATAGGGGACCAGAGGGCACAGGGAGGCTGAAACCGGTGCAGCAGCTCAGCTTGGTACAGAGGGGCCAAGCCATGACAGGCCTTGTCTGTCAGAGTAAGAACTTAGCTCTGTTTCCATTGATCGACCCGAAGCCGTAGCCGCTTCTTCAGCTTCAAGAGACACGTAGCTGAACCTCTCGGATTTGTTGATTAGCCGTGAAGCCATGCTCATCACCAGCTGAAGAGGCATGATTGCAAGATTGCTTTTTTTGGTATCCCAGCCAAACGGGATTGGAGTATCCAGCCTAGGCAGAACGAGGAAGTCAGTGAGATTTTTGTTTAGCAAGGCAATTTCTTAGACAGTCCCCAATCACAGACCGGGGATTGAAAGTGATGGCTAGCTGTGGAAGCAGTCTTCTTGATGAAGCTTTCTAGCTTTAAGCAGTTATCATATGGGATACCTAAATTCCGAGTGCATGGCTACGGTCGAACCATAGTATCGCTGATTAAAAGAGTAAACTCGTCTAGTCCGGCCTGTGATGTCGTATGAGTAAGAGCTCGGTTTAACCATCGTTTAGTTGCAGGAAATTGGGTGACATCCAGAGTCAAATGTCTGCAAGGTAAGAATTTCGTTTTATCAGTAGCTGCAGCAGATTTATATTGTTTGAATGCTACATACGGCTGGGTATCGTCCACATATAAATGATAGCCGACCCGGTGGACTGCAAGCACCTGTCCCCGAGGCTCGGCATGAAGGACCTAGAATAGACAGACCAGTGTGGAACTCCAAAAGTGACCACCAGACCGACACAGATTGAACACGATTGGACAGGTATGACGTGAGCCATTCTAGTACCTTGACTGTTAGACCAATCGTTGTTTTTAATCGTTCAAGTAGAATGTCGTGATCAATAGTGTCAAACGAAGATGATAGACCAAACAGGTTGTAATAACACCGTTGTTACTTAAGATGTCGTTGGTCACACGGCGAAGAGCAATTTCAGCAATGTGACGGTAGCAGCTTGAGTCCAGATGGAAGTTTTTCTGACCATTCTTGTCAATGGGTTCCACAAGCTGATTAACGACAATTGTTTTTCGTAAACCTTGAACAAGCAAAAGCATTGGTTGGGCATTTTGTGTGTGCCACAAACCAGACAGTAAATCAATGGACACAGGCTGCCTGCCTGCCTGTATGCAGCGTTGCAGGCTGCCAAGGGTTATTTTTTCCTGATTGTTTAGTCATTGTCCGAGGGCCTTACCTAGGATAAGGTATCAATCTCACCGACCCAGTTTGTGGATCAGGTCCTGCAGCAGGTAGTTCTTTAGAAAAGGGTAGCGTATTCAACAGCCTCATTCATATAGAGGCAGAAGTGCCTCTAGACGTAGCTGTCACTCCTGCATGCAGTAGAGCCGGCTGCAGGACTCGAAACCACGGCCAGAGTCTTAAAAAAGCAAGCACCCTACCCCAAGGCTTGTTTTTTCGTACCCACTGCAAGCAGCAATGATGGGCATGCTGAGGAATCAGCTTTACGTTTACTGCTACTTATCACTCGTCTGGTTAAAATAAAAATTAATACTTTGTGCTAGATTAAAAATGTTGTTTAGTTTTAAAATCACATTCTGATCTGACACTTATTATCCATTTGACTACACTCCCGCAGCTCTGCAATAGGCTGTATGTACTTCGGATTGTCATTAGCGAACTCTCACAATTTCACGCACGTGGTGTTGTCGACAAGTTCTTCGGTTTTGCAGATCTCAAACACTAACAGTTTTTGCCAGGCTATCTTGCTCAGCCTTAGTAAACCTTATCTCTTTTTTAATAGCCCCTATTTTACTAGTCCAATGTCGGTTCGCTCAGGAAGAATGGATAGGACGCGATAGCAACTAGCAAGCGTTTGCTCGATCCAATCTGTCCGCGAGAGTCCCACGAGAAAGCGACAGAGTGCCCCTTCCCATGTTGCTCTGGCCATTATCCACGCGTGGCGACACGTCACTTACGAGAGCTCAATGTACTGGCCATGCTGTGAGTGTAAGTCAGTGTTGAGTGGCGGGCACTCTTGGCACCGAGATAATTCGTGACTCAGATTTGGTGCCTAACTCTCTCTGAGGCTTTGGTAGCTGTACAGCCTGGCCCCCGATGCTAGTATAAACGGACTACTTGCAATTGTATTAAGCAGGGCCAACGCAAGAGCTTCGAATGGTGTGGATGTCTTAGATGGGTGCCTCTTGATGCGAGATCGAGCCATTACAAAATTCCATTACTTGCCCAAGCTGCATATCGTTGTATAAACGTTCCTCACTTGGAATAGTCAATCTGACAGTCTGTAGCTATCTTATATTCTTAAATGTATAAGTTCGAATTATATATATATATATATATATATATATATATATATATATATATATATATATATATATATATATATATATATATATATATATATATATACATACATATATATCAATTTTCCCATACGTATATACAAACAGGAATTGGCAGACTTGTATCTGGAGTAACGCCATTTTAAAAGGAGGCGCAACGGAGCCATCATGATCTGGGTAACTTCTGTGTGGGTTCGTCGATAGTGAGACAGAGTTTATTCTTGCGAAAAAATTACCAAAATGTTTCTGCGCTTTTACATTATCTACTGTAAGCAATTTAATTTTTTATGTACCTTCTCGTGCAAGCCAACGAAAAAAATCATGCACACAAGAAAGATACTAATCTTTTTCTTGACTGTTGCCACGAAAATGATCGGGTCATTGGAGTCAGTGCAAGAGAGGGAAAAGGAGATGACAGTCAATTCTTTCATATATTATTTAAGTAGACACGTGCGCTACTTTGGTTATTTATTTGATCTACTGCAGGCAGGCTTCTTTCCAAACTAAAGAATAGTAATTTATACCTATCCTGGTCTGTTGAAATTGTCTCAGATACCTCCATTTTGTTGGCGTCCTGGCAGTCAGTCGTTCGTGAGCATTGTGTTCTAATATAGCACACTGGTAACTCCAGATTTCCTACTCTTAAAAATGTAGTGCAAATTTACTTATGGCATAAGTCTGACATGCTGCATTTTAAATCGATGCTAAAAATAGTGGCTGCTTGAACGGCAAAGTAATTAATCAAATCAAAGGCAGGCCGTTAGACCCAAACGAGATATGGAACAGATATGCAGCCGAGAAATGTGGATGGAAGTATTAACGAAAGGCATTTTAAATTCAAGAGGCATAGTCGAACGTGTGCCTCTAGCTGATGAATAAAAAGTCTAGTTGACCAATTTTGTTTTGTTTTACAGCCAGTGATGTATCATGTTTTTGTCGATTACTGAACCTGCAGCGATGCGTATAGATTTAATAGTCACATTGTCTTGCTCTAAACTGTATGCCAATTCTTCCCTTTTTCTCCAGGCTGCCCTGAGGAAGATTATTGGCATGTGCAGCGAAGTAGTGTCGGAATTCATGGATGGCACACATGCTGTCGCTGGCTGTAGTCTGACTGCCACGGAGCTGCAGCTGCTGGTGACACCAAAACTCATGGACTCTTATATGCTGTGCTCTAAGCTCGACGAAAAGCTCGACGACAAATATAATATGTAGCACAGAACAGTACTATTGTCCGTTGGTTTTCCACGCACGACTCCACCGCTGTGACGGCATGGGTAATCCTAAAGGCTCGGCGTCTGCTTCGCTGTGCCACGGCGGTAGCGATTATGGCAGTGGGAGATCTGAAGGTGAAGGACCGAAGCTCTGGGCCGGCAAATTTGTGCTCAGGCTTCGTGGATTTTGACATTGTCGACGCGTTGTGTTGGAGTTTGCTACGAAAGTCCTCCACCTTGGCTTCGATCACTCTTGGAGGAGAAGACTAAAAACACTGTAGCTGTTGAATATCGACTGGTTCATCCTGTCGAGGTCAAGTCTCTGCATTTGCCCTGAATGGTCTGAAGGATAGCAGAAGTGATCCGTGTCTCTCATAAAGCCACAAAGTCTCGCTTCTCTATTGTTTCCTCCTGTTTCCTAGTAAAATTGCAGCCAGTGTAACTAACTGTCTTGATGTAACTGCAAGCGTCTCAATCCCCGAATGAAATGGCCGAGCACATGCTCTGGACAAAGCGTAGTGCGTAGCTGCACTCCGAGCAACTCTGTCTCATGCAAATCGCTTTGCATCTGGATCTTGCTCTGACAGTTGGTAGCACAACCGCAGCAAAGCCTCAACTAATTCGTGGACCATGGTCCCCGCCGTAGTGGCCATCGCAAACTACTCCAGTGTCACTTATCCTGTTACTCTCCACAAGCTCAAAGAAGCCAATTCCGTGCACCTGCATGGACCGGCATAGCTGTGTAAAAAACGCCGCCTGCCTTCAAGTACCACCATGTTTCATAGGGAAACTGCATAAAATAAAGTGCCGATGGAGCCGACGGCAGTGAGGTGACTGTCTTGGTGCTACTTGAGCTTTCTGCTTTTGAAACAGCTTGCTGCCTTATTACTTATTTTCATCGCGAGCCCAACCGTTCGGCATCTTGCATGAGGCTAAGGCATTCTGCTATGTCTCCGTTTGCATGGCGATTGCGTATCTGCCTCTTAGCTTCGGCCTTCCGACCGTGTCTGCAGTGAAACGATACCGACAACAAAGCCTGCAGTGGATAAGCTTACACAAATAATTGAGAACCCTATGGTCACAACATTGAAGCTGAAGGTACCAGAAATCTAGGTCCACTCGAATCGTGATCATTGGCAACTTTACGAGCTTCGAAAAAGATACAAGCTCCCATTTTGTGACCAAGACATAGCAGCTAGGAGGGTTGCATCGCACGGCTGTCAGTCAAACGGCCTTGGTACCGGTCCTCAGCCCAGCAGCCAATCTCAGGTCTGCTCTCAGAAATGTATACAGCTGGCGCTGCAGCTAATGTATGCTCAGCTCTTTAGCAGGACTCTGCAATGTGCCGATCTACACTTTCTCAAGGAAACTCTTACCTTCCTGGAATCCTCAAATTTTCTGTCCGCAAAATAGTTTAAATGTTTCAGTATTTTGTGTCGCTATTTACTTGGGGTTGTTTTGGGAGCTTTTTCGCCGACTCAGCAAACCCAATCGGTTCACACCTGGCAATCTTCACTGCACGCGAACCTGCTGCAGTAATGCTCGTCCAGTTCAAGTACTGTGCTATTTTCTCACTCGATTGCCTCCCATGGCTCTGCTATTTTATACGGTCTGTTTTCTTAAGTTCGACTGAAATGTTGGGAGCTCAGGCACTAATTTTGCCACACACTAGGTCACATGCTCGTGCTGATTGGAAAGTTATCGCCGAAAGCTGCTGCCTTTGACTGGATGAGTCTGCTCTCGCTGTGTTGTAGATATTGTGGCGAGCACCTGCTCACCCTCACCCCTGACTGTGCTTCTAGCAAGAGGGGTGCACGTCATCTCTCAAGACAGTCGCCCGATGGAGCTTGAGCTGTGCTTTAAAAAGCGGCAATCAGAGGTCAATATGCGGTTGTTGATTGCACGAAATCGTTCAATGCAGACGAAAACTAAGTGCCGAAAATATACCTACAGAAATGCTAGAGAATATTTGTTATCTTTAGCTCGTTTGATCCAGGATAGCTTTGTTGCACCGGCTGCTTTCATATCCCTGTAGCCTCTGTACTTTCAGGGAACTAACCTTGAGCTCGGCTCTCCAGTCTCTGCTCGTCACTCTCACGTGCACAATGAGTGAAAAAGCTGAAAAAATTAAGTAGCTACCCAATACCTTGGCCCTCGCTGATGTTAGGACATGCGATGACAACTGGTAATGGCTTATATATGCGCTTCTGCTTTTGTCCGGGGCTAACGCGTACTGTTTTTTCTTAACCGGGCCCTCTCCGTCAAGTGGAACAGAGTTACTTTAAATCCAACGGCCATCGACTCTTTTGAATCTGCTCGTAGTGGAACCGCTGATAAACGGACAACCGATTCACAGCAAGAGAGAGAGAGAGAGGAGAGAGAGAGAGAGAGAGAGAGAGAGAGAGAGAGAGAGAGAGAGAGAGAGAGAGAGAGAGAGAGAAAGGGCGATGCTCTCAGGTAAGGACAGCGGTGAGGAGATGCAATTTCTAATTTTTCAATCTTACAACTTTGGATGAACATGCTGCTAAGACACCATTGGGATCACTGCAAATTGCGCTTGCTTTAAAGAGCAGATGAGTTGATGGGTAATAGCGGAAATTTTGCGTTATTGATGAAATGGTGACCTTTTCGGATATATGCATATATATATATATATATATATATATATATATATATGTATGTATGTATGTATGTATATATATGTGTATGTATGCATCTAGAAATATGAACAAGAGCACGGAAGTAGAGAGAGAGACTCAGACAGAGAAAGCATGTTGTAACACGTAGGATCAGATGGGCCTTGACCATGCACAGTTTCGCCGCCGTGGCGTGTTTAAACTACCGTATTTGCAATTAATTTAGCTCGCACCCATTTCATACCTAGCTCGCTAATGAGCTAAAATCAAGGAAATTAAAAACTTAAGCAGCAATCTGACTTAATCTGGCGCATAAGACTAGAGGACAGTAACATTCATGCAATTCATAGGCAGCGAGCGCTAAGCTGTCGTAGGGCTCATGAGCTCGCAGCAGCGGTGACTCTTGAACGGCTATAATATAAAGCAGTGAAAAGTTAAGCTAAAAAGTACGTATGACTAATATTACGGCCTTTCTTAGAGTATGAACCATACCGTTTTTTGTAGCGCGGTGGTGGAATTGCATGTATTGCGGGTAGCATTGCTAGTATTGGTCTTCCGGTGCCTCATAAAGCATCGCATCGACCTTGACATTATGCCACTAACTTATTATGTCCGTTCTATTGCTTGGGCTTACCTAGCCGAGTCACCGAATCTCTACGCGAACAATACCTTCCTCCGACTCTGGTCCCTAAATGACTTGTAATTATTTGAAGACCCTGCCGCCATTCCTAGGAACCTACAGCTCGGAAGTCACTCCCGGAGCAGCCGTTCTCGAACACTTCACTCCCAAGTGACAAAATGACGTTCTTTAACTTCAGGGCACTTAAAATTGAGACTAAAAACCCACCACATCTGAAGACATTCACCACGATTACTGCTATTTTGAGTGCTAAGTGGCTCCTGAGTTGGGTTTCGATGCACTTCCGATCTTCTTGGAAAATAGTAGTGGTTATGAATTTACATAATCCATAATTTTTTTCAATTTGCATACAACCAATCTCACTTGTGAAAATTTCTGGAGAATTATAAGTTTACGGGACATAGGTATGCTTTTCATTTTGAATTTAATTTTCAGTTGCAACAATGACACTGCATTTTTTATACAAATTTACCTACGCAAATTTTGCGGACTCTTCCCACTGGGCAGCACCGGCAAGCCGATCGACCATAATTGCCATTTACGTTGCCATACGTAGTAAAAGTACAATAACAATTATATAAACTGATTCAAGGTGCTAAAAAGTCGCAGAGTGTCAAACCGAGACCCTAACCATCGACAATAACTAGATAACAGCGTCGTTCGTTGATGGTGGCTCTAATTTACGCCTCGGAGCACTTAACAGAAGCCGCCGTTGGTCGAATTTTGTTTTATATTCATGGTGGTATTGCCTGAATTTTAGAATCAGTTTAAATTGAATGTTACAATTTATTTATTCAAGAGAGATGTTGCATTCTTCCATGACGATCTCCTCCCACCCATCGCCCCCAAATGTTGATCCACAATGTTTCCTGCTCGTCAGTGAGCTGGAATTGAACCCGAATGTCGCCTGAGCCATCCATTCCTTCCTCTCCATCCCTCCCACCCTCCTCTTCTTGCTGCAGCAGTTTTACTTGGCCATTTTCATATTAGATGAAGCACGTGGCAGCTAAAATGTCGGTATACGCGAACTTTCGCTTTTTGGAAAGAACTCGCTAGAGCTGAGATAAATTACTGCTGCAGTAAAATAATTGCTGTAGTGTCTGCACTACAGGAGTATTTCTACTTACAAAATTAAAAGTACATATAATTGTCTGGAAATCTGGACGTATGCGAAGACATTTAAAGTGGCCACTTTAAGATAAATTATAAATTTACGCACCACCAGCGGTTACCGATGACCCACCGCCGGCACACACACACACACACACGCACACACGCACACACACACACACACACACACACACACACACACACACACACACACACACACATACATGCATATATATATATATATATATATACATATATATATGTGTATATATATATATACATATATATATACACACACAGACACACACACACGAATTGCATATGTAACTGCACGAATTATATATGTAAATATATATATATATATATATATTTACATATATAATTCGTGCAGACCTACCAAAATAACTTGCATGAATAAAAAAATTTGAAAATTAAAGAAATTAAGACTCACCGGCAAGCTACATTACTCAAGTGTTGGTTGCACCTACGCGTGAATCGGAATGCTTCCGACTTTATACGGGCTAGCACAAGGTAATCTATGGGAAAATTAACGCTAAAATGCTTGCGCTACAAAATGCTATAACCATTAATTTTAAGTAGCCCTGCGCTGCGTTTCGTGAGCGAAATCGTCGACAAGCGCTTTCGGAAACCGTAGTACAATTAAAGCTGCGTGTAGTGTCATCCGGTGAGCCGTGGTGGTACACCAGGTAAGGCGGTTGCTTTCACGACCTTGGTCCCGAGGTCGTGGGTTCGATTCCTGCGGCGGGCGATTCTGTATCGCTACTGCAAGCGGTGGTGATAGCCGTAAAGGCTCTTCTGTCGCTATACAAAAAGAGGCTGTTTAATCAGCTAGGATTTATTTATTTATCAGCAAATGTAAAGCGCCTAGAAAGAGATTAAGTTCTCTGAGGGCGCTTTATCAAGTGAATTATTATTAATATTATTATTATTAGCAAACAAGTGAAAGTCTAGATTGTATACTGTTTTGGCTGGGTCTTTGCTGGACTCAGGCAAAAAATCTAGCTGATTAAATATAATGCAAGTTTCAAAAAACATGCATTTGAGAATGTCGCACATTTATCTAGCGGGAGCTTGCCAGTGTTTTGACTTTTTAGTGAAGGTAGGTTTCGAGCCGCTGGCCAGTACTCGTACACAGCGACTCCATTTAAATCTGCAGAGGCGCCCTCACCTTGCTCGTCCGCTAGAACTTGTCTTCTACGCCGTCCGTGGAGTTGTTGCCGGTCAGCGTTGGCCGGTGGTCTTGGGATGAATTCATCTCGCAGCCTTTGATCACCGCGAGCTCGACCTTTAGCCGCACTCAGGCCGAAACGCTGCTTACGAATTTCACCCGCTGGGCAGTCGCTGTAAAGGCATCGTAAACGCGGTATCGACTTGAATACATGGACGCATCCAATAGCGAATAGTTTATATAATGTTCAGCGCAGCATCTGCGTACGTCTATTACGTGAATCGAAGCAAGCTTAGCTCCGCCCAACCAGACATAGCCGGCGTGAGTGACTATTCGGAGACGATGCGATTCGGTAGAGCGTTTACCGACTGCATGGCAACAGCGTGTCGCAGCCGGCCGCACCCTTGCGGAGTCGGGATACGTGTGGCGGGCGCGAAGGTGCCGCCGAGCGCTGCGTCCGTCAGCGAGGTGGTTTACGGCACCGCTGCGGCCGAGGTTGTGACGTGGACGCCTCCGCTTTGCGTGAAAGCGCACGACTTCACAGCCTACCTCGACGCCCCCGCAGATCCGCACGCGGCGTGGGACGCACCCGGCGTTCCGACCCTCGATATCTTGGTTGAATGCAGGAGGCTGGCTGCTGGTTCTGGTACGCCGTCTGCTGCCGAACAAGGCGATCCTGACAATAAAGTGAAGGTCAGTCGAGCGCTCGCGTTACTTGAGCTATGCATAAACGAATGTAGTGGCTCACAGTGTGCAATCCTAGCTGTACTGTGTACGCCAAGTCCGAAAATTGCACGCCCACATCAAAGTGGCACCGTCATCTTTCGCATGCTCGCCGATGTCAGATAATTCCCCATATTTCCCCATGTTTCCCCATAATTCATCATATCCGTGTCTTCGTTCTTCTTGCTCGGAGTCGGCATGGCCTGGCAGGGGCTGCACATTAATTAAGACGAGTGCTGCCCCCAAAAAAACTTTTAAAAAGCATCGTTTGGCAGCATCCGATATAGGAACCAAGGTAATAAGATCGCTCGTGTGCATGCAATGAGGGAAGGTTCTGATAATAATAATAGCTGTTATAATAATGATACACTTGTGTAACACCAAGTGAACTAACCTCTTTCTGGCCACTTTAAATGTGCTGAAAAGGAAGCATGTTAATAGGTTAATGATAACGTGCACAATGTCAGCATGCATTAGCATACAAAGGACAATTCACACGGACACAGCAAATGCTGAGAGGAACAGCTGCGTTTTTAGCTTTAAATTTTAGTTTTAGTTTTTAATTTTTAGTTTTAAATTTTAGCTTTTAGTTTTAAATGTCGTCAACAAGTCAACAGGATGTCGTGACGTCAGTCAAGCGTGAGCTCTAGTCTTTAGGCAGTGTATGGGTGTGGTCTCTTAAGTATTTGACGTTGGTTATAGGCACAGCTAAACGACTAAAGTCAAAAGAGTGTGTCGTGCAATGCCTAGCACGACAGGGAAGTAGTTCGGATAGCTCAGCCAATGTAGGAGAATGAAGGTACGTACATGCGAGTGCTGGAACCTTGAATGCGATATGCTGCTTGATCGGTAGCACTACAAATCGGTGAGAAGTAGTGCAATGCGGCAACTGTGACATTCACGGCTGTCAAGCCTACCTGGCGAGTTTTTCGCTAACTGTAATCACATTATTGCTTAGGGCGGCTGACCAGCAAGAAGTGAGTTACAAAATCCGAGTCGGGATGTCATAAATGGCTGGATCAACTTGGATGTGGTATCCCTTCAGGCCTGAATTTTATTTACTAAGTCATGTAGCTGAAAGTAGGCAGACTTGACTGTGGAGCTACTGTTTGTGGTCGTCACTAGGCAAAGTTCACACTAGAACAGGAAGCCCAGATTGCAAGCAGATGCTGCAGTAGATATACTGGCCAAGCCCATATTGAGGGTGAGGTTTCGATTAATACTAGGCTTGGTCATAAATAGTAAGTAGGTTGTATGGCTATTCAATTTAAGGGTTTTGATATAATCGAAGTGCAAATGTCACTTGTACTTTCAGCTAGGGAGTTGAGACAGTTCGATGTGCTTGTTGGAAGGCACGGAAGGGTCGAACCCTGATACAGCTGTGTGCCATTTATATAAAAATGAAAGACCAGATTGTGCTTGTGACTACTTTGGAAAAAGGAGAGTATACATTGTGAAAAGATTTGAATGAAGCATAGAACCCTGGGTAACCCCATACTTTACATCATGCTCATTAATGTCGCCCATTGACTTCAACAGTAATAATAATAATAACAGATCATTTGTATGGTGACCTAAGAGAACCAAATATCTATCTCCAGGCACTCGATGCTACTAGAGAAGCAATAACCAATAGTTAATGACAAGCAAGGTATCGTGCTCATCTGAGCATGAAAACTGACTTGAGAAGGCATGCAGGGCCTGCCTGAGAGACAGCCTGACTCAGGCAGGCTAGAATGATTAGTGGTGGCCTGTCGAAGTATCAGTCGTCGTAGACAGCCACCTGCTGTCCAGCAGTTGAAGGCTTCGACAGTGGCTCGCGGCTAAAGACTCGGCCGAAACTCGGGCCGAAAATCCATGCTTGGGTGGCATCTGTGGAGGCGTTAATCTACCCTGACTGTTGCCTCAGACATCGAGCAGTTTTAGAACCGACAATGGCTCGGCAGTGCCAAACAATGCATGCATGGAATAAAAGGACCACCCCTGAGGAGCACATGCAAAATGAGGGCTGCATCCCTCTAGCCCGTCTAGAGTGCGGTTAAGGAATAAATTGCTCGGTGTTGGAGTCAGTAGATTGCTAGCGCCTGCAGTGCAACTTTTTAATCGGGTCGTGCGAAATTAGAATCGATGGAAAATACCGGATTTAACTCGGAAATTGGCCTTGCCGTGCTTGTCAATATATGTCAGTATCGCAAGCCGATGCAGTTATTTTATTGCCGTCGTGCCTGATCTGCTGTCGCACTGCCTGAAATCTGCCGTGCATACACTCGGTGCGGGTTTTTTAGCAGATCTCAGACGACCTTAAGCAGCTGTGATCGACCTGTGAGGTCACTCTCAACCGGCAGCTGCTTGCATGCTTAATCACGACCAGTTGCTGAACTTTTATATGTATATATATATATATATATATATAGACAGTATATATATAGACAGTATATATATAGACAGTATATATATAGACAGTATATATATAGACAGTATATATAGACAGTATATATATAGACAGTATATATATATAGACATATATATATATATATATATATAGACAGTATATATATACATACATATATACATATACATATATATATATATATACTGCACAAACTCACACACACAGCATATCGCTGGTATGCTTGCTTGCCATCAGCCTCCCTCCCGGCTTGTCCTTCCAGCTGACTGATCTCTGCCGTCCCGTTGCTTGGAGACCGGGCAATCCTCTGGGGATCTTGGCCACCTGCTCACGTGATCAGATGACCAAGCTGGCCGAGGCGTTTGCCAGGCGTGCGCTGGCCATCGACGATGACATCATGGACATCGAGCAAATAGCGGCTGTCAAGGTGGACGGCTCTCCGAGGCAGCTGCTTCGCTACGAGTCTGCTGCCCCCTCAGTGGCCTTTGACGAGGTGGATGAGGCATTCGAGGCAGTAGCCTCGGGGGCATCGGACTGCAATGGCTTCGGTGCGCCGTACAGCGACCTTCGACGTCTCGCCGACGACGACGCCCCGCTGGAAGTGGCCATGCATCGCAGGTCGAGTGGAGCTGGCAGGGCGTCCAGCGAACACGCAGCCTCCGCCGTTCTGCTAGGCCCTTGGCGGTCACGTGGTGCGCCGACCTCAGCTTTGGAAGCTTCCGGTGGTGGCTATCCAAGCGGCTCGTCGTTCTCAGTGAGTGAGGCTGTAACGTGGAGCACCAGCTCCCTTGACGATGCTGAGAACCTTGGTTCGGCTGGCGATGCAGCGCCACCTAGCGGCTTTCCGGGCGATGCCTTCCAGCCGGAAACCTTGTTGCCGCCGCAGTCGCCCTGGCCAATGAAGCCACCAAACGTGCTCGTGTGCACGGGCAGCACACGTGGGGTTGCTGGGAGTGGTGCCGATGCCGCTTTTGTAAACGTCACGTCCCTTCTCGAGAGCTGCCTGCTGCCATACAGCTATGCCGTATATCGACTGGACTCGTCCGAAGCTGCCGGCGGTCGTGCGCCATGGGCAGATAACTGCGCAGCCCTCTTCCTGACACCCGAAACAGCCCAGCTGGCAGACAACGATGGTTTCGTGGGTGCTGTCACCGAATACTTCAGGTCGGGTGGAATCGTCGTCAGTCTGTGCTCGGGCGTCGACCGGCGGTTTGTCCACATGAGCGACTACTGCGCCCCGGATCCGGATGGCGATCGTTTGCCACAGCAGCTGCGTGCAGCGGACGTGCAAACCGCTGGTGGTGTCACTTTCAAAGCCTGCCTGGGTTCGAGCCGCTACCCGCGAGATCCACAGTGCAACATCCCGGACACCGAAGTGAGCGTGGCTGCTTGTGATCAGGCAGGCAATCCTGTTGCCATCGGTAAGTCACTTGTCACTTGTCTCGCATCATCATAAGCATCGACTTTGTAGCATTATAAATCCTGCGGGCATTTAATGGGTGCACACTGACCGATCAGGTGCTGCTAGCTGAATTGCAAGCAACAAAGCGATACAGTGCTGCATGAGTTGCATTACGTTCAGTAAGCGACCTGTCACATGCATGAGTCAGCATTGTTGCTAGGATCCTATGAGGCTCCTCTATGAGGCTAGCATGACCTACGACCTAGCTGCTACTGCTGCTGCCGCCGATGCTGAAGCCTGGTTGTACCATGGGTACTTATGTTGCAGAAAGTTGGCTGTTTCTATTTCCTTCCGTTAAAGTAGCCTTCCAACTTTTGCTTTTCCTCTTGCTTTTGCCATGAGGGTTGTAGGGCGGTGGATAGTCCGATCGTTCACAATTTCTTACTTGTGCTATGATGTCAACTTGAATGGTCATTAGGGTAATTTTGTTGCTAATTTTGTAGTTAATCGTTGTTTCTGCTCAGCTGTCCTTCAAACTTAAACTGGTTCTTCTTTCGGTTACTGACACTTTCTGGAGGGTATTTGCTACTCTATAAGCGATTACGTGTTCACTTTGTGGTTGAGAATACACTGTGGGCGTGTGGGCGCGTGCGTGTGTATGGCTACACTACTTACTGCAGTCAGTGAGGCACTTGGGCTTTGGGCAGGCCTTTGCTGTCGAGGAGGTGATCACGAGTTCTCTTAGTGGTAGGTGTGTGTGCGCGTGTGTGTGTGTGCGCGTGTGTGCGCGTGCGCACGTATGCGCGTATGTGCATGCGTGTGCGTGCTTTGGGCGGGCCTTGGCGGGCAAGGAGGTGCTGTTACAGTCTCGAGCATAGCTTCCCTCCGCCTCCCCCCCCCGAGGTTAGGAGCTATGCATTACGAAGGGGCACAGGGGCTGCTGCTGCTGCTAAGGCTCCGACAAAACTCTCCGGCACGTTGGTCGATCCGACCGGCGGTAGGAATCGCTGTGCTGCAAATACAGCTAGCACCGCCCGAAGAGCAGGTCAGCGAGGTCAGCTGCACCTGCGCGGCAGTGCGGGCTTGGAGTCTCCGCTACGGATCCTAGACAGTCGAGTCAGTGTCAGGTTTCGTCAGTCTCTAGGGGCCTGTGTGGCGCGTCCCCGCTGCTTTGACCAAGTAAGATCTTGACGTTTTCGATGGCGTTTTTGTTACTGCTCGAGTGAGCAACTGCCGCGAAGTGGTCGATACTATTAGTAGGACAATACTCTCTCTGTGTCCCTGCATCTTGACCCAGGGGCTATGATGCTTGCTCTTCACGACCAGAGTGGTAGGTTCGAGTCCTGCTGTGGATGATCCTATGTTGACCACTGCAACCGGTGACGATAGCCGTGAAGGCTCTTTTGCCGCTTTTAAATCAGCTTACCTTTTTTAGTAGTCCATCATTGGGTCTTAATTTTTAGAGGTACTTGGCTGCAATCACGGCGGTCGCATGGTGCTTCTGCGAGTGCACGTCGAGATGGGAGCTTCTGCTGCCGCTGCTAATGGCTGCGACAGTGGCGAACTCGGTGGCGATAGGCTGTTTCGTCAGTTCGTCGATGCTGGCAGGGATCGCCTGGCGTTCCTCCAAAGTCTTCTGCACAGCTGCGGGCTTCGGGTGTCGGACCAGGTGGCAGACAGTGGCCGAGACCTGCAGCCGACACCTTGCATCCTGCTTGCAACGGACTCGGTAAGTGTGTTTAAAGGTAGCAGTAATAGCGATGAATTAACGTTTTTCAGTAGCGTCCCACAAAGAACCAAGACTCTCTTGCTAGGCACTTTATTTACACACGCTTAATAAAAGCAAAGCTGGCCGCATGATTGGTTTGAACCGTGTCCAGCGACCGCTGCCTGCTGCTGCGCGAGTGCAGACTCGCGGTGGCTGCCTACTCTCGGCATCCTACATCCGGTCTCTGTTCTCAGAAGCTGCGTTCAGACTTCGTGGACGCAGTGAAGCGATGCAAGCAGCTGCTCGACGGCTGGCTCGGTGCTGATGGAGGCACGCTGAGGCACGCCGACGTCGAGTACGACCTGGGTGCATCCGGTGCTGTATCCGGTCCTCAGGCGGCGGCGATGGCAGGCTTTGACTGGAGCGCCTACGTTAGTGCACTGACGAGCCGGCGCCTCGGCCGCGTTGTGCTCTACCAGCAGGTGTCGCGCACTACGCAAGCAATACTGGAGCCCTTCATGCTCAGTTTGCCTGATCACGTGTGTGCAGTGGCAATAGCGTCTAGCCAGACGAAAGGCAAAGGTAACTTGCGCGGCTCAGCTGCGCAAGGCCGGAAGCTAGCGCAAAGCCGTGTGTGCATCCGGGCGCAGGCCTGCGTCGAGTCGGCATGCCTCGTGATAGTAGCAGCGCCTGAGAGGAGACGCTGGAGGAGCTGCTGCTTGCTAGCAGCTTTCGTGCAGCCTTTGCACACGGGCAAAGTAGTGACGCTTGGAAAGCGACCTTCGCCTTGCAATAGCCCATGCACTGGTGCTGCCCGTATCTGAGCTGTGCTCATGTCTTGTCGTTCCCCGCCAGTGTCTGTTATGTAGCATCACTGTCCGACGATGATTGGTCCGATTGTTTTCTGTCACGTGGTCAGCGTTTGTAGCACGTGACTGGTAATCACGGCATTTTGGCTCGCTTTGATAAAAAGGAGTGGGATCCAGTTATTGTGCTTGCGTCTTTTAGTACATTTAGTTGTAAATATACTCTTTTCTTGTGCTGTGAGTGTGTGCGCACTCCCTGGTATGCATGTTTGTGCTGATGTATGAGTTTTGACGTGTATCTGTGTGTGTGTGTGTGTGTGTGTGTGTGTGTGTGTGTGTGTGTGTGTGTGTGTGTGTGCGCCTGCGTGCGTGTGTGCGCGCGTGTGTGCGTGCGCGAGTTTGCGAGCGCATCGGTAGCATCTTAACGAATTCTAGGTGTCCTGTTCTAAAGTGATCATTCACTAGATGACTACGTCAGCCCCACAGTCAAGTCTGTTTACTTTCAGCTGCTCAACCAAGTAAAACTTGGGCCTACTGAGACAGGATTACCACACCCAAGTTGGTTCATGAGTTTCGTACTGTTTTGACTACATTATCTCACTACTTGCAAGTCATCTGGCCTGCGCATTAAGGCCCAGCACTCAGCAGCCAGGCTTGTCTGTCAGGATCGCCGAAGTTGCCACCTTAGACCAATGGTCGCCAGCCTTTACTGGCTGCCCATCAAGCAGCGCATCAACTTTAAAGTTGTGGCACTGACCTTTAAAGTCTATTAATTCTTTTGCTCTACCTTACCTGTACCTACTATTACTTCCCAGTCAGGATGGGCATCGCACCACCCACTCTTCTGACTCGGAAGTCGCGTAGCCTTTAAACAACAACCTCAAAATCCTTTCCCCAGACCCCCAACCCGATAGTGTAATATAGTTTTCTGCATCTGACCGTTCCTCTCTCCATGCTCTCTTCTCTTTCCTCTCCTCCCTCTCTCAATTTCTTCTCTCCCCTCTCCTCCCTCTCTCTCAGTCTCTTCTCTTCCCTCTCTGTGCTCATGCCTATTCCACGGCTCTCGAATGCACGGAGCAAAGGTCGACATGAGAGCCTTCATTCCATGCTTTTCAGCAGAAGATGCAGATGAATGGGTGCTGTAACTAACGTGTCCAAGACTTTTCGGAAATGGGCTACTTTTATGTGTCTGTGCTGCGTACTAAGTGACCAAGCCTCGTTTCACTGCTCCTGGTAATCCAAAATGCTCTGCTGTAGGTCAGTGCCTCCATTCACTTCGGTTGTTGACGTGCACATCCCACCTTCAAAAGTAGACTTAGTGGCCACTGCTCAACTGGCTCAGTGGTACTTGTTCGACAGTCGGAGGCCCAAGCCTGTGGGCTGCGGGCTTGCCTTGACTCGGAGCAGCAGCAGCAGCAGCAGGAGGTGGAGGAGCTGCTGCTCGGGGAAGCTGCAGAGTATTGCCTCCTGCCTATTTGTCAGCCTTCTGCTGCCGGATGTCTAGCTCGGCGTGTGTGTGTGTGTGTGTGTGTGTGTGTGTGTGTGTGTGTGTGTGTGTGTGTGTCGGTGTTTAATTAGAGGAGAGCCGCGTGAATCCTTTCAGGCTCAGGCTTGGCTGCAGCTTTCGAGTCGCAGCTCAAGAGCGCGCGTGGTTTGCAGTCAGATTAGCCTGCTGCGAGCTGTGAGCTCGCACTGCGCCAGCAGCTACGCACTCCTTCTTTGGCCGCACGCAGCAACGGCAGCATTGTAGCGCCTTGAGCGAGCCACGTTCACACGGGCATCGCTCGGCTGAGCTTGCCGGCATTCTCTCTCGTGCGCGCACAGGTCGCAGCGGCAATTCGTGGCTCAGCCCGCCGGGCTGTGCCATGGCCACACTGCACGTGAGAGTGCCTCTCCACTCGCCTCTCGGGCAGGCGCCTGCGTTTATACAGATGGTTCCGGCTGTGGCCACCGCCATGGCTGTAAGGACGCTGCCAGGCTACGAGGTAAGGGCGGTTTATGAATAATGCAGCGGCTCTCCACGAGCCTGTGGCTAGTCCTAGCTGGTGCTGGCCAGATTAGTCGTCCTGGGTCTCTCTATATATATATAGCTTTATTATTTATTATTTATATAGCTATTTATTTATTATTATTTATTATTTATTATATTTATTTATGTGTAGCTTTTTGGATGTCCGCTGAGGCGCCGATGCCGCGAGCTCGTTCATTGCATTCGCGTTTCGAGGAGAAACTGTGCATGGCTCCAGTCCA
The DNA here is from genome assembly GCA_009760855.2 of Cristatella mucedo. Taxonomy (NCBI): domain Eukaryota; kingdom Metazoa; phylum Bryozoa; class Phylactolaemata; family Cristatellidae; genus Cristatella; species Cristatella mucedo. The sequence continues at coordinate 1,312,834 of WPIO01000076.1, forward strand.
TGCTGACTACCCCTGTGCATTAGCAGCTGCTTCTAGACAGTATAGAGATGAAAGACTGGCTGGCGTAATCGAGATTAATAGCCAGGGAGGACGAATTCGTTTTATTCCTGCAAGATGTTGCATCAAGTGACCTGTTTGCCTTGGAAGAGTCGGCGCTCAGCTACCAAGCATCTGCTTGTTTCATTTTGCTGTCGTCCTTTTTTTCCCCTCTTATAGCATTAGAGCTCTAATTAAATTTTAGATTTATAAATAAATTTATAAATTTTAGATTTAGATTTAATATTTAATATTTAGAATTCTAATATTTAATCTTAATTTTTCTCTTATAGCTTTAGCAAAGAAAGCCTCGAAGTTACCATTTGGCCACAGGGCGAGCATCTGCATAGGAAGGCCAGAGGGCAAACAATGTCGGGGGTGGAGAGCCTATTAAAAACCGTGTGCTCACTAGTAATCTAGTATCACTATATCACTGTATCACTAGTATCCGGGTAACCTTTGGGGTGGTCGGTTACTATAGCAACATGGTCTAGCCTCAACCACTTGGCCAATCTCCCATCCCAGTTAATAATAATAATAATAATAATGCACTTGATAAAGCACCCTCAGAGAACTCAATCTCTTTCTAGGCGCTTTACATTTGCAGCAAAGGGAAATGCAATTAAGTTATTCTCAGAACGTCATCAAGTAATGAAGGAACCAGCTTACAGTAAAGGATAAATGCAGTGAAGCAGACAGCAAATTTATTATTTTAAGTATTTTTCATGAAGATCCAATTTTACTCTGTCTTCGATGAAAATAGGGCAACATTTCTGCAGTTGCTCAAGTTCAAAAAAGTTATGCTTACATGAATCAGAGGAGATTCTGTATTCAACCGGCCTTGGTGAAAATCGCTGATTTGACAAATCTTCATGCACACAGAGGACATCCTTGTAGACAAGTATGCACGCAGTTAGTTTCCCCATACCAGCATGATTTATGCCTGAAATAGATGGGCCCAGCATGATGGACTTTGATCACGATGGCTGCACTGAGGGGGGTCATAGCGAGGAGTACACCGAGGGAGGGCACTACAGCACAGCGGTGGTCGACAGGTGCGTACTCTGCGAGGCTTGCCATCTGTGTGATGGCTGCTCGTTGGCTGCTGAAGTCTGCACTGAACCTCAGACAATGATCATGACTGTCAAAAGCATCTTACTGGATATAATAATAATAATAATAATAGTAAGGCGTGTATGCGGTGCCCCAAGTGAACACAATCTTTGTTTCTATGTAATTAGTATGTACTGCTCTCCGAAAGCTTCTACAAATCTGGTCCATCGTTCTGAGTTCAGTTGCTGCTAATGTTCACCTTCGAATAAGTCATTGCGCTAAGATAATTAGCTGCATTTATCGGCAACCGAGTCAATGATTCCCTTGTTAAAAGAGAGGGATGCATCGTCGCGTGACCATTCTGCCCTCCCCCTCATGGAGGCTACTTAGTAGAACCTAGTTTTGGCCTGTTCGTCGCTGACGAAGCCTCTGCCAATGATGAGCTAAGTTACCCGAATGTCTCCTTAACCTGCAGGGGGCCTGCCAGTGCCATATTGACACTTGCACCAGAACTTTGCAGCAATTGTAAAGCGCCTAGAAAGAGATTGAGTTCTCTGAGGGCGCTTTATGAAATGTATTATGATTATTATTATTATTAACATGTTGTCAGATGCTCAGCTTTCTGAAGGTACACGAGCTGTTTTGATGTTACTCCATGGAGATGGCAATTCAAACCGAGAAATCGCAAGGCGGCTGAAGACTGATAGGAGCAGTATTAGGAAACATCTGGGCTTGGGCTTCACTGCTAAAATCATCTTGGGCTTCACTGCTAAAATGCACTGCCGAAATCTCTTCCACAGTCGTGAGCCTTAATACCGTGAGCAGACGGACGGCTCAATGAACAAGACCTGGATGCACGGATAGCCAAGTCCCAGCCATTGTTGAATATGTACCTAAAAAAGCCAAGCTGGATTTGCTTGCCCCTGCCAGCACTGGACAGCTGCATAGTGGAACAGGGTGCAGTGGACTGACGAGCCCAAACTCAATTCCTTTAGAGGTGGGAAGTATGTTGCCGCTGAAGCGTTCATTGACGGTTGTCTGCAAAAGACCGTGAAATTTGCCGGTGGAAGTGGTATGCTTTTTCTTCAGCCTCCTGTGTTGGGCGTCTGCACAGGATTCAAGGAAACATGGATCAGAATATCTATCACGACATTGTGCAGAATGTTGGCTTGCTATCTGCTTGTGCTTGTCACTGGCTCGGTTTTGGATTTTGGTTGGAAGCATCACAACGATCCGAGCATGCTGCTATAGCAGCAGTTAATTAAAGAGTTTTCACAAAACAGGGCTTCGAGCCAGTTGACGTCCTGCAGTAAATAGTCAATCCAAAGCCCGGACTTAAAACCAATAGAACATTTGTAGGACACCCTAAAGTTCAGGGTTTTTTATCACATGAAACCTGATGAGTTCTTTGAGGTTTTGAAGCATTGTTGGGCATCAATTCCTCTAGAAATGTGTCGAAAGCTGGAGGAGTCAATGCTGAGGCAATTTAGAGAAGTTATCAAAAATTATTGTGCCTCGACTATGTGTTGATTGTACCCTATACATTGCATGTAATATAATTGTTAGGTTTTCTGCATAACAAAAAAAACTGCTTCACAGTTAGACCCGTTGCTGAATCTTGTGCATTTTGGAGTAGAATAGTGTGCCAGTAGGTGTGCGTGGAAACGTTTGGTGGGCAGTGTATGCTGTAAAGGAAAGCAAGTCGATTGCTTGGTAGTAGCATGCACAATGTCAGTATGCATGAGCACACAAAAGGACAGTTAACACGCATGCGGTGAGTGCTGCGAAGAACTCGTTCATTTTTAGCTTTTTTTTCCAAAAATTGTCTGGATTGTTGTCAGTCGGAAGTGAGCTCCAGACTTCAGGAGCATATACATGCAAAGGTGAAATCACCCAACGATTTGCGGTTTGTTCTCGGCACAGCTAAACGACTTGAGTCATTAGAGTGGGTAGTAGGGTGCCTAGCCTGATTTTTAAATAGTTCTAATAGGTAGGCTGGAGCAGGAGGCAATGAAGGGACCTAAAAGTGAGTGAGAAAACGTTGAAGTCGATCTGCTACGTTATGGGGGAATTTAGTTGTTAGACTGGATAGAGGTGGCATAATGTGGCAACTGTGACATTCACGACGGACAAGGGAGGCTGCAGTTTTTTTCAGCAACTGTAAGCACCTTTTTGTACATAATGGATGACCTGCGACGAATGAGTTACAGAAGTCAAGATGGAATGTCACAAGCTCGTGGGCCAGCTTGGATGTGATATCCGTGTCAGCACCACTTTTTTGCAACATTACTCAGAGGAAGCAGCAGAGACTCGACTGTTAAGCTGAAGTTGTCGTCTAGTAAGGTTACTCTCAAAGTTGATCAACGGATATGGAGCAAAGTTCTTACGCTGACCCACAAGGCCCGCCATGGCTTGGCTCCTCCGTACCTAGCTGTACTGCTGCACCAGTTTCAGCATCTTCGTGCCCTCAGGTCCTGTATGGACAATAAATTAGCTGTTCCATTCCTCTGCTTAAAGACCGTTTTCGACAGAAGATTTGACTCTGCAGGTCCTAGATTGTGGAATAATAATAATAATATTAATGATGCACTTGATAAAGCGCCCTCAGAGAACTCAATCTCTTTCTAGGCGCTTTACATTTGCTGCAAAGGGAAATGCAGTTGAATGGTAAGTAAAATCATGCTTGAAAAACAAACAAAATGAATAATATGGTTAGGGGTGCCATGCACAAGGTCAGCATGCAAATGTGGTTAGTGGCAGCATGCACAGTGTCAGTACGCATAAGCACACGAAGGACGAATCACAGGGACCCACTAAATGCTGTGCGCTTTTTAAGCTTCTTTAAGTTCTTTTTAAATGTGGTCAAGTCAGGGGATGTTCTGACGCAAGTCGGGAGGGAGTTCCAGGCTGTGGGAGCATACGATTAAGTGCACGGTCTCCAAAGGATTTGAGGTTTGTACGAGGTATTGGTAAACTGTTGGATTCCGAAAAGTGGGTGGTACAAAGCTTGGCCTGGTGGGGGACTAGATCTGAGAGATAGGCTGGAGCCAAAGAATGAAGTGACCTAAAAGTTAGCAACAAAACCTTGAAGTCTATCCGTTGCTTGACTGGTAGCCAGTGCAGGTCGGCGAGAAGTGGTGTGATGTGGCAACTGCGATGCTCACGACAGACAAGCCTAGCTGCGGAGTTTTGCACCAGCTGTAATCGCCTGATTGCACATGCCGGTAGGCCAGTCAGCAGTGAGTTACAGAAGTCAAGACGGGATGTCACGAATGCACGGACCAACTTAGACGTGGTATCCTTATCTAAACGAATTTTAGCAATGTTATATAGCTGAAAGTAGGCAGATTTGACTGTGGAGCTTGCTTCCACAATTCTTACGAAACGACAACCACTCACCTGCTGCCGACTATGGCTCATCCTTTTCAGCGGTCCTGAGCTGCTACTTCCATGCTACTCACTACCTCAACTGCTCTCCTGATTCTGCTATGCTTCCCACTTTCTCTTTGTTATGTGAGACGAAGTCTGTTTGCTAACGAATGTGTACTGAAAGCCGCTTAGGCTATGAGTGCGCTATACAAAAATCTCCTGTATAACACCCACATAATCTTTATGGCTTTGTGGAGTTACAGATGGCGACACATTACATTACTCTGGAACAGTACATCTTGATTTTTCGTAGATGCTACAAGAGATATTCTGGCCGATCCCATCTAGAGAGACAGGTTTTCCAATTTCTGAGCCACACTAGTTTTTCCCATGACTAGCTAGCTAGTTTTATCGTTACTCAATGTGAGAAAATTTGCTGCTATCCTAGTGCCCATGTCAGCAATACATGCAGCGAAGGAGGTTGAGTTTGACAAGCTGAAAGGCATGAAGGGATCGAAGCACCCTGCACAGCTCTATGTCGTCTCCGTAGAAATGGAAGCCTAAATTGTGCTTGGCGACGAAGTCGGCAAGAGTGAGATTAAACAAGAGTTAAAAGAAGCAATGCACCGATCCATAGGGCATCCGTTGCTGCAGATGATCCTCCTCGGATGCCTCCTCCTGCCACTTCTTCGAAGTCTCCCACCGAGATAGGACCTAGTCCTGTACCGCTGACGCCCAGGCGCCGTGGTAAGAGGCGCTCAAGAAAAAGACTCGGGTGATCAATAGGATCAAACGTTGCCGAAGGAAGCCGCTTGCCCGCAAGCCAAGTAGAGAGACTCTGCCTGGACTATTACTCTCTGAGCAGCTGTTAAGAATGGCGTTCAAGTTCTCATAGTCAATTGTTATTGAATGCCTCCCAGTGCCGCTGCTATGTGTCGCTCGCTTGCTGCAGCACTGAGCAGTGTGAGTTGCTCTCTTGTAAGGCGGTTTACATTTCACGACCTCGGGACCGAGGTCGTGGGTTCGATTCCTGCGGTGGGCGATCCTTTATTGCCACTGCAAGCAGCGGTGATGATGGCCTTAAAGACTCTTCTGCCGCTATACGAAAAGAGGCTGCTGCAAATCAGCTAGTATTTTGTGTGTGCGCTGACCTTGCATTATGCTGCTGTTGCGAATGTTTCAGAATGTGGACATTAAGGTCAAGTGGCCGAACGATATCTACTACGGCAGCCGAGCAAAGCTGGGCGGTGTGCTTGTGCAGTCGACGCTCATGGGCAGTGAGTTTCACGCCCTCGTCGGTAAGGCCGGTGCCCTGAGCTGCACATATTCATGTGCTTTTTTCTGTGTTTGCAATTCGTTGTCGCACATTGGACCGCGGTTTCGGGCCCAGTAGTCATCCGCCCATTCACTCTGGAAGAATGCACGGCGGCTTAAGCCAATTGTTCTTTCAGAAGCTGCACAAGAGTGTGCCTCCGAGGGGCTCTTAAACCGAGTTTCTCATGCATACTAAAATTCCACACGTGCAATTCATTTTCAAAAAAATTTTATTACTTCAGAACCACTTTCTTTCTATTCTTTCATCCGTATTGCTGAATTTTTCTGGCAGCAGCAGGAGCCGTCCTGATAAACATAAGCACAGGTGTAGACAGCTCCAACCAGCAGCGGTGGCAGCAGCTGCAACGACATGTCTCTCATGCCATCTTGAGGTTACTCACCATTATCGTAAATTGATTTATGTCTGCAGTACTGTAAGGTCACACGACCAGTGATCTGCAGGTAATTTGGTGACACAGGCTGAGCCTTTTTGTCTTGATCAATAGTATTAAACGTCAATTTCAATAGCTGCGAGGCAGTTGCAACTTGAGCCAGCTTCATCAAACTGTGTCCTGCCGCCATAAGGTATTGGACTGACCATGCAGCAGACAGCTCACATTTACATGCAAAGGAAAAAGTGAAGGGAGATTACACGACACCAAATCGAGCATCCCTAGGAGATCCGAATCTCTTTCTGGGCGTAGGTGCCTATAAAGATATTTAATGCATTACACAGACACACACACACACACACACACACACACACACACACACACACACACACACACACACACACACACACATAATTCATTTGTAAAGCGCCCCAAGAGAACTTAATCTCTATTCAGGCGCTTCACATATGCCTCGGCGGGGCGAGCACCGTGGCCGCTGAACCAGACCAGCTCGTCCCGCTGTTCATTAGTAATGTTTGGCTGAGCCAGACGCCCGAATTGCCACTCTTGCACTTGTCGACTTGTCGTCCAGCTTGTCTCTCATATCCATGTCTTTTTGATAACTCTGAGTGCTCCTATAATATTGCACTTCCTATAACAAAAATCGCCAATAAGACATTCGAATAGCGCCCTAAGAGAACTTAAGCTCATATATGTGTGTGTGTGTGTGTGTGTGTGTGTGTGTGTGTGTGCGTGCGTGCGTGTGTGTGTGTGTGTGTGTGTGTGTGTGTGTGTGTGTGTGATGTAAAGGAAGCAGCTCAATTGGTTAGCAATAACTTAGATGCAGTCAATGTGACTAGGCTCCCAAGGGCAATTCATACTGACCCCCGCAAATATCGCGAGGAACATATTGGCTTTTAGATTCGTATTACATGTCGTGAAGTCCGTGGATATCGCGATGATAGTCGGTAATTATTTCTACGCTTTGGGATCATACAAACTAACTCATGGGTGGGGGGCTCACCGAAGGATTTGAGAATGGTTAGAGGCTCAGCTAAGCGACTTAACTCAGCAGAGCTTTTTTTTTTATCAAACCTACTGTATGCCCTCGCAATAGTGCCATTCTAGTCAATATGCTTCTATCCTTTGTGGTTTGCGTGCTTACCTGTGCAGAGGCTTGCGCATGTCGCTAGGCAACGCGTTCTACTATCCACTGTTCTCAAGTGTCTCCTTGTTTGCTTCTTTAGCATACTGCTGTGTGGTATTTGTTTGATTTTGTATCTGTATCTAAGCTTGACATTGTCGTCAATCGTTGGTTATTGATTCTGTTACAGCTAGTTGAAAAGCACCTGGATAGAGATCTAATGTTCTCAGGGTGCCACATGGTGACTTGTTATTGTAATATTATTTTTATTAGGCCCCCAACTCATAGGCGTGTCTCCTGAGTGTCAGTCTTATGGTAAGGTGCTTGCACTTCACGACCTTGCACATCGAAGGTTAAAGATCTGAAGAAGGCAATTCTTTGTTGCCCCCTTCAAGCTGCAGTTATAGCTGCCGTGGGTCGTCAGCTTATCCGACTGTTATCAACATGCGTTTGTCCACATACACCCAACCGACCCCCTTGTTTTAACGTGTCGGATTCGAGCCTGCTTGTGCGCTCATATAGGCGCACAAATAATCACGTTCTAATCACTTGTGCACCTTACTTCCATTGCAGCACGAGCTTTTTTTCGGCGGACACTGTAAAATGTTCGTTCGAGTTTGCATTTTGTCGTACTTATACTTAAGCAGAAGATGTGCTCCGTCTGATGCGGTTTGCAGGCTTTGGCATCAATGTGTCGAACCAGCACCCTACTTGCTGCATCAACGACGCTGTGGCTCAAGCAGCAGCCTTGTCAGCAGGCGGAGGTAGCGACGGAGGAGCCTGCCGTCCGTTGCCGCTCACCGTCGAGGTCGTCATCGCTCGAGTCATCACATTGTGCGAGCATCTAGTCGATCTGTTCCAACGGGACAAGAGTGCCTTTATCAAGCTCTACTACGAGCACTGGCTGCATGCTGGTGGTAGCACTGTGCTCATCCAGGAGCACTCGGACGCATCTGCCGATGCTGCTGCTGCCTATGCTGCCGATCCGCACCGGCCGGCCCCACCGCCACCCACCGAGGGTCGTATCGACGGGGTGGACGAAGCTGGCTACCTCGTGGTTAGCACCGTTGACGGCAGGAGACTGAGTCTCCAGCCTGACGGCAACACTTTCGACATTATGAGAAATCTCATCGTGCGCAAGAAACTCTAGCCGCCGCCACGAGCTCGTGCATTCAGCTTTGTACACATGACGACGCATCATTCATCTTCAGCTTACAGCTTGCAGTTTTCGTTTATATGTTGCACCTGCCTGGTTCATCGTGAGCATCGTGGACACACCGCGCTGTTTCTTTAAGTAGCTGCACCATGCGTGGCAAGTTACTCGAATCGACTGGTCGACTCCCGAACATGTAGAACATCGTGCCCGTTGTATAGCTAGTCGTGCTCCGAATAAATCGAGTTTTCATGGATGCCGTAGTGAAGTGCTCACCACAGAGCCGGTCGGGCTAGACTTCCTAGAGGGACAAGCAGGGTTTAGTCGCACGAGATTGAGTGATAACGGGTCTGCGATTCCCTTGATTGTTCGGGGTGGCAGGCATGCTGCACTAAAGGCATCAGCATGTTCTAACCTGGTCCAGAAGCATCGGGTCATCCAATGAGCCACCTTCGTGCTAGGGATTAGGGCTTGTAATTTTTCACCATGAGCAAATAATCACCAGTAAGTGCAAGCCACTGGGAATTCTCACTGCTAAGGAGTGCTGCAAGAGGTCAACTTGGGGTAGCATTGAGAGTAAGGACGTCAGTCATGCAGCCACAAATGCAAATGTTCAACAGGCAACAATTGCTACAGGTTGTCGCGGTAAGAAGGCAAATGCCTGAAATGGTAACTGACAAATGCATATGCCTAAAGCATGGCACATTGTTTTGACCTTGCTACTTCATTCTCTGACTGACCAACCTTTTTTAGGGCGAATGCCTCAACACCACATTAAAGTATCCTGTGGATGAGTTGCTACACCTGACTCTCGACTAGGTATGCCCTTGCCTATAGTACAGCCCAAGTTTTAAGCCAGAGATTGGACAGACAACTTTGGCCCAAGTTTGAAAAGCATCCACAAGATAAGCTGACCGACCATCTGTTATGCGACTATTGCAGACGAATGAATCCGAGCTAAGGCACAATGCAAAAATGCTTATGTCAACCAAGCATTTCCTTAACTGCACCTGGTTCAGCACCTTTACAAAGCTATCCTTGTGGCGATCTAGCAGACTGCTTCCTCGAATAAACCCGGTTGCATTGAAACCATCACATTGAATGGATGATGTGGATTGCAGACTACAGAGTCTATGAATTCGCCAATTAAACCAAAATCAGGGACCGAGCTAGAAATCGCTCCTTGCCGACTGAGCCTCTACAACATAAGCACTATCAGCACGACTACTATTATTCATAGGCACCGCGCGGGTTTAGCTCAGTGGGTATGGTGCTAGCCTCGTTCGAGGTTAACGTATTTGGTGACTGAGATCGCTGGCTCCAGCACCGAGGCATACGTGAAGCGCCTATAAAGATTAAATTGTCTTAGGGTGCTATTCAAATGAATTATATTCATAATATACGGTATCCTACATGCCTTTCCAACAGTCACACTGACCAAGCCATCAAGCATCTGGCTTGCTACCCTACTTCACCATCGCGATGCACCAGAAACAAATATGTATTCAAGCAATGTTTTCTACAGTCGTGGTAACACTCATATCTGAACTAGCTAACTACCAAGTTAAACTACTAAGTTAACCGTCAAAATCTAATCTCAAAATTCTTCTCACATTAAACAGAAGAGCATTTCCAAGTTTAAAAAAGATTCCTCTTTCGTAGACGGCCGACATGCCTGGCCACCGTGGGAGGACTGCTTCTGCTGCTGCTAGGAGCTGTAACAGCTTCTAGCATTGCCTTGTCCGTGACAAGCCAGGTGATACTAACAATGATAATACATTTGATAGAGCACACTCAGAGAACCCAATCTCTCTTTTCTAGGTGCTTTATTTTTGCTGCAAAGGAAGCACGATCGAATGGTTGGTGGTGGCATGATTAACAAACAGCAACAATAACATGATTAGGGGTACATGCACAAGGTTAGCATGGAAGTATGGTTAGTGGCAGCATGCATAAGCACATAAAGGTCGAATCATAGGGATTCAATAAATGCTGTGATAAATAGATGCGTTTTTAGTTTCTTTTCAAATGTGATCAAGTTAGGAGATGTCGTGAGACAAGTCAGGAGTGACCTCCAGGCTTTGGAAGCATACGAACGAAAGGCACGGCCTCCAAAGAATTTGAGGTTTTTACGAAGTATTGGTAAACAGTTCCGATTCAGAATAGCGGGTGGTAGGATGTTTAGCTTGGTGGGGCAGTAGACCTGATAGGTATGCCGGAGCCAGGTAATGAAGGGACCTAAAAGTGAGTGATAAAACCTTGAAGTCGATGCGCTGCTTGACTGGGAGCCAATGCAGGTAAGCAAGAAGTGATGAGATGTGGCAACTGCGACGCTCACGACAGACAAGCCTAGCTGCAGAGTTTTGCACCAGCTGTAAAAGTGTGTGATTGCACAGGCCGGTAGACCAGCAAGCAGTGAGTTACAGGAGTCAAGACGGGATGTTGCAAACACATGGACCAGTTTAGATGCGTGGTATCCTTATTCTAAAAAAGCCCAAACTTTAGGAATGTTATGTAGCTGAAAGTAGGCAGACTTGATTGTGGAGCTGATGCGGTCGTCTAATGATAGGTCACTTTGGAAGATGACACATAGATTTCGAGCAGATTCAACAGGAGATAAGCTTGCAGTGCCGATTTTGAGCATTTGCCTTTCCAATTTCTGCATCACACTTGGTTTTTCCATAACTAGTAAGTTGGTTTCATCCTCATTCAATATAAGAAAATTTGCTGCCATTCATGTGCGGATGTCATGAATACATGCAGCAAGGGAGTCGAGAGAATTCGACGTGCTGTAGGGCTGGGAGGGATCAAAGCAAAGGGTACAACCGAGTGTCATCAGCATAGAAGTGACAGTCTAGACTGTACTTGGCAATCGCATCAGCAAGAGGGAGAGTGTATACCACGAAAAGAACGGGGTCAAGCAAGGAGCCCTGAGAAACCTCGTGTTTCAGAGTCGTTAGACTATTGGCAGCCCCGCGGTAGCATACATAAAGTGAAGACAATTGACTCTGAGCACAAAACCAAGCAGCAGCAGCTTAACCTTAAGAGTGCAGACCTGCAGCAAGAAAGAAGCCACTGAAGCTCACGGAATTAATCGTACAGCGTTAAATCGTAGAGTGAAAATCTGTGCCTGCGTGCCACGGCCCGACCCGGGACCTGTTTTTCAAATCTCTTCATGTGTCTGCATGACGAACAAGTCAAAATCCTACCACCAACAGGTAGAGAAGCCTGTTGCTGCCACTTACCAGCGACTTCCTCCGCCCGGCTAACGAGAGACTAAATTTATGTGGCACTTACCGGCTTGCCATAATGCGATGCTGACCTGCACTCAATCAGGTTAAGGATGGGGCGACTTAGATCGTGATAATTAACCTCCTGCTGCTAACCTCCAAATGTCAACAACCATGTTCCAAATGATCAACGGATCCAAATGTCAACAACCCATGATGCTAATCACCACGCCACTGTCTGAAGTTTTCTCACACAGAGATACAATCAGTGTCGATCACGTTGCAATCAGTGTCGCGCTAGTATGCCAAGCAACAACCAGAACAGCGACAGCCTGGCGCTCAGCTCACTCACCCAATGAGCCCAATGAGCAAAACGGAGCCAAGACCAATATTTGCTCTAGCTCAATATGGTCATCCAGCTTTCTGCCTTGATTATTAACCTAAGCGAAACGATAGCGATACACAGTAGTACATCACTGACATATTTGGGTATGCACAGTAAAGTACCACTAAAACGGCTGGCGGAGAGTAAATTGCAGCTTTTTAACCGCATTGGCATACACCTTTTTAGTCTTTCCTAAAAAACCAAAGCGCGAGCGGTGAAGACCGCAGGTTTCAGCCGAGGCTACGAAGTAAGCTGTTTAATCATAATCTAAGAGCGGAGGTAGTCTTTATTAGCCCGTTCTCAGTAAGCCGAGATTTCGTGTTTTTTATACGAAAGCCGGAGGAACCAGGGCCGAGTTTACAACTGAGTGGCAGAAACTGAGTAGTCCGGCCTTTTCTACTACGCAATTCAAGTGTTACGTACCGGATAGGATGTAGTTACACTCATAAAAAACTCTGCTGCTTTGTTTGTATTGGTCACTGAAAAAAATTGCAACTTGTGTACTTGTGTTAAAAATCTAGTGGTTGTAATCACTTTGGTAATTCCTATGGATTATAACCCGAACAAAACTATTCGATCAAGTCCTTTTATAGGCACGTCAAATAGGCTAGAAATGAGCTCACTAGCTGATAACTTATAGAAGATTACACAACTGCAGCAGCATGCATGAGCACATGATTAATTCACCTGCAGAACCAAATGCCATGCTTATGGGCAAACCCAGTGTGATTCAGAAATTGGACAGGCTGACGCTCAAAATTGGCTCTGCCAGCATATCTCCAGTTGAATCAACTCGAAATCTAGGTGTCATATTCCAAAGTGACCTCTCGTTAGACGACCATATCAGCTCCACGGTCAAATCTGCCTATTTTCAGCTTCATAACATTGCTCAAATTCGGGCTTGTTTAAATAAGGATACCACGTCCAAGTTGGTCCATGCATTCGTGACATCCCATCTCGACTTCTGCAACTCAATCCTTACTGGCCTACCGGCATGTGCGATCAGGCGATTGCAGCTGGTGCAAAACTCGGCAGCTAGGCTTGTCTGTCGTGAGCGTCGCAGTTGCCACATTACTCCACTTCTCGCCGACCTGCACTGGCTACCAGTCAAGCAACGGATTGACTTCAAGGTTTTGTCGCTCACTTTTAGGTCCCTTCATTCTATGGCTCCAGTCTATCTCTCAGATATACTAACCCATCAGGCATCGTACCACCCGCTTTTCGGAATCCAACAGTCTAGAAGTACCCCATACAAACCTTAAATCCTTTGGAGACCGTGCATTTAGTTCATATGCTCCCAAAGCCTGGAACTCCCTCCCGACCTGCGTCAGAACATTCCCTGACCTGACCACATTTAAAAGGAACCTAAAAACACACATATTTAGGACAGCGTTTAGTGGGCCCCTGTGATTCGTCCTTCGTGTGCTTATGCGTACTGACACTGTGCATGCTGCCACTAACCACATTTGCATGCTGACCCTGTGCATGTCACCCCTAACCATATTATTCATTTTGTTTGTTTTTCAAGCATGATTTTACTTACCATTCAACTGCATTTCCCTTTGCAGCAAATGTAAAGCACCTAGAAAGAGATTAAGTTCTCTGAGGGCGCTTTATCAAGTGCATTATTATTATAATTATTATTTTGCCGAATAAAAAGCTTTGTAGCTTTAATTTAATCGCAATCTAGTCAATTGATGTCGCGATGTAAGTGCTACCTTTGACGACCAAGGTCGTGGGCTTGAGCGCTGGAGGTCTACTATATAATTTGCAAGCACACGTTCAAGCACACACACGCGCACACACACGCGAACACACACACACACACACACACACACACATATATATATGTATATATATGTGCTGACCCAAAAAATCTACGCATCAAAGGAATTAAGACAAATCTGAAATTTTGCCAAGTTTTAAAATCTCTAAAAATAAAAAATTAAACCTCTAGTAAATCTAAATTTCATAGATAACCATAAGGTATCTATTTAGATAAGAGACATTTTCTATTTTTCCAAGCTGATTCCGGCAGCTATATAAGCTTGCTTGCTTGTTGCAAAATAAGAGGCAGGCCAAACATAACTGCTTACAAGCAAAATTACCTAATCAAATATACAAATCTTTAATACACAATCGACGGCAACACAGTCACAGCTACCCTACGATTAGCCACGACTTACGTCTTGTAGAGCCTACAAGACATAAATGCAGGATAATTATAGCGTGATCGGGGGCTAAAATCATGTCAGTGAAGAGTTCATGCAAGGCCCGGTAATGTTTCGGCTCCCAAATACGTCCGGTGATTTCTACAACCCCAGTGAAGTTACACGTGTACAGTCGTCCCCGCCACCTCGCGCTTTGACTTTCACTGCTTCACTCTATCGCGGTTTTTTGGAAATACGCGTATATTCAATAAAAAGTTAATCAAGATAGTGAAAATGATACAGCTCGTTTATTAAAGTCAATAATACACCCCAGCATTGCAATTAAAATTAAAGTTACTGTACGTATGGAACGTGGTAGAAGACGACGACGACGCACCTGTTGGAAACACTGCACCACCTGAAGACTCTCCTACTGAAGTCGGGCCTCTAGAGGAGCAGTAACCTTGCTCTTCTTGGCTGTGCTGTACATCTCTTCATCTTTATCGCTTTATCACCGAACACACTATTTTTATAGCGTGGTGTTTGTGGTTAAGAATTGCGCGTGTGCAATTAAATGTACAATAATAACAATACGATGTTTGTAACGTCTAATGCGTCTTATTTTGTCTTACTGTGTCTAATATGTTTGGTAATACGAGTGTAATGGTGACTAAAAGGGTTATATTTCATGTCCGGAGCGCTCTTGCAATGTTTAAAACCGTATTTAAAGGGTCACGAACAGGCCTTCTATGCTCTAACTACGAAGATATTTTATTTATATATAAAGAATTCGCGGAAATTCACCTATCGCGGCGGAGTGTGGAACCAATTGAGCGCAATGAACGAGGGACGATTGTGCAATGCTCCAGAGTTGCAGATGAGGTTTATTCGCCCACATCCTTCCGAAACATCTCTTTCAGGTCATTTTTGTAGTCACTGCCGACGAACAGGCCCGTGTTCTCCTCATTACCACGAAGCACATCAACCGGAAAGATTGTCTGGCACATATTCGTAATGAGAGCATCTATTGAGCACGTATTGCCCAAATTCTTTAGCCTCTACAGTAAAGACAGCAGCGCGTTTATTTTGGTATGGCCACACTCAAGTAAATTTATTGACCATAATCTTGCATTAGTATTTCATAACATTGTTATGCATTTTTTAGGAAAATTCCAGGGTCCTACTCAAAGTGGAATTATGTGTATAACTAAGAGGATCACCGAGGACACGTGAAACAGAAAACGGACTGAACCTTTCGGGCGTTCTTATGCATACCAAATTTCAGCTCCAGAATACTATTTGTTTCGCCTCGACTAGGAGGGACTCTTCTTCAGCACTCATCGATCTGTTGTATCGAGGGTCAATAGTACTGCGATGACTCATATCATTTGTACATCACCATAGGATAGCTGAATCTCTATTCAGGCGCTTCACTTATGACTCGTGCCCCGAGCCCCGGACCTCGGCCGTCGAGTGCATTCACCTTGACCTTGGTCGTGGCGAGCACCTTAAACCCTAGCCAAATCAGCGATGCCTGGGTCCGATACTGAGCGTGAAAGGAGCTATCGACATGCCATTGGATTTATACATAATCATCATTGATTCTCTTAAGATTCTAATATAGCAGGAGGCGTGAGCAACTTCTTCACCGATTTGAAGGGGGAGTCAAAACGGCTGACGAGTAATGCACTATGGGAATGCACTAGCTTTGGTTTTTTGCAGATTAGGGTCAGCTCCAGGATCAGCACCGTGGATGCCATCAGAGGCCAGTCTAGCAATCTGCTGCCCGTCCTACGTTCTTTCCGTAGCCGTCGACGACGTCCCTTCATCGATGGTTACGCCCTTCACTCGGGTGCACCTATTACATGTGACCAGGGACAAGATGCAGAACGTTAGCCTGCAGCCATTCAGCTTGTACTCAGCTGATGCTGAATGCAGTCAAGCATAGGAATATTAATTCAAGCCGCCTTGCTAATTTTAACTTGCTTGCAGTGACTGGTTATAATGATTTGAAATTGCTCATTCGTGAGCAGCTTGCCTGTTACTGTGATTCTTTTTATTTGTACTCTGGTTCGGCGAAGGGGTCAGCCTTGACCGACCAAGGTCGTGGGCTCAAGCTCTACGGCGTAGGTAAAGCACCCGGATAGAGATTGATCTTTCTTGGGATGTTTAAAATCAATTATATATACCCTGCCCATAGCAAATCCCACCGCAGCTGAACGCATGTTTTAATTCATAATTTTTTTTCTAATTTATATAGTAATTGCATGAATTGAGCTGCTTGCAATTGCATGCTTGAAGTCAGTCAAAAGGTTGGTGCGCAGCTCGCTAAGCTTCGTTTGATAAATAATAATAATGCACTTGATAAATCACCCTCAGAGAACTCAATCTCTTTCTGGGCGCTTTTCATTTGCTGCAAAGGAAACATGATCGAATGGTGAGTGGTATCATGCTTGATGAGCAACATGAATAACATGGTTAGGGGTGACATGCCCAGTGTCAGCACGCATAAGCTCATATAGGACGAATCGCAGGGACCCAGTAAATGCTATCCTAAATAGGTGCGTTATTAAGTTCTTTTTAAATGTGGTCAAGTCAGGGGATGTCGTGACTGAAGTCGGAAGTGAGTTCCAGGCTTTGGGAGCATACGAACTAAGGGCACGGTCCCCAAAGGATTTGGAAACTTCGTTTAGTCTCAGGAGATGCATAATCGCACTTTTTTATTAAATTTCCCGTTAGTCTACGCGGCTTCCACTCAGCACGCTGCCGATCTAAGGGATGCATGACAGCTCTGGGCGGCCAGAAGCATTGAAGCCGCGTGTTTGTTTGCCTATTGGGGACTGGTTTTTCTTTATGGCAGCCACCGCCTGCTGCACACAGTGCCTCTACGACGTTAGGCAGCTGCAGCCGCTTCTGGATCGACGGAGAAATACTTGGCTGCAAATATTAACGGTTCGTACGTTGAGTCCCCTGAGCCCGTGACCACTCAGAGAGCCCTGCTTTACTTGCGGACGGTATGACAGAGCCAAAACGCAAGCAATTGGAATGTCAAAATTATTCTTAATAATAATAATACATTTGATGTAGCGCCCTAAGAGAACTCAATCTCTTTCTAGGCACTTTACATGTGCTGATTCTTCCACACATTTTCTTTACCAGCTTCAAGTGACAAGGGCTCGCATTCGGGTGACAGGTTTTAAGCAGCATAGTATTGCTACGTCATCGGAGCGTTGATATGTCATCACGTATACAATGGGTACAGCTCTCTGTATAATCTTGCAAAAAAGATGTACACTCACTGGCTGAGAGGCTAGTATGTCTTTCTTGAGACTTATAATCTTCCAGTCAGCCGTCTGAGCCAGTTTCTGAAACTTACTCTATGGCCAGTTATGATGTCACGGAGTAACTGCTCGTATGTTCGATGGGTTTTTGGATATCGCCTGAGCCTCATCAATGTTAAGAGTCAGTTCCAACGTCAATGTTTGGCATGTTAAATTATGATGTAACAAAGTAACCGGGCGCACACAAGTCTAGAGATTTGTCTGTTTAAGTTACCACAAATTTCGGTCTGGCCAGTCATAAAATAAAAAAATACTTTATTTACATAGCACGATGAGAGAACCTAATCTCTATGCAGGCGCTTTTTAAATTTAGATATAGCCAGTGTCAATGACCATACACTTGGCGTGGGTTCATTTACGAGTCAGAATCTGCTTCCTCTGGATGATATAACGTTTGCTTGTCAAATTTTGATGAAAGTGGTAAAAGCTAACGTAGCTAAGTTCTCACAGCTATTAAAAATAACATATTCTGAGCAAAAATATTTAGATCTTTTGATTTTTGTCCCGATATTGACTGCACCTCGATCAAAGAAATCAAAGACGGTATCTTGCTTTTCTGGTTGAACAACATTGCAGGCTGACAGAATAGGATTATTCAGGATTTATACTATTTCAAAAAATAAAACCGCAGAGTTCATTCTTTCTTACTACTTGCACTTTCAAGTAGGTAATGCCTTTTGTAAGCACAAATGCACACTGCAGAATATAAGCACAAACGCTCCAAAAATAGATAATTTGAGGCTGCTGTTTGTATACATGCGGTCTGCCGAACATTGCATCGGTGCATTTCCAGTTTTCGACTCGCTCTGCGGGTGAGCTTGGCTGGATCCGCTTCGGGACGAACGCCTCCATCCTACGAGACCTCTGCAAGCCTATCCCATGCTGTGCTCGATGACCGATGCTTGCGTCCGTCAAGTCACCCGCCACAGACTCGACCGGGCAGTCGCCAGCCTGGATGGCAAGCCGTCGTCAGATGACGAATGTTCGCGATACCTGAGCCCAGCAGCCTTCGGCCCTGGCAACAGGGTCGGCCCGATATCGCTGTAATCGGATGCACTTAAGCGGCTCAAGCGGCTCTCCTGTCGCCTCTCGCTGACCGGTCCTGAAGTGCTGGCTGTGTCCACCGACCCTGACGCCATCGAGCACTGGGTCGTGGCACGAGTGATCATCACGAAGCTGCCAGAGTCAGAGCCAAGCTCCTGGAAGGCCGTGCTTGGGCGGCCCAGCCTGTACAGGGCAGGGTCAGCCGCTGCCTGGCCACGGACAGATTCGCTACCCACAGTCACTTTTTGACCACGGGTCGGGCTTGGCGGTTCGTGCACCGAGCGCGCCTGGGCGGGCCGCCTAATCGGAGCTCTTCCGGCCACCGAGCTCAATTGCATGTCGGCAGGCCGCGCCATCCCGCTTGCCGGTGGTCTGGCTCTCAAGCCGGACCTGGTCATTGACAACGGCACTGATATAGTAATGGTGAATGTGACGGTGCCATTCGACACCTACGAGGATTCTCCGATTCTGGGGGCCCGGAGCAAGTGGTGGCCAAATAGTGAAGCTTGCCTGCCCAACCTCGGCATCCCACACTCGGAAAGGAAAGCCTTTAAGGCGGCACTGCGTCTCCGACGCCACTACCTGCTCGGAAGCCGCGTGGTCCCTGCTCCTGAACCGTGAGGCCAGGGTAGCACGCTCGATCCTGACAGGACAGGGCACCGCCGGCTAATGTATATATACTAGTTAAAACTCTTTTTTCTCGATAACACACACACACACATATATATATATATATATATATATATATGTGTGTGAATATAATGGCCGATATATATATATGTGTCGATATAATCTCAAGCAACGAAGAGAAAGTTGGAAGCATAGCTGAGTCAGGAGAACAGTTGGGGTAGTGAGCAGCATGGTAGTAGCAGTTTATGACGTCAGGAGAGAATGTGTCCTAGTCGGTAGCAGGAGAGTAGTTGTCGTTGAATTGTGGAAGTGAATTTCACAGTCTAGGGCCTGCAGAGAAAAACCGTCTGTCGCCAAAGATCTTTAAGCGGAAGAATGAAAAGGCTAATTGATTATCCATACAGGACCTGGGGGGCACGAGGAGGCTGAAATTGTCGCAGCAGTTCAGCTAGGTATGAAGGACTCAAGCCGAGGCAGGTCTTTAAGGTCAGTGTAAGAATTCTGCTCTGTATCAGTTATTCATGCAACCATCCTAGCTCTTTTAGCAAAGAAGGACTAGGACGACTAGGACGCGAGGCAGGATGTATTGGCGTGTTGGCCTGCTTCTAGCGTCCATGTGAGAGCGCACGGTTATTCAAGCGTTGTATAACCGTATTCTATAATAATAATTAATTTAATTTTTACATATTGTAATTGTATATTAAATAATTGTGTAAAAAAATAAAATAAATTAAAAATGTGTATAATAAAGTAAATAAAATAAAGTAATTTTATAATACAAGCCTACTCGTTGTTTCCGTGTCGTCGCTTGTGTGCTGTCGGAGCGTCAAAATGCAAAACCGACTGCGGAACATAACCATTATTCTCACTAGAAATCTCACACGTGTCGCACAAATAAACATTATCCGTCTGAACTCTGAACCGGCGGAGCTCGAAAGGCAGTTTAGCCGTCGAATTAGCTAGCTCGTAGCTCAGTTTGATGACTGCTGGCAGGCATTTAAACGCTCCGCTTTAGACTCCGCCTCGACAAATTCTCGACAATTTTGACACATTCTCTTGAAAGCATTTAGGCAATGTTTTTTTAAGGTGTGCAAGCACGATAGCTGCTGCTGCGTGCGCCTGCGGCTTCTGCTGCTGTGTTGTAATTAGCGAAGCGCCTTGACACTAATGTACTTGCCTCGCCTGTGGTCAGTAGTTAAGCTATTGACGCAATGCAGCGTCAGGCCACTAATGCACATTATATTTCGTGTCGTCTGCTGCGATTGATCGAGCTCGCATATATGTACACGTTGAAAGTAATAATGGAGAGTCTCGTTTACCGCTCACGTTCGCCGACATGTCGCGTGTCTCCGCGAGACTCCACAAGAACAGCCGCTGCCGCCGGAGGAGCCACTGTTATACAACAATGCATGAAACTGTAAAACTAATAAGAGCCGTGCGCGTAGCTTCGTTCGTCAGCCTCGTTAATATCGCTTCCGGAGATCCTGATTGGCTATAACCGACCAATCGAAATCCAGGATTTCTTGGCTTCAGTACCCCCTGCCTATGCTGTTTGTAGGCGATAGTCCTGGCCCTAATGTGATGCATTGTGATGCAGCGGTCCGTGATGCTGGGCTGTACCGGCCGAGCTTAGATCTCCACTAATTCAGAGTCGCATCGAAGTGAAATGCTTAGTGGATAGGACCGAAGACCATAGATGAAGGCCAAGGCACTATCTTGAGGGTATCGATAACGAAATAATGAGGAGTCCACACCTCAAACGGCACGGGCTGTTGCGTTACGCGTTGAAAAGTTGTCTACTTGCGTCGGCAATCTTTATCTTGCTCCTCTGTAAGCTTTTTTTTCATATAGGAAACCTACCTCATTCAGCAGCATGGCCTTGGTAGTCTCGTCAACTACCTGATTCGACGACCTTTCGGTACTCAAGACTGATGTACAATTTTCAGTAAATTACACCGCTCTCGATCTGACGATCTGGCTTGTATACTGCAGTTGCTCTATTACCATTCGGCACGAACCTGGTTGAGAGAAGGCCTTGCAGACTATACCTGCAAAGGTTTCTATTTGCTAGTGCCGGTTCCGCTCGATTCTACTACCTATATCCCGGTGCTGAAAACCAATGTTTTTTATTTTTTCAGTGGCATGTTTTGTATAACTCTAGTGACCATCTTTCATACCATCATCTCACTAACCACGAGATACAGCGTTCAGAAATGCACGAGAAACGCGTTTGGTCAGATCAAGCAATGCTTTCTACAGCTGGGTGCTACTCAAACCTCTGAATTAGTCGCAGTGTAATACCCGCGCCGTGCATAAGCAGTGCCGGTTATTTCTTGCTCAGATTAGGAAAATCACTAATCCTTTTGGGTCATCGAGCGAAGCCGGAACCACCGATGCACAAAGCCGATGCCCGAGCAGTAAAATAAAGAGTGGTATTCCCGCACCAGGAAAATCTATTATGATATTGGGTAATCGTTGCAGCAGTAAGATAATCAATCAAGCTGCCATACCGAACACGAGCCGATGGCCAAGTTGCCACTCCCCGTGCTTTGGGCATGAGCATCCAGCGTCTGACTTTTGACTGGTCACTCAGACGAAGCGCTCATACAGTAGCAAATACGCATTGCAGGCCAGCACCTCGGCTTCACTAGCCTTCCGAACGTGGTTGTCCGAGGCGTACAGCCACTCTCCAGCCAAACTGCTTTTATCGCCATCCGAGCAGTCAGCAGTAGCCGCTGTTTCGGGAGGTGCCGCTGAAGCTGCTGCTTCGCCGCTATCGCGGATGGCCATCAAGCGACTGACTAGTGTGCGCACCGGCTGCTCATAGTTCATTGGCTCCGTCTGCATGAACTTCCTCCTTGCAGCCGCGTAAGCAGCTGTCGAATCTGATGCACAGCGGACACGCACGTACGCCACGTAGTGGCCGTAGTTGAGCTGGCCGAGATGTACCACCACAGCAAAGAGGGAGTAAAGCACGTGCTTCTGACCTGACTCGACTCCCTAGCAAGTGAAACGATAAGCCAAACGCTGGTAATGGCATACAAAGTGCAGCAAGCAGCAACAAATCCCGTATGTAAGAAATACGCCAGCTAGTTGTTTCAACTTAAAAAACTGTTGCACTTCATCAATAAGCTGACTAATAAAAACCTCGGAGAATCCAGGCAAATGCTAGAGAAGGCAAACAGAAAAAAATAATGCACTCGATCAAAGTCAGCCCATTTGTCGTGCATAGACACTAACTTAGTGGCAGTCCGGCCTGTGCAATCAGTCGCTTGCAGCTGGTGCAAAACTCTGCAGCTAGGCTTAAAAACTTGTCGTGAGGAGTGCAGTTGTCACATCACACCACTTCTAGCTGACCTGCATTGGCTCCTAGTCAAGCAACGCATCGACTTTCTGTCATTCACTTTTAGTTCTCTTCATTCTTTGGCTCCTGCCTATCTATCAGATCTTCTCCCCCACCAGGCCAAGTATCGTACCACTCTTCTGAATCTAATTGTTTAGCTATACCTCGTACGAACCTCAAATCCTGTGGAGACTGTGCCTTTAGTTCGCATACTCCCAAAGCCTGGAGCTCACTTATGACTGGCGTCAAGACATCCCTTGACTTGGCCACATTTAAAAAGAAAACGCATCTATTTATCATAACATTCAGTGAGTCCATGTGATTCGTCCTTCGTGTGCTTTTTCAGGCTGAGACTGTGCATGCTTTCACTAACCATATTTGCAAGATGATCATGTTATTGTTCATTGTTGTTCAGTGAGCATGCAACCGCTAACCATTTGATCATGCTTCCTTTACAGCAAATCTAAAGTGCCTAGAAAGAAATTGAGCTCTCTGTGGGCGCTATTACAAACATATTATTATTATTATTATTATTATTATTACTATCATTATAGTTCTCCAGGGGCTAAAATCTTGGCATACATTGTTGCAGAACCTCTTTTTTACGGCCTTTCTGATCTGCATAGCCCTTTTCGCTCAACCTTAACCCTCAACCTACTAATGGAATGCGACACATCACCACGCCGGGGAATGTTTCAGATCAGTTTTACCCGCCCCTGACTAAGAAAACTGCACGCCCTTACCCTAGCTGCCGCACTGTAGGTACTAAATAAGATAGGATCACCAAGGTTAAGCATGAAAAAGCAGCCACAAGATCAGGATTAGTCATCCATCGACTAGCACACGATGGCTATTCTAGGCCAAACCAATTTAACCTAGTTAAGGCAAAGTCTAGCTTCTATACAAAACATAGTGGAGTCATCGATGCATGATCCAAAAATGCTTATATCGGCCACCAATCCGCCCTTTAAAATCTCCCGGATCATCACTTTTACCAAAAGAACCCTGGTAGCGATCAAGCATGCCGTCTCTCCAGTAGCTTCTTTGTCTGCAAGATGAATTGTATCAGCGAATCTATCCCTAATATATATATAGCATATATATGTCGGGATGCAATATAGCATCCCGACTGGTCTCCTTATTCTCTCATTCTTAGCGTTAATTTATTGTCAACCAGCGTGCCAGCCACAACTGACCTCTGACCTTGGCCTCTTTATCTAGTAGTCAATAAAGTGTAGTAGCCCTCTCGATCCCACACCTGTTATTCTCCTCTCCATGTGCATACATTTGCTGCTGTCATGCACATTTATTAGTTAAGAAGTTGCCAACGGACCAAAACAACTTCACCAGCTTCTGTCTAGTCTCCTCAATGTCGTTCCTCAATGTCTGTAGGAGTAAGCATTGTGGCCCACCGTAAAAGGAGCATTGTCAGCTTTATGATATTATCACGCGACCTTTCACCCCACCACACCACATCAGATCAGCTGCATCTTTCGGTGATAAGTCTTATATATTTCCATGGGTAGCCAACGGCTGTGAGAAGCATGGCCACTCCGATGGGCTATCATTGGCTGAATTCTCCAAAGCAATCAATGTACAACTTGAAGTAGTCTTTTCATTTCTGCCGATCAAATAAAACGTTCACGTGAACAAGAAAGCTCAAACACTCAACTGTCAACTTCACTTCTGAGACCAAGTTTGGGCTAGAGTGGCTCTTGAAAACTGCTTCTGCAGTGCAATGGAGAATAGAGAGGCAGCCACACATTGGAGACAGAGAGAGAGAGAGAGAGAGAGAGAGAGAGAGAGAGAGAGAGAGAGAGAGAGAGAGAGAGAGAGAGAGAGAGAGAGAGAGAGAGAGAGAGAGAGAGAGAGAGAGAGAGAGAGAGAGAGAGAGAGAGAGAGAGAGAGAGAGAGAGAGAGAGAGACAGAGAGAGAGAGAGAGAGAGAGAGAGAGAGAGAGAGAGAGAGAGAGAGAGAGAGAGAGCTGTGGCAATCTAAAGCAGACATCGAGCTGCTTGTCTAGATCAGCAACGTCCGGGCATGCAACACACTCACCGTGCATAGCGAGGAGCAAAACGAAGCCAAGTCCAATACCAGGGGAAACTCAACATGGCTGTTCACTTTCCTGGTAATGCAGTCACCCTATATGAAATACAAACCACATATGCGAGTACATTAGCGCAGCAACGCTATATGAAATACAAACCAGATAAGAGTGCATTAGCAATACCAGTACAAGAGGGACAATAAAAAAACTACTGATATGAATAACCTGATCGAATGGAAAAATTAATAGCCGAAAATTAAATGCGAGATGAATCAAATACCTGCTTGAATATCTGCTGGAATCGCTTGAGGTGCAAAGTCAATACAGCAGGAGGCGAGAAAACGAGCAGCTTCTTGACGGCGTCTGTGTAGACCATCTCTTTACCTAAAGCGAGACCACAATAATTCGCAAGGCTGAGCATCCTCATAGGACCAAATCTACTAACCAAGCGCTGTACAAATTGCTCAACATATCGACATACCATATCGCAGGGTATTATAATGAAAGATTATAGAATAATATATATCATTATTATAATCTTTTATAATAATTTATAATTTAATTATCATATTATATATTATTAATATAATAATAATGATTATAGAATATAATGAAAAGCGGCCGCTACATTAAGTAACGCTCGAAGTTACTACACTTACGAGTTTGACGCCTCGTCACCTGCGATGGGCTAGGGTCGCAAGGACAGGTAGCCGACGGAAGTTTTCTGCACCGTTCGATTAGTCTTTCGCCCCTATGCCCAAGTTTGACGATCGATTTGCACGTCAGAATCGCTACGGACTTCCACCAGAGTTTCCTCTGGCTTCGTCCTACTCAGGCATAGTTCACCATCTTTCGGGTCCCAACGTGTACGCTCTTGCTCCGCCGCCGCGCGTGCGCTGACGCTGCGACGGGCCGGTGGCGCGGAGAGTTCTTAAAACAGCAGGACTGTCTCATTCTTGACGGAAGATCGGAGGAATAAATAATATTATGTGTGTTGTGAGTATAAGGTAGCAGCTGACCAATCAGAAGAAACTTGGGAGTATAAGGCAGCCGACCAATCAGAAACATGCTAACATAAGAGCATCCCTACTGCCTTGTGTTGTGACGACTGTCAAGAGCACGAAAACTGTAGATCGCAGAAGTATATCGCCGGAAAAAATTGCCCTTGAAAGGGTGATAGCCGTGCTTTAAAAGAGTGATTTGTTGGCTGTAGTGGACCTTTTCTATCCAGTGGCACCTTCGATTTGGCTCTGGTTGGTTGGCTTTCACACTTAAGTAGTTTCCACAGTGCCGTTGGTAAGGAGTTAAAAAAATTCTCTTGCTTGAGAATGCTGCATTGCAAAAGACCCTATCTAAATCACATACCGGCCTCGCAATACATCGAACAGCTATTGCTTCGTTGGTTTTCAATTACAGGCTATTACCTACTATTCTGGCTTCTAAAGTCCTCTATCGTTGAATTCCTTCAGCTGCTTCTCTTGCAGCAGCTGTAAGCATAGCAGTTCCTTATTTAGAGTAGGTATATGAGCACGACTAGTGGTGGAGAATTTTCCACCATTTCTTTCTCGCCAGTCGTCACACTTCATAAGCTAGCAGATCTTCCCAGTTACCTTACTTCCCTTTTAGGGCATATGCATCACGGTCTGAAGATGTTTGTTCTGACACCAAAAAGTTTGAACACTCGAATCAATTTTGCAAGCGACTCTATCTAAGCGAATTTATCGTTCGCAAATCTACATGTAGCTCAAGAGAACAGAATTTCTATTCTGACACTTTACAGCTAGATTAGCATAACGAGCCTTGTCGGTAATGCAGTCTATTCGGCAGCCAAATAATAAGAAGGCAACAGGATACAGCTCACTAGTTATCCATATCGAAAACTGTAGGAAAACATTATGAACATTAAGAACATTATGAAATGAACATTACCAGCATTAGAGTTTAACTGTCTGCCGAAGCATGCAATCAGCCTACATTGGGAGAATAAACTTCTTTGTGGTTCTGACTGATGCCATTTGAATCATTCTGAACTAGCATGCACCGGAGTCATTTTTCAATTAGCCTCAGACATCTTTCGTCTGGGTAAAGAACACTGAGCCTGTTACCTGTATAGACCACAGGCATGTTTTTTTTAAATTAGAACGTTCAACCTGCAATTAAGCAGCAGCAGTGGCATTATCATGTCAATAGAGGGATGTAAGCACAAACAAACGCACGCCCCTTTCGGCCAAAGTTTCAAGATTATGTCTAACAAATGAGCAAAATAAACAAAATAAAAAACGCTAATAATTTAGATCTATAACGCATCAATCATTGCCTCAAAAACGCTTATATCAAGCACCATCTTATCTTTGCTCCACGGTATAACCCAGTGCTGTGCACTATTTGTGATTGGCATCAGAATTAAGCCGTTTTCATTTCAAAACCTATAGG
Source organism: Cristatella mucedo (assembly GCA_009760855.2). NCBI lineage: Eukaryota > Metazoa > Bryozoa > Phylactolaemata > Cristatellidae > Cristatella > Cristatella mucedo. The sequence continues at coordinate 1,339,898 of WPIO01000076.1, forward strand.
GCTGAGCCGTAGGGATTGTGCATAATTGAACTGACAATTTAGTATGGCTAAATTGTATTACAAATTCATTAACTAACGAAGCCACCGTTCTTGTACATCCAGATTGCATACTGGGATAGGCAATGACATCATAGCTAAGAAGCTCAGATATCCGGTGCTCTTCTGCCTCCGACATGCCACGTGACGGCATGGAGAGCAGAGCATTGCACCCGACCACTCTACTTCTGGCGGCTTCAAACTGAAGAGATGCTGGTAGCAAGATGAGGTCGTCGCAACAAGGCAATCGATTGCATCACCCTTGCTTAGTAAATAGAGAGAGGCGGAGCATCGGGTCAAAGCCTTCTTCCCTCCTTCTTTTTAAAGAAAACAGCGTGCAGCAGATTGTTAATTCGGTAGCGATCACGCAGCAGCAGCAGCTGCGGCCAGCCAAGCATTTTACTTACCACCGGACGCTCCGCAGTTGGCCTCTTCCCTTTCTGATTCGCGATGCTTGCGAAGGGTGCACGACGTACACTGGACCTTGTTGGGACCAGTCAGGTATTCGTCGGCTGTAAAGCGCTCCAAGTAGGCGAGCAGAGTACGGGCAGCATTGACTTGCTTGCACGAGGGTGTCAGAGTAACGAGCGACTGCTTGACTGCGGCTGCTGCTACTACTTCCGGTGATGCTGCCTCGCTCTGGCAGCACGCTGCTGCTGCTGCTGATTCCGGAGCACCGTTGTTTAAGCTGTCACACGTCGTCTGTTCGTTGGGAAGAGTGACGTCATCCACTCTTGACAGGCTATGATCAGGTGAAGCCCGTGAGCAGCTCTCTTGCTTAGTTTGTGCTGCCGACGTAGTGTCTCCTATGTCGCAAGCAGCCTCAGATAGCAGGATGGGCATGGTTCAGGGGTTGGGCATCATTGTCTTGGTACAGCGACCTCATTCTCTCTCTCGAGGCAGCAGCAGCAGCAGCAGCAACAGAAGTAGCAGCAGTAACAGAAGCAGCAGCCACAGCAACAAAAGCATCGGCAACAACAGCAGCAGAATTAGTATCAGCAGCAACAACAGAAACCACAACAGAAGCTTCTGCAGCAACAGCCTCATCGGCAACAACAGCAACAGCACCCTCGTGCAAACCGATCGCATCAAACTAAATACCATTACTGCTAAAGGCTCACAATGCCAAAACAAGTTGGTCAGCTATGGCTCTATCAAGAGGCAGCAATTCATCGGAAGACACCTGGGCGGTCTTCCTGGTCTTCCTACCCCATGCCCATCACAAAGCAAGACTATGCTAACTAGTAGAACTAAAAAATGAGGAATGCTCACACCTCTTTGTGCAGTGCATTCGTGGATCAAGGTGCTCACTGTAGCCACCGCATTGATGGCAACGATATTATAGGCATGCACTATCTGCTCAGTCGTTGTACTGGTTTTAAATCAGGCATCTTGATTGGTCGCTGCACATGCATCCAAAAAGGACTAGTCAAAAAGTGCTTTACTCTAGCTATTGTTGGTCGAGCAAAGGCGATTTCAATGCTCAAATGTCTGCTCAAGAGTCGTTAGATTGGGCAACAAGATAACGGACACTACCAGACCAGTGCAAGTACTTTTTGACGAATTCTTATGCGGTACTTATGCAGTGGTATTTAGCCTTCCCCATCAGCTGAACTTTCTCAGTAAAACTCGGGTTCTGCTGAACGTGCTGTAGCAGAAGAGACGCTGCAAAAGCTTTGGCTTATTCATTTTGTTTGTTTATCAAGCATGATTTTACTCACTATTCAATTGCATTTCCCTTTGCAGCAAATATAAAGCGCCTAGAGAGAGAGAGAGAGAGAGAGAGAGAGAGAGAGAGAGAGAGAGATTAAGTTCTCTGAGGGCGCTTTATCAAGTGCATTATTATTATTATTATTATTGGCCTTTTTGCATGGCCAGACAACAGAACAGAGGTCGTAAAGAATTGTGGTTGAAAGATATCTCAATAACTGAGCTAACTTTTTACTCAGCAATTATAATGCTAGCGATGATAATACAAAATGTGTATATCGCCCAAACAGTACTCAGTAATCTGTCAGGGCATTTATTATTGATAGTGCCACCATGCATATTGCCTCTCAGCTGCATGCACCAGTTGCAATGTGACTGGTTGCACTTAAATCATACAATCATACAAGAAAAAACAGTGTGCAGCAAGCATCAGTAAAAGAAGCCACTTAGACATGCTGACTCAAGGACTCAGCGGCACACATGCCTAGGGCAAGTTACCTGCTGCTATATCCGGCGATCCAGTGGCGCAGCACATCAATTTGTTTGCCCAAACATCACCAATGAACTCCGCCTGGTGTGGGCTCTGTAGCTGAGCAGCAGCCGCTGCTGGTGCTGGCAGCGATGGGCTGCCGGGCTCATCGTAAGCAGTCGACATTCGTGGGACACCGTCGCCACCACCAGCAGCTGCCCACACATCAGGTGGGCATGGCGGCATGGGCAAGAGTGTGTTCGTGTCGATGTCACTGCACATGTTCACCAGGCTGGCACTATTTCCGTTGTCGTCCTCGCTGCACCGTTTTCCGACGTTGGTGGCAGCTGCTGCAGCAGCCCGATGGTCAACAGGATTGCCATTACCCCCTTTGGACCACAGTCTGAAGCTCACCAGTGCATTGGATACATGCTTGGCTCTTTTCTGAAAACGTTTGCTCACTGCTTCTGCCGCTGAACGCCTGGGAGGTCCACGTGCAAGCCAGCAGCAGCGATGCTTGCACTGACAGCATCGTCAAGTCCTTCTGAAGCGCCTCTCATCTTGCCTGGGCATTACGGGCACTGCATTATAATGGTTCAGGTTATGTAAAAGTGGAAGACTCCAGAGTATTGATGTGAATGGACAAAGATCATCCGACCGAGGAACCTCTGAAGTTGGTATAGTCATCATTCAATTTAAGAAAAGTTATGGGTTTATATTAGTTATGGCAAACCAAGTGGGATTGGGAAATTGGAAAGGCTAACGCTCTAAATCGGCTCTGCCAGCATATCTCCTGCTGAATCTGCACGAAATCTAGGTGTCATGTTCCAAGGTGACCCTTAAATAGACGACCACGTCAGCTTCGCAATCAAGTCTGCCTACTTTCAGCTACATAGCAATGCTAACATTCGAACTTGTTTCGACAGGGATACCGTGTATATATAAATTGGTCCATGCATTTGAGAAATCCCGTCTTACTTCTGTAACTCACTGCTTGATGCTCTACCTACCTGTGTAATTAGGCGCTTTTACAGCTGGTGCGAAACTCTTCGGGTAGGCTTTAAAAACCGGTTGCGAGCGGCGCAGTTGCCACATCTCACAACTTCTACCTGACCTGCATTGGCTTCCAGTCAAGCAGAGATTCGACTTTAAGGTTGTATCACTCACTCTAGGTCCCTTCATTCCTTGGCTCCAGCTACCTATCAGATCTACTCCCCTACCAAGATAAGTATCGTACCACCTGCTTTTCAGAATCTAATATTTTGCCAACCCCTCGACAAGCCTCAAATCCTTTGGAGACCTGTTGTTTGATCCGTTGTGTTGTTGTTGGAGACAATGTTCATACGGTCCCAAAGCCTAGAACTAACTCCTTACTTTCGTCACCGACATCTCCTGACTTGACCACATTTAAAAAGAAACTGAAAGTGCACCTATTTATCACACCATTTAGTGGGTCCATTTGATTTGACCTTTACGCGCTTATATGTTCAGACACTGTGCATGCTGCACCTAACCATATTTGTATGCTGACCTTGTGCATGTCAGCCCAAACCATTTTATTCTTGCTGTTTATTGAGCATGATACCACTAAGCATTCGATCGTGCTTCATTTTCGGAAATTTAAAAAACATAGAAAGAGACTGATTCCTCTGACGGGGCTTTATCAAATGTATTATTATTATTATTATTATCATTATTATTTTGAGTTTCTAGATCCGCCAAGAATGTGAGAGGATTTGGATTTCGAACAAAAAATGTAATAATAATAATAATTCACTTGATAAAGTGCCCTCAGAGAACTTAATCTCTCTCTAGGCGCTTTACATTTGCTGCAAAGTGAAATGCAATTGAATGTAAAGTAAAATCATGCTTGAAAAACAAACAAAATGAATAATAAGGTTAGGGGTGGCATGCACAGGGTCAGCATGCAAATGTGATTAGTGGCAGCATGCACAGTGTCAGCACGTATAAGCACTTCAAGGACGAATCACAGGGACCCACTAAATGCTGTCCTAAATAGGTATGTTTTTAGGTTCCTTTTAAATGTGGTCAGGTCAGGGGATGTTCTGACGCAGGTCGGAAGGGAGTTCCAGGCTGTGGGAGCATACGAGCTAAATGCACGGTCTCCAAAAGATTTAAGGTTTGTACGAGGTATTTCTAGACTGTTGGATTCCAAAAAGTGGGTGGTACGATGCTTGGCCTGATGGGGTAGTATATCTGAAAGATAGGCTGGGGCCATAGAATGAAGGGACCTAAAAGTGAGCGACAAAACCTTGAAGTCAATCCGTTGCTTGACTGGTAGCCAGTGCAGGTCGGCGAGAAGTGGAGTAATGTGGCAACTGCGATGCTCACGACAGACAAGCCTAGCTGCCGAGTTTTGCACCAGCTGCAATCGCCTGATCGCACATACTGGTAGGCCAGTAAGCAGTGAGTTGCAGAAGTCCAGACGGGATGTCACGAATGCATGGACCCACTTAGATGTGGTATCTTTATCTAAACAAGTCCGAATTTTAGCAATGTTATGAAGCTGAAAATAGGCAGATTTGACTGTGGAGCTAATATGGTCGTCTAACGAGAGGTCGCTTTGGAATATGACACCTAGATTTCGAGCTGATTCAACTGGAGATATGCTGGCAGAGCCAATTTTGAGAGTCAGCCTTTCCAATTTCTGAATCACACTGGGTTTGCCCATAACTAGTAAGTTAGTTTTGTCATCGTTTAGTTTTAGAAAATGTGCTGCCATCCATGTGCCAATGTCATCAATGCATGCAGCTAGTGAGTTGAGAGAATTTGAGGTGCTCGAAGGCTGGGAGGGATCAAAGCAAAGGTACAACTGAGTGTCATCCGCATAGAAGTGAAAGCCTAGATTGTGCTTGGCAATCACATCAGCAAGAGGCAGAGTATAAACCGTGAAAAGAACCGGACCTAGCACTGAGCCCTGAGGTACTCCATATTTCAGAGGTACTTCAGATGATGCCCAAAGGGTGTGCAACAGCGAATAGTGGGATCCAGGCACGATGCGGTGGAATTGTTCTAACGTCAGGAGAATGAAAAGAGAGCATGCTACATCGGTTGCATTATGGCTGCCTTGATATTATTTTCGTAGCCATAGTATAAAAGAACCAGTTATGTCATAATCGATGATTAAGTGGCATGGTAATGTCTTGCCAAACAGCAAAACGACTTTGATCACTCGGACGCAACAGCTCGTAAAATAAATTGTTGTGTCTTGCTAAACAGCAAAACAGCTTTGAACACTCGGGCGCAATCAATCACGCTTAATAATCAGCTGCAGTTTTGCAGACGTAAACCCTAACTAGGACTTCGTCTGCGGCGCTCCGATTGGCTAGCATCGTTGCTAGAGCCAACCAGCATGAACCCTGCATTCCGATTGGTTGGTCAAGGTCGGGAGGGCCCCCCAAGCCTAGTACAGGCAGACGACATTTAGGCATGTCACTGCCGAGCTGGCGTTTGCATTCTCACAACATTCACCCCTCCTTACTCTTGACAAATGTGCATGCTAGCTTAAGTAATGGCGTTATCCTGGTGCCATATAGGTGGTCTTCGTGTAGGTTTGGTTCTTGCACCACAGGTAGTATAGACATGTCAGTCTCAACTTCTGCAAGAGGGAGAGTATAAACCATGAAAAGAACCGGACCTAGCACGGAGCCCTGAGGTACCCCATATTTCAGAGGTACCTCGGATGATCTTTGCCCATTCACGTCAATACTCTGGAGTGTCCCACTGAGATAGGACCTGAACCATTGCAGAGCAGTGGCAGTGCTTCCTAGTCGAGATGAGAGGCGCTCTAGAAGAACTTTGTGATTGATAGTATCAAAAGCTGCCGAAAGATTGAGCAAAACCAGCAGAGACACTCTACCTATGTCTGCATTCCTAAGTAGGTCGTTGTAAACCCTAAGCAATGCTGATTCTGTGGAGTGATTAGCCCCAAAGCCAGACTGGAACTTACTAGCAAGGTTTGAAGTTCCAATATATGAGTTCAGCTGGTTCGCGACGACCCGTTCCATTGTCTTTGATAGGAATGGTAGAAGTGAGACTGGGCGGTAATTTCTTAAGTTCTCTTGGTCTATTGCCGCTTTCTTGAGAAGTGGCCTGACTACAGCTTTTTACATAGGTGCTGGGACATGACCTGAGGCTAATGACGTAATAATGATGCTATTTATGCATGGCAGCAGCAGATCAATGCAACGTAGGAGCAGGACAGTGGGAATAAAGTCCAAGGGACTTGCCTTCTTTTATTGGGATATGAACTTCAGGACGAGATCACTAATGACCAACTTAAATGTAGATATTGAGGTGCATCCAGGAATCGGGGAACAGCATTCTAGTGGGGATGTTGTCAGCGCAGGGATGGACTCCCTGATCTTGTCTATCTTCTGCACAAAGAATCGAGAGAAGCGATCATCACAAGAATCACCAGGTAATATATGGATAATACTCAGTAGGTAATATGTGGATAATACTCAGTTGTACTTTTGCTTTGATCCCTCCCAGCCTTCGAGCACCTCAAATTCTCTTAACTCCCCTGCTGCATATATTGATGATATCCGCACGTGGATGGCAGCAAATTTCTAACTAAGCGATGATAAAAACTAACTTACTAGTTATGGGCACACCCAGTGTAATTCAGAGATTGGAAAGGCTGACTCTGCATGAAATCTAGGTCTCATGTTCCAATGTGACCTTTCGTTAGACGACCGCATCAGCCCCACAGTCAAGTCTGCCTATTTTCAGCTACATAACATTGCTAAAATTCTCGCTTGTAGGATAAGGATAACCACGATAACCACATAAGGATACCACGTCTAAGTTGGTCCATGCATTTGTGACATCCAGTCTTGACTTCTGCAACTCACTGCTTGCTGGCCTACTGGCATGTGCAATCGGGCGATTACAGCTGGTGCAAAACTTTGCAGCTAGACTTGTCTGTCGTGAGCGTCGCAGCTGCCACTACAAACCACTTCTCGCCGACCTGCACTGGCTACCAGTCAAGCCACGGAAAGACTTTGATAGGTTTTGTTGCTCACTTTTAGGTCACTTCATTCTTTGGCTCCAGCCTATCTCTAAGATCTACTCCACCACCAGGCCAATCATCGTACCACCTGCTTTTCGGAATCCAACAGTCTACCAGTACCTCGTACAAACCTCAAATCCTTCGGAGACCGTGCATTTAGTTCGTATGCTCCCAAAGCCTGGAACTCACTCACACGCACCGCCTCTGGCTCGTGCGCCTCTTAAAAGACAGGCAGCACTGTGAGCAACTGCTACAAGGGGAGGGGGCGTGCTCAGAGAATTTACTTTTAGGCACCAGAGGTGGCGAGTGGCACCAGAGGCAGCACGAAAGGCGAACTCTGGCAGCGATTGATCTCTAAGCTGGTTGGCTCCCCTGCGACCATTCATCTAATCCTCCGTGGTACAGCAATTCGCGACTAAGAAGACGATTGCACACTTAAAAATGAACAATGAAAAACTTCGGGGCAGCAGCAGCAGAGGCGGCGGCTGAAGCAGGGCCGTCCTAGCTGTGCAGCAGCAGCAGCAGGCAAACAGCAAACGCACCACCCTTCTCTGGTGCCATTTCTTCTCTTGGTGTCTCAGCGGAAGCAGGCTAGCATCAGGCTTATCGGCCGCGTCCTCGTCTCTGGGCAACATGATTATGAACTTCATTGGTTTAGCAGCAGGCTGTCCCCAATTGTGCTCAGCATTCACGTCGACACCCTTCAAACGAACTTCCAGCATAGCGAAAAATCTTCAAAGGCAGAACGCGATATGGATTGCTGTCATGCTGACTACAACTTAAAGAAGCAGTGAAGAGCCACATTCGGCAACATACACAGCAGGAATTAGTTACTGTGGCACTAGCTTGAACGCATGAAAAATTACGGAGAACTCACTGAAAACTGACCTAGCTGGTGAGCGCACCCTGCTGACTGCCAAGCTAACTAACAAACTCTTACTGTTGGGGCTTGTAAATTGAATCCCATGTAGTCAGCCCCTCCGTGAAGAATCATGCAAAGATTATATTTATTGATGTCCATCGCTTGCCAAAGGCATGCGCCGCACAAATTCCGGTTGGTCACGCTCACTTTGGGCAGCTTTCCAGAATTAGGCCAACTCAGCTGGTCCTTGTGGAGGTAAGGAAACAAAACATTGGGTGACAGCGACAGCGACAGGGCAAAGAGCGAAAGCTGCTGGAATGCCGCTGCCACCCTTTAAAAACCCATTTTAATTTACAGACCTGGAAAGTTCTAGAATTTATAGACCTGGAAAGTTCTAGAATCTATAGACCTGGAAAGTTCCAGAATTTCGATGCTCAATCAAACTATGAGAGTGCAAATTTCGGCTACATATGCAAATGACCAAATTATACCCTTCTTGACACTCAGCTCATAATTGCTGCGACAGCGTAGTAGCACAACAAATTGCACACGGAGTTAGTGGCTGTTGTAGTTCGATTGCATGCGGGCTGGTACCGCTCCTTTCCTAAACAGCTGTTGGGAGCATCCTTGAGAGGGGCCTGTGCACAGCTGTGGTCCGCTTCTAATGAGGCGTTGACACAGGCCGATAACCCGCTGGTGAACAGATGGTGGATTCACCATCGGGGTCGGCCAAAGGGCCAGCCCGAGGGGAGGAGAGAGGGGACTCGAGTGTGAGAAGGGGGCGAGGGCAGTCGTGCGTCTTACTGCTCCGTGCCTTGTGCAATAAACCATTGGCGTTGTTCTGGGCCAGCGTTCTGTATGCCGAACCACAAGCTATTTCGGAAATTTAACAGACTTACTGACTTCCTAGCTTACCTTATAATCATTCGATATTTTGTAATATAATATTAGATATCCTGCACCAATAAAGTCAAGAGCTGGCATTGGACTTACTAGTGCAATCACTGATGCAGTTGGTAATTAGCAAGGCAACCAGAGCAATGCTCTTGCTAAAGACAAAGCAAAGCCAGAAGGCAACTCGTCACTGCGAAGAATTAACGAAGCAAACCGCCTGGGCTCCAGCTTGGTAGTGCCCTAGCTTTAGCACGGCAATGCAGCACTGGTTCTGTGTGCAGATAGTCATTGATCAGCACGACCACCCTGACTGCTCGATCGTACGAAGTAGACCATGCTAGCGACTACCACCTGCCGCACCTAGGCAGACAACCCAAGTCACAAATTGACTCTCGAAACAGCGGCTCATCATTTATGAAGGCAACTTATCAGAAGCCACTCTCGGTGGCAAGCCGAATGAATAGTTTTAAAGACTGAAGAGAAGCTAGCTGGAAAGGCATACGGCACGACGAGCCACCGAACGCTATGTGCTTGTGGACATACTAAATTCAACTGATGAAGCTCAGATGCAATAGCTGCATAAAATGTGAATGTTTTGAGTGGCATGGCGCATGATGATTCGCTCTGTAACAAGCCACGGTTAAACAGTAAGTGTGAAGCCAACGAGACAACAGTATGCACCATCCAGCCAAGCTACGTAGTCTATTTTTTGTGACTTTCAGCTTCTCTTTCATCGGGCATTGCTTCCAGCATCCTGCATTCCGAAGTGCATCCGACTCTCAGTGGGACATAGCAGCCTGGTGCTGGGATCTTTCAAGGTAACCAATACAGAGTTACTGATACTCTAGGCCTTAAGATATGCAATCACCTTACAAGACATCGCTAATTGCGATTAATCAACATTTCAATTATGCATTCGCAAAACTCATTGCACCAAATAACAGCACTGCAAGCAAGCAGATGGTGCAAGCTTTTAAAAAATAGCCAATCGGTGATGCACTAATAACTCTCATAACCCACAAATACTGACCAGCTGCACGTGGACGACGACTCATACGGCACACTGCATGACGTGGCAAAGCAGTGAGGAGCTTGCTAGCACAATCAAACGGATTGATTGAGGCAGCTCTGACCAACGCACGCATGTTTTGTTGCCTTGCTCACGGTGTACTTCAGCTATCTAAGCAAATATCATTCTGACCAAGTACGTTATCACAGGTCCTTGTCCATAGTTGACAGAGGGAGCAAATAAAAAGACAATCGATCAGATCATCGAGCCTCCATCAATCACATCATCGATTCACCATCGATCAGACCATCGATTCACCATTGATCAGATCCTCGAGCCACCATCAATCAGATCGTCGAGTCACCGTCGATCAGATCGTCGAGTCACCGTCGATCAGATCGTCGAGTCACCGTCGATCAGATCGTCGAGTCACCGTCGATCAGATCATCGAGTCACCGTCGATCAGATCATCGAGTCACCGTCGAGACTCTCGAGGGTCGCTTAGAGGGCATCAAGAGAAAGACAAGTGTCATCTGACTAAAAGTTGCAGTCAGAACATGCGATGTCAGACCGAATGCGATTTGGGCACGAAGGTTGAGAAAGGGCATCAACTTCGGTAAAAGAAGTTCTCGAACGGCTTGCCACATCTGGCGCCTAGTGTGCCCCACCGGGAGGGCAACCGCCGCAAAACATATGAGCAGCTGAAGAAGTTGAATTCATGAAACCAACTGCAATGCAATATTATGCAATCGATACTGGCTCGGTGCTATTTACCTATCTAAATGACGGCGACTTCTATTAGCTCACGTGAATCGCAACCAGCTTCACCCTATCACTTGGCTATTAACAAATGACCTACCTCGTCTTCCGCCATAGGCAAGGATAGGTCGAGAAAGGGCTCGTATACTTGTGATGCCTACAAAGTATCGATACAAATGGTGAAATAGACTTACAGTAAGTGCATGCAAGAGAGCAAATATTAAGGCTAGGCCGATTCGACAACTTCATTCCTATAGCGGTGGATGAGGCGCAGCGGCTATCATTCCTGTCTGTTGCGGACAATAAAATTTTGCCTGCAGTAGAGCTCAAACCAAATTTGACCTGAATCGTGAAGTGGGAGCACTTTACCGCTCAGCTATAGCATATATATATATATATATATATATATATATATATATATATATATATATATATATACACACACACACACGCACACACACACACAGTGATATACTATCATCCGGTTGGGCTGCAAGGCCATACACAAACTAGTCTATAAGGTTTACATAAGCAATTTAATTTTTAACTTGCGCGTTCTCGTGCAAACGGCCTCCATCGGCCGAGAGCCACTGGCCAGTGGCCTCTCACTGTGTCTCTGCGAGCCACTTCCATAAAAAATGGTTCACAGCACATGCAACCAACTGGCGCCAAGTTTACAGGCAGTGGCATCAAGCTTTGCCTTCTTATGCAACAAATTTCGTGCAAACCAGAAGGCTCGGCTATTTACCTTACTCGGTGCTATTTACCTATCTAAATGACGGCGACTTCTATTAGCTCACGTGAATCGCAACCAGCTTCACCCTATCACTTGGCTATTAACAAATGACCTACCTCGTCTTCCGCCATAGGCAAGGATAGGTCGAGAAAGGGCTCGAATACTTGTGATGCTTGTGATTTATATGATGAATACTGATGATGAAAACTTGTGATTTACCGGCCTCAAGGAAATTCCTTTAAGTATTCTCGTTTAAATGGCGTCGAGCGGCCGGACCGACCAGCATGGACAAAAGCCCGGCACTGTTAAAAGGCGTTCCACCTGACACTTCCAAGCTAGGTGAGGGCTGCGATTTTACTTCCGCCTTAGAGACAGCGGTGTAGCCGAATTTTTCCGCAAAATTTAGCACGGTACTACTACTCGCCTAGCGCGACTTTTACTGATGTGGGCCGAGCAGGTCGCCTGCGACTTTCCAACTGCGACGCACTTGCCACGCTTCAAATGTGCTTCCTGAAGCTCTGACTGCTGCGCAGCTGAAGCACACTTTTTTCGACAGTATATTTGGCGGCCATCTGCTCAGCTCTACCGTGAAGCTCTGCTTCGGACAGGGAGGGCTTCCTCGATGCCGGGCTTCGGTGTAGCTGTTCTCGCGGGCTCCTTACGATAGACAACGTGACAGTCAATGGCTTCTATTTGCATCGTAGTATCGTGGTTTCGTCTCTACTTAGTAATGGTACGTGCAATTAGGTACCGACATTCACATAGGCTTCTTTTAGTTATGTTGGAGATCATTTAACAGCGCTATCACAAGCATTTAAAAGTTTTCCATTAAACTATTACCTTTCGATGTCAACTAATCATAGCCAGCTCCAGGGGAGTTTGCAAAGGCGGGCCATGGAAGCTCAATTTGGTTCCAGTATCGGCTTAGCATTAGCAGCTGTTGTGAGGGCAAGGCAAGTAAATTATCTGGCACATATTCTTTCCAAACAACTTTGTAATGTTAAACCTACAAGCTCCCGAGACACAATCTATTGCAATGTACTGAGCTAGGCTGCACACTAGATCGATAACGCAGGCCGTGCACGGCAACGAGCACTATCATAAGAGATCAAGCTCTTAACACTTACATGTCCGCAATCCTTACAAACGGTAGAGCTGAGCAGATGGCCGCCAAATATATTGTCGACAAAAGTGCGCTTCAGCTGCACATCGTAAGTTTTCAGGATACTTTTTTGCGCGCCATCAATATCTTTGCTGTCAGAGCTATGAATGTTGAAAACCTTTAGAATACCCTTCTTCCGGTTCTAGAAAGCGATTGGCCGAATGCAAATTTAATCGGTTCACATCGAACATCCGACAACTCCGAAAGCTCAGCCCGGCATCGATCGGAGCGTTCGCAGTGGCATCGATGGCCGGCAGCAGTAGCAACGGAGGAAACGTAACGCGCCGCCACAAGAACGTACACAAATCTCCTCGTTGCGAATCTCATCGAGCAGACAGCGAAGCAGCTCGTGGCTGTCATGTTGCTGCCTTCCTTTGAAGCTCGGGATTCTGCGACGACACGTGTCAGACACTGATAAGTCGCTGCACCCACTGCTGCCAGCAGGAGGCAACACGGCAGATGGTGGCGTGATGCTATGCTAGAGTCTCGGGCTGCAAGCTCAACTGATTGAAACAACGCTTACACTGTGCACCGACATGCGCGGTTCACTACACACTACTCGAAGCGCCCCTTTAAATTGCTTATGCACTGCTGCTTTAAACTGTCCTGCTGCCCCTCGATAATATGCAGTGCATTAATTATCAACACGCGTGTATTAGTAACAACAAAGCAAGGTACTGCAACTGGTTAGGAAACTCAAGCTGATCTACTGAATTTGAAAGCTATCCCTAAGGCAAAAAACTAATTAGGCGAGTTAGTGGTTGAAGAAAGGACGTTCCAAAAAGCCTATAAGAACACATCCGTAGCATTCCAGATCTTATCAGACCCTCCGAAGCTTACGCGGCAAAGACAAACGGATGATCACTGATGATTCTGAGCATTGAATTTTTCGCATATTTGCACCACTTTACGTGGCGTGGACACGTCACTGCCTTCAAAAGTCTTTGGCAGTGATTTGTTGATCGACTCAAAAGACTGGTCCCGAGCCAAAAAAGACACAAACCGCGCTGCCAACAGTGTAGCATCTGAACAATCTAAAAGTGCAAGAGGCAAGGAAATCATCAATCTTTCAGTGCCTAACAGTGCAAAAAGGAAATACGAGGGCTGGACCCTAACATCTAGCCTTCTTTATATCTACATTCAAAGTACGTGCTTCAAACAAAATGCTTTGCACCGAGCACTAGTTGATGGCGAAAAACAACAGCCTGTCGGATAGCAAATATCACAACTGACACTACCAGTAGAGAAACTGTGAATAATATTAGGAATCGGCTGTAAAAGGACAGTTAGCATATACTCAAGTGACGGCCATTGATATCTGAAAACCAAACAAAGCACACATCTCAGGCAACTGCCACATTAAATGCCTAAAGCTAGTCGTGAAGAGGTCCAGCAGAAGTCTCCGCTCAGCTGCTGCAGGAAAATACAAGTTTGCTACTTCCGGAAGGTATCTCTCAATGCGTATATGGGAAAAAAGTTACGGATTGCAACTGCTATCGGAGGTAGCTCGTGGTACAGTCCGTGAAAAGCAGTTTCTTGTCGCATAGGTTTCAGATTCGAGCTTTGTTTTAAGCGATCAGTAGCATGGCAGAGTATTTGCAATGTTCATTTATTGCGACTCACTTTTTGCAGACTTCAATGTACAGGTCGGTCGGGCTGATTACGTAATCATCTTCAGTTGCTCGATTCGCATCCGTGATGAAGCAATGCAAGGCGTTAGTCAATTCTCCTAAGCCGACCACGGGTACGGAAAGTGGCTCCTGAAACCGAAGAGCAGGACTTTAGCGAAGGCTAGGTCGTGAGGTAGCAGCACTAAACTGTAGAAGACTGGACGGGTCTATGCAGCCCAGGCAGCCCAGTTACGGCTTGTTACCTACCGGGTCTGACAAGTCACGAGTTGATTCTCGATTCGGAGATGAGCTTTCGTCTAGTCTTGGCTCTGCATCCCGTCGATTCTGCCAAGCCAAGTCATCTTTCAAGCCGGGCATAGTGAAGGTGGCACATTTGCTAGCCAAATCAAGGAGTGCCTGCCTCAACAGGTGCGTTTGGCCAAGACTTTGAAGAATGACGTTCACGAAACAAGTGTTGCCGAGATTCTTTATACCCTAAAGCAGCCATCACAGATACTCGGTCAAGGCAAAGTCTAGCGTCACATACAACAGGTCAAGGCAGAGGGTAGAGCGGTCCGGCGGCGGCGGCTGCGGCGGCAGCCCTCTTTGATGCAGGCACAGACCTGCTGCTCGCTGCACACGCGCCAAAAATGAGTCATACGCGTTCTTCCGCATTCCTATGACCCAACGATGGAATTGGCGTATTCGAGGTATTTTGCAGTGAATTCGGTTGTCAGGCTCTAGGGAAAGGTGCTACCTAGCTATTAGAGCAACCGGTATAAGGACCACGTTCTTCAGACAATATGAACGTGGTCGAGACCACGAGTACAATTTTGTGTGCGGAGAGAAGTATCGACAAGCAAGTTTAACCGTATATCAATGAGGCGATAAGTAGAACACAATGCACTGAAAAATCTATTGCAAACACCGATGCACAAAGGGCAGGCATTACCTTCAATGATGTTTTCTCCATTTCCAGCCTATATCCTTTGTTTGTAAATCTGCATTAAATGAAAAGAACAAACCAACTATTGCTAGAATTCGCAATTGCTAAGGTGAATGCTCGTCCTGCCTTGTGGCAGCTACGGCGAGCAGAAAGTAGCTTCTGCTCTGCTCTGCTCTGCTCTGCTCTGCTCTGCTCTGCAGTGAGTCCCATTCATCTCTGGTTGCACAAGTAGCCATGTATGCCGCCGCTAGTTGGGCCGCCACTTTCCTACACTCTGCGATGCGCTTTTTCGCGGCCAACCTATTGGAAATACTCTACTCCTTGGCGGCAACATCTCTTAGCGGCCGCATTTTAATGAAACAGTGCTAGTAGTTCCGATATTCCCGACGCCTGGAACTTACTTTCAACATCGTGCAAGGAAATTTAAAAATAAACACACTACGATAGATGCTTTAGAGACTCGACAGGCAGTAAAGTTATTGTACTTTTCCAACTTATGTTGCTCAAGCGGGAATTTATATATCAGCACCCAGTGTGTAGTTGTAATACGAGCTCCACTTCCCTGAGTAGTATTTAGCCATGTCCATCCGGTAGCACTGTAGCACAGCGCCAGCCTGGCTCAATAGCTACAGAATCTTGCTCCCCGCAGGAGCGGCTGATTGATGCCGGCTGGCCAGTCAACCCTATCACGTCAAGGCTAGTTTTTCAAGGGTAGGGCGACGCGGGCTGAAGGTCGCCGCCGCGGAGAGCAAGCAGACAGCGGTGGGACTGGGTGGTTGGTGGCACTTCGACCAACGGAGGCGAGTCGGCCGTTCAGGACAGCGATTGACGAGAAGGAGAGAGTCAACATCGAGAGAATTCGATGGACCCCACCGAATACGGTCGCATAGCGCCCGTGCTCGCATTTTGTTGTAAAGTGTCAGAGGTATTCCTGCCCTCACGGCGGAAGCGGAGCTCTAGTTAGTTCTCCGGTCAGGGTCTAGGCTCCGGTTTGGGCTCTTCCGTCTTATTTGAATCGCTCGCCACAATAGACGTAGGTAGCCTATGTTCGGGGACGCACCCCCCCCCCCCCGCAAGCGCGCTTGTGCCGCTGTGAGCCTGCGAGGAGTGCGGAGGATAAAACGCCGAGAGCCAAAGACGCGCAGCGACCTCGTGCTGCGCTTGCGAATAGAACTCAGTGAAATCCCCAAATTGCGCGTCGTCTCGCTTTCCGCTCCGCGCCGCGGACTCACGATCCCCTTTAGTAACGACAAGTATTTCAGCGCCAGAAACTCTCGTTTCGTGGCGGCCTGCTTATTGCACGTAGGCGAGCACCGAGCCGCATTCGGCCGTAGGCTACGCCACTCGGTAAGCCGCAGGTTAAGCCTAATCCGCCGAGCCTTCGGCGTTACAGTGCGAATTATTCATAACTAGAACGTAGTCGCATTCGGCGTTTACGTAGTCCTATTTATGTAAGCAGTAATTCGGTCTTCAAAACGTCGACCATCAAAGGATTCAGAGGATTACGGCAATTCCACTCTAAAAGGGCGAAAATAGATCAGAAATAGGCAGCACCAAGCTCGAATTTCTAGCGATAATTGTAGAACCAAGCCGTTATAATGTATCCACAAAATTTCACGCCATTGCGATTTTGGTGCCTGCTCTCATGAAAATGAGCTCTGAAGGTGCTGGCCACTACCAAAATCCACCGGTAGGCGCAACACGATCCACTGGAAATTGGCTGCTTCAAGTCCTAACTTTGAAGAAATATTTAACTAAACTCTAGTTCAAGTGTACGCAGAAAATTTCGGGCCATTGCGCATCCACTTTTTCATGAAATCCCCTGACATTGACGTAGTGCTAACTGATTTACCCGCCTTATTTACATAGTCTCGGAAGAGCCTTAGCGGCTGGCGACACCGCTAGCAGAGCGGCAACGGATGGTCGCCCGCTGTAGGACTAGAAACTCCCATCTGGGTCGTAAAGATAGAGCACCTTACTCCGTTATGACATTTATCAAACACCTAGAAAGATCTCTCAATTCTATGAGGGTGCTATGGAACTGTACGATTGTTATTAATAGTCAGCAGCGACCCGGGCCAAAACCGATATGCCGCCGCCAGAGGCGCCGCAGTCGCTGCAGCGCGAGCAAGAGAAATGGCGAAAAGTTATGCGGGTCTTTTTGAAAATTACGTAATTGAATATGAAATTCAAATTAAGGCTTCGCGAAGTCTATTTCCTGCAGATTTTGCGGCTTCACGTGGATTTCGGTATTGGCCAGAACCTTTCACGAGTCCATTTGCATGAGAAGGCAATGGCACAAAATTCGGTGGGTACGTTATAACGACCATGTACTACAGTTATTACTTGAAATAAACAATTCAGGCTTCGCACTGCCGATTTCCAGTCGATCGTTGTGCAATTAGAGTGGATTGCTGTCGTTTGCATAATTTGTTGAACCCACCCTAGGACAGGGGACGTTATAAGGCTCTTGAAGATTCGGCACTCGGCAAACTGCATACACTTACCGAGTTACTTTGCTGATATTATTTATTCACAGGTGAGGGCCTCGATAGGCCAGGAGGTAAGGCTGCTCTCTCTCTCTCTCTCTCTCGCGACCGAGATCGTGGGTTCGAATCCTGCAGTGGGCAATACTTTATCGCCAACTGCAAGCGGTGGGGACAGCCGTCAGAGCTCTTCTGTCGCTATACAAACGAGGCTGTTAAAGTGGCTAGTGAGACTACGCTAAGTGACGACGACTTTTGGGGACCGCTCTGTCTGCTTCACATTTGTGTTATCCTGGCGAGTCTTTCTTTTTCCTAGGAAACAGCGTGACTACGAATGCATCTATAATAGAGGTGCGTCAAGTGATTGAGACCGGTGCAAACCAGCGATTTAACAAATTTTACCCTTGAAATTATTCCTAGAAATTTCGAATATGCGCCTTCACACGACAGTATTGACGAGTTGCTCCTGCTCAGCCAGCAGTTGCAACGCAGCATGAGCAGGTCTAGATAATAGACGTAAAAAAAAAAAGTAACGGTTAGCGGATTCATGGCCTCATCTACAAAGAGGAGGCAGAGGAGCCGTTGCATCTATCACTCCAACCTGCATCGAGTGCGTAATAACTACCCGCTGCAAGACTCGAACCCGATGCCTGAATCGCGAAGTGTAAGAACCGTACAATCAGTACCGAAGAGCAAAAATATGTGCTTCGCTGAACGTGCCACCGGATGCTTTTAACCAACTTACATCCATGCACTTGACGGCTCTTATCACAATTTTTCGATGTAATCATTTTTTTTAGCTAGGAATAAACTCATCTACTATAAAAGCTACCATCTTTACAGAGTTAGTAAATAAATAATAAAAAGTTTGCACTCACTATACGGTAGGTCGTGTCTTACTTTCGAGCTACCAAGTGTCGCAATGAGTGCTTCTCGCCCACCCTTTACCGACGGAATTATGATGTCACAATCTGTTTCCCATTGAAGTGACGCAGTTTTACGTATCACAATCCACTTCCTATTGAAACGACCACTATTTGTTATGAAATGAACTATATGATACTATAGATCATAGTTTGCTATAGCGACTTCTCAAAGATATTCAGGCTGATGTCAATTAATGAGTAACTCACTTTTAGACTCATTCATTCTTTGGCTCCAGCCTACCTACCAGGTTTACTCCCCTAGCAGGTAAAGCACCGCACCCTCTGCTTTTTTGTATCTAATCGTTTAGCTACACCTCGCACGTACCTCAAATCTTTTGTAGACCGTGCCTTTAGTTCGTGCCGCTAATTCGTATGCTCCCAAAGTCTGGAAGCACTTTCGACTGGCATAAACATATCCCCGACTTTACCACATTTAAAAAGAAGCTAAGACATCTGCTCATCACAGCATATAGTGGGTCCATGTGATTCGACCTTTGTTCGCTTGTTCGTGCTGACACTGTGCGTACTAACCATATTTGCACGATGACAATGTGTACGTCCCTCTAACCATGTTTTGCTTGTTGCTATCATTGAACATGGTACCACTGACCATTCGATCGTGCTTCCTTTGCAGCATATGTAAAATGCCTAGAAAGAGATTTCAAGTTCTATGAGGGGTCTATAATAATAATAATAATGTTTGATGAAGCATCCTCGGAGAACTCAACCTCATTTTAGGCGCTTTACATTTGCTGTAAAGGAAACGCGATCGAATAGTCTCATTTTAGGCGCTTTACATTTGCTGTAAAGGAAACGCGATCGAATAGTGGGTGGTATCAAGCTTGATAAACAACATGAGTAACATAGTTAGGGGTGATATGCACAGGATCAGCATGCAAGTGTGGTTAGTGGCAGCATGCAACAGGTATCAGTGACAGACAACAGACAAAAAATAGTGTTAGCACGCATAAGCACATAAAGGACGAATCACAGGGACCCACTAAACGCTGTCATAAATAGGTGCGTTTTTTAATTCTTTTTCAAGTGTCGCCAAGTCTGGTGATGTCGTGATGCAAGTCGGGAGTGAGTTCCAGGCTTTGGGAGCATACGAACTAAATACGCGGCCTCCAAAGGTTTTGAGGTTTGTACGAGGTATAGAGCATAGATTAGATAGCAGTTAGATTAGAAAAGAAGCAGTTAGGTTCCGGAAAGCGGGTGGTACTATGCAAAGCCTGGTGGGGAGTAGACCTGATAGGTAGGCTGGAGCCAAAGAATGAAATAACTGAAAGTGAGCGACAAAACCCTGAAGTAAATCCGTTGCTTGACTGGTAGCCAGTGCAGATCGGCGAGAAGTGGTGTGATGTGGCAACTGCTCGCTCACGACATACAAGCCTAGCTGCCGAGTTTTGCACCGGTTGTAAGTGCCTGATTGCACATGCCGGCAGCCCAGCAAGCGGTGAGTTACAGAAGTCAAGATGGGATGCCACAAATGCATGGACCAAGTATACCATTATTATTATTATTAATATTATTACATAGTAACCAACAGATTAGGCAATGATCAGATTGCATTATGATGTCTTCATTTTGCAGATCCCGTTTAGGCTAATATACAGATGTGGGAAAACAGCAGCCCACAAAGGCAATATATCAGGCAAAGCCTTTAGTCTAATGCTGAGAGCTGTCATAATTAAGTCTTCTGAGCTTATTTGAGAATGGAGAATGACCGAAGGCCATCAGCTTTAATCAATTCTCTTTCGAGACTTCTGATGGTGAGTTCAAGCCGAATCTCGTTGCGTCACCCGATGCGATGAGTGCATGTTATGAAGGCTTGAATCGTAATGGGGTGCAGAGCTGCAATCGTTGAGGTTGTGGTGGTCGGCCACCAAAAACTATTGCCAACCCTTTCGCCAAGACAGGTCAACAGCAGGGTTACATGACAGCCTAAAATTGCAGGATCGGCCCAGTAGTTAAGGTGCTCGCCACGACCAAGGTCTGGCCGAGGTCGTGTGCTCAAGCCCCGTAGCATATATCAAGTGCCTGGAGAGATGAATTTCTCTTAGGGCGCTATACAAATGAATTACATTCATATGTCGGATCGTTGGAGATGAACTTGGCCTTACTTTTTCGCACAAGCCTTTGAGTTTTTCTAAGCGATATTAGTTTATTTTCTAACCAGTAAATCAAATGCTGTATGAGCAGCTCTATAGGAAAGGCCTCTGCCAGACAGTATCACATGCCCACACCGAGCGAAATCGCATCCTGGTTACATTTGGCGTCGAAATCTGCAAAAATACCCAGTAGCTTAACTGGACAAAAACTCTCATCCCTGAGACTTGGCTAGAGCATGTATCACGGGATAAATGGATATTTAAAGTCGCGATTGTATAGGCATATATTAAACGCAGTAGCAAGAGTGGTCTCAATAGTTCAATCTGTTAAAAAATACTAGCTGATTCAACAGCTTCTTTTAGTACAGAACCAGTGACCTTAAGATCACGACATCGCTCGTCGCTCGGGGAGGGGGGAACTTTTTTTAAACGGTGTTCAGTGAATGGCCTCCCATCGCCCTCTATATTGAAATTAAGGGAACCGGTTCGGAATAGGACATGACTCTAGGGCGACATTTGAAATAAAAAGCTAATGATCAATAAAGTCACGGGAAAAGCTGTTGTCGATTCCACGAGTGAATAACAGTACCTTTCTTGATGCCCCTTTATTTTATGTCTCCACAACAAATCTGGTATGGTCTGATACATTTTTTCGTTGACCTTCATCTGTCTTTAGGCTGTAAGGTAACTGCTGAAAAGTTCTTCTCATTTCTTCTCGGTAGCATATGGAGACGTTATGATAGGTTTACTGCCAGCGAGGGCCAATAATGCCGGCCCCAAAACCCAGATGAGAACGCCCATGCCTTCAAAAAAGGTGCCATCGAGATGTAAGTGATCAGAAGCCATGGAGACTAGAGTCGAGGCTGATTTCAATGCACTGTGGTGTCTATGACCAGATGGGTAAACGAAATTTCAGCTGTACTTAGAGCCCACGAAGTCCTCCCTTCTCTTTCTTGTCCTGCGTCTAGGGAGTCACAAACAGCAGATTGCTTGGACCACTAAACAGCAATAGTAACCGGTTCTCTACTCTAACAGCCGCTGCTACAGCAATGACTAACGACAGCTGCCTCTGCCCACGATACTGTGTTACTGTCGTCCAACTTTGACAAAACAGAGAACACTGAGCGGCTTGAATGTTGGCATCTGACCAGATCGCCCGCAAGACACTACAAATTACACTGAAAAACAGCGATTGGCTAAATGATCTGTAGGCATCCGAAATTCTTGCATGATATTCCTCAATCACTAGCTGATTAGGGCAGACCACCATGCATGCCTATCATGCCTATCGTTAGTAATTAGTAATTGCTAGTAAGATTACATCAAGTTCTTCTGCTTGGTAAGGACATTAGATATAAACATAAGCACTACTGAACTACTTCTATGTAACATGCACACGGTGCAAGCTTGGTCTCTGGAGCAGCAGCAGAGCGATAGTCAATTTTCGGTGTTTTGCTACATCGTAATTTTGTCCTCTGTTGCTTCATTATGCTACAGTGCTGCATCAACGTTTTGCTACATCAATGATTACTATCAATAAAGCTGAAAACATAAGGCCAGCAAGAGATGGCACGTAACAAAAAACATAGGGCCAAGCAAGAGATGGCACGTGATGACGAGTCAGCCACTTTGACATAAGTAACTAGCTGCAAAGATGCTATCCAACATCCTAACTCATCACTGCAGTTACATTGAGAAAGCCAGCACACACTTAGCCAGTTAACATATTTTCACTTCATCTATTAAGTGAGTGGAGTCAACCTTTGCTGTTTACCGTATCACGGTGCTACCCTCACTCTGCTACCAGCAAGCGAATTGCAGGCTTAACGACCAGACCCCTCCTCCTCCTCCTCACGATAGACTGAAGTGTCCATCTTTCGACTCGAAAATATTACGTACAGGCTAATCCAGAGAGACAACATAACAATGGGTGCATCAAGCTGCTACAAGAACATGTAATAAAGAAATTAGCTATTTGTGGTAATTGCACCATTAACACAATCAAGGAAGCCTGACGACACAGGAGTCAGCTGCTCAGTTGGCACTGGCTGCTGCACTAACTGGTTGCACACGGTGCAAAAGTCGGCGGCTGGGTCGGCCTACGAATGGGGTTTCAGGCGACTCGAGCGAGATACTTGAGAGATCCGATCGCTCAGTCGACTCGCTCATAGAACAGTATGTAAGCCTGGCAAGCAAGCACGGCTGACTCGCTAGCCTCCCTCACATGGTTGTCCGAAATGTGAAACCACTTCCCGGAGCATGCTGAGCTGCTGCCGTTGGAATGGGAGCAAAGCTTGAGTCCCTGATTCTCAGCATTGCAGCTGATCGTGCCAGGGCACCAGTCAGCACCGGACAGTGCAGCAGCAGCCGTGGTCGCCGGCTCAGAGACCGCTCCTCCGCCATCACGAATGGCTATCAGGCGGCTGAGCAACGTGCGCACCGGCTGCTCGTAGTTCATCAGCTCCGTCTGCATGAACTTCCTCTGCGCAGCAGCGTAAGCAGCTGCCGTGCCCGGTGCACAGCGAACACGCACGTACGCCGTGTAGTGGCCGTGGTTTAACTGGCCGACATGTTCCACCACACCATAAAGGGAGTAGAGCACGTGCCGTTGACCTGCCTCTATGCCCTGCCAACGCATGCCATGGCACGTCAAACGCTGGTTGCGGTGGCATTACACAGAGCAAAGCAGCAACTGCTGGAAAAAGCTCGACAATCGGGCTATGCTGCATGCGAGCCCAGCGTGCAGGAAACGTTCCAGTTCATCACTTCACCCAGCAAAGTAATCTGTTCTATTGCAATAACCAGCTAACTAAGGCATACTTAGCAGAATGCAGCCATCACGGCGGCAGACAGCATACAAATGCCAAGCGACTAACATGCACGCCCAAAGCACAGCACG
Organism: Cristatella mucedo; assembly: GCA_009760855.2. NCBI lineage: Eukaryota > Metazoa > Bryozoa > Phylactolaemata > Cristatellidae > Cristatella > Cristatella mucedo. The sequence goes on from WPIO01000076.1 coordinate 1,363,548, forward strand.
GTATATTCTAGAGCCTCTCTCGATGCAAGTAACGAGCAGAAGTAGACATCGTATGTATGGCCACTAAAAAAAGAGGCCCGTGAAGATGGGGCAGCCCAGTGCCTCGATAAACTGCTTCTGCAGAACAGCAGAGAAGTGTGAGGCACATCCACGCAGTTGCCAATGCACAGCTGAGCTAGGACTCTGAACAGAATCGCATCCGTTGGCTGGTTTAAAGGTTTTGGTCGGAATATTACAACCAAAAGGGTTTGAATCTCAAACTATTAGCTCCCGAATCTATGCCACTAAACAGTATGCCAGCAGGACAGCACGATGAATTCATGTGGTTGCGCAGACTGCACAACCACACAGGGGTGATCGAGCTATTGTCAATTGACAACAGAAACAGTCAAGTCCTGGCATGAGAACAGAGAACACTCACCGTGCACAGTGCAGAGCAAAACGGAGCCAAGTCCAATACTAAAGGAAATTCGACATGGCTGTCCACTTTCCTAGTCGAGTAACCAACCTATATGAAATACAAACAACATTACTTCATTAAAGATATCAATTTAACACGGGTAACAAAAGACTTGATTGATGAATATAATGTGCTACCTGCTCGAATCGCTTCAGATGCAGAGTCAGGACAGCCGGAGGTGAAAAGACAAGCAGCTTCTTGACTGCATCAGTGTAAACCATCTCCTTTTTACCTAAAGGAAGACCAAGCATGCACAAGGTTAATGCTGTGACTTCTTGTGCTGCTATGCAGTGCAGAAAGCAACGAAGCTTCTGTGATATGTTTCTCCTAGCTCCCATGCTAGCACCCTTTTTCAGTCTGATTAAAGAGAACTCATGAGACCATATGCACAGGCTTTGACAGACTTTTCTGAGCTATGTCACGTCGCGGACAGGAAAAGCAGATCCAGAGAAGTTTGATACAGTCGACCCTCGTTTATCGCGGTTAATCCATTACAGACTCTGCCACGATAGGTGAATTTCCACGAAGCAGGATTCTTCATTTATAGGTCGGATATTTTCGTAGTTAGAGCATAGAAGACCTGTTTATGACCCTCTAAATACGGTTTTTAACATTATTAGAGCCGTCCGGACATGAAATAACACCCCTTTAGTCACCATTACACTCGTATTACCAAATATATTAGACAAAATAAGACACATTAGACGTTACAAACATCATATTGTTATTATTGTACATTTAATTGCACACGCGCAATTCTTAGCCACAAACACCACGCTATAAAAATAGTGTGTTTGGTGATGAAGCGATCAAGCTGAAGAGATGTACAGCACAGCCAAGAAGAGCAATGTTACTGCTCCTCTAAAGGCCCGACTTCAGTAGGAGAGTCTTCAGGTGGTAAAGTGTTTTCAAAAGGCGTGTCGTCTTCTTCTGCGTTCCATATGTACAGTAATTTTAATTCTACCTGTAATGCTGGGGTGTATAATTGACCTAGAAAAAACTAGCATGCTGTATCCTTTTCACTATTTCGATCAACTTTTTAATGAATATACACGTATTTAAAAAAAACGCGATAAAGTGAAGCCACGAAAGTCGAAGCATGGAGTGGTGAGAGAGTAATAATAGGGAGTAATAATACTAACAATATAATAATATTTTGAAATCGTTTGCACAGCGACCTAACAGAAATCAATCTATATCTGCAACTCGATGTAAGAGAAGCGATTAGTTAATGACGTATGTACAGTAAGCAAGCTTAGATAAGTATGCAGAAGCATACAAGTATTATGCTAAGACCAGTATGCAAGCACATTTGAATGTTTCGGTGGCATCAGTAAGCGGGACCTCTAGTTAGTAATACATCACAAGCGCACAAAGGAAAAAACACGAGTTCCTCCAGACTGAGGGAGAGAGCTGTGTGGAAGAGTAACGTTTCCACAGTTCAGAGACTTGAATAATGTGATGTCATTGCAGCTGGTGACAGAAGCAGGAAGCAAATTCCCGACTTCTAGTGTCGACAAACCGAAGGCCTGATCACCAAAAAAATTTTCAATTTAGTTCGAGGTCCGAGGAACCCTTGTAAGCCGAGGAGGGATGATGCCAGAGTACACTGGGGAAGCCAATAGGTCGGTCAGCTCATAGGCTGGTGCAAGCGAGTGAAGCGACCTGCAGGCCAAAGAGAGGATCTCGAAATCGATTTGATTGCTGCTTGTTAGGGAGTCAGTGAAGCTCAGGAAAGTGCAGTGTGGAAGCTACGGGCCGTTGACGACAGACCGGGCGAGCAGCTTGAGTTTTGACCCAGTTGCATCTGATTAAGAGGAATGACCTACACACAGGCCTTTGCAGCAATCTAGAAGCGATGTCACAAACAAGTAAACTAGCTAGGCTGTCATACTCTTGTACACTCTTGTCTACGCTGGCCCAGACATGGCAATGTTCTTCAACTGAAAGTTGATCGACCTGACGATGGGAGGACGCTTGCTCATTAAATGAGGGGCCGTTTTGGACGAGTTTGCATTGATTACATGCAGTTGTTACAAACAAGGTATAGCTGGCTCCACAACCGGACAAAACTAGGCAGCAAAACTACAGCACTTGCAACAGTGCCTGTCTCCGACGACGTACCGTGACGAGTGCCGGTGAAGCCCGAGCCTCGGAATCACGGCTAACGACTTGTCAGTGCAGTACCAATGAGCGCAGGTAAGCCGGAAACACGGCAGCAACCAATAGCATTCAGAAACCGTAACATAACAAGTCCATACTTGTAGCTTAAAAAGTCTATTCGACAGCAGCGGAGTTTTACAGGGGTTAAAAAGCAGCCATGCCGTACACCAACTTGCATATGGCTCAGTAGCCAAGAGCACCACTTAGCTCAACTGTCAAAGCATCAATTCCTGAAGCACCCTGATCAGCTTTATCCAGATGGTCTTTCTTAATTAACCCGAAACAAAGTAGTTTCTGTGGAAAAATTAGCTCTCAATCCCGATTGATAGTTGCTAGAAAATCTGAGGGACTGATGTATTTGTTTAGCTACAGGGCAAACACTCTTATCAAGTGTCTCTCTACCAAGTGATAAGAATGGCAGAAACTGAAGACTGGACGAAAGCTGCCGAGCTGCTCTCATGACATCAAGCCTTAGCCTTTTAATAAGTAGTCAAAGAATGGCTGCTTTTAGAGGGGATGATACTTCACTGAAAACCAGACAAATCACAATAATCGTAATGGTGGGCGGCAACATGTTTATGCATCCAATAAAGAGAACTGTTGGGGCAGGATTTAGAAGAGACTTGAACATCAAGCAACAAGGTCAATGGAAACAGGCATAATAATAACAGCATAGCAGTCTCAGGGAACTTTATCTCTTCCTAGACACTTACATATGCTGTAAAAAAAAACATGCCCGTAGGGTTAGTGGTAACATGAACAGTGCCAGCACGCACGAGTATACATTGAACAAACTACTAGGACCTAGCGAATACTGTGAGAAATATGTGCATTAATAGCTTCTTTTTAAATGTTTAATCAAGAGGCTTTCATGAAATCGATGAGTTCCAGGCTTTGGAAACATACGAACTAAAGGAGCAGTCTATATAGGATTTAAGGTTGAATCAAAGCATAGCGAAACGATTTGAGTCGGAAGAGCACGTGGTGCTGACCCTGTGCATGTCACCCCCTACTCACGTTATTCATGTTGTTTATTGAGCATGCACTAACCATTCGATTGTGCTTCCTTTGCAGCAAATGTAAAGTGCCTACAAAGAGATTGAGTTCTCTGAGGGAGCTATATCAAATGTATTATTATTATTATTATTACTATTCCTAGCTTAGTAGGAAAGACGATCTGAAAAGCAGGCTGGTGATAAGGAGTGAAGCAGCCTAAAAGTGAGTGATACAACTTTTACGACGATGGGCAGCTTGATTGCCAGTGCAGGTCGGCGAGATGTGGTGTCACGAGGCCGCTGGCCGATGATAAAGGAGCAGAGAGGCAATGTGTAGTTTCAGCTCGACTAGGACGGCGAAGGAGATTACAGATCTTTCATCCATTTTAGCTTACCTACGAAGAATGTGAGGAAACGCTCTGCGCTAAGTCGCCTCTAAGATCTTGAGAAAGTAGGCTTGTTTGTGAATACTTAAAAAGATGGACGATTATGGACTTGAACACATTTGGGTTACTAATCCATGGCTCAGCCATTCTCATCAGACGAAATGGTTGCACTTGGCACCAAAATATGCAATTATAAATATACTCACATTAATTAATACAGTAAGCCTTCAAGCAGCTCGGGCACACGAGTGGCTATTTTATGCCTGAGTATCGAACACCATAAGAGTAGTCTCGAAAGAGCTATCGGTTAAAGCACCGAACCAGACTGCCAGAGGCTTCGGGATTGCTCTCTGCTGGAGGCAAAACTCTTTCTCTTTTCTTTGCCTTTCAGTCCTATTGTAAGACGGGTTTTGATCGCTTTGCCTTTCGAAACACGGAGTTAGCGCATCCTAGAATGAACTGGTGTGACCTATGAAGATCCTTAACTGCCAAGCGGCAAACCGAGTTCTGACTTTTTGATAGCCTTATCTAGCCCGAGTTTAGTACTCCATGCCAGCCATTAATCAAAAGACCTCTGGCCTTAGCAGGGATGGGCCTGTCTTTTAGTCAGATGTGTAAACTCTTCCAAGACAGGGACTAGCATCGTGTTGTAGCATGGAATTAAGGAGAGACGGTTGCTAACAGCATCAAGCAGAAGAGCCTGCTGGATACTGCATTGACCTCGTGTGATTTTAATTTCTCGACTCGCGTGTAATTTTGTGTGTGAGGCAGATATATATTCTAGAAAGACAGAAATCTGCATATCAGCAGATGTGCATGCAGAGAGCAGTGACACAGGGGTCAATTAGGAGAAAATTTGGTCAAGGGTGTGGCATTGTATATGTGTAGTGGCTTGAGGGTGAGCCGGCGACAGAAACCTACTAGAGACAGTGCATCGGTTAAGCTATGCTACCCAAATAGCAAGAAAAATCGCATAGAATGAGAAAATGGGGATTCTTTGTGCAAATAATAAAGAGTGAGTCAGAAAAGTCAGAGATGCAGCTGGGACCATGACGATACTTGGATGAACCACAAACCGCAATCACCAGCCACTAGCTAGACTGAGAACCCAAGATTAAAAATATTGCAAAGCAGTAATAATATTAATAATACATGTGCATAGTACCTCACAGAACTGAATCTCTTTCAAGGCAATTTACAGATGCTGAAAAAAAACATGACCAAATGATTAGTGGTAATATTCACAATGACATCAAGCATGACTTTGTTAGATGTGCATGCACAGGGTTAACATGTATTGTAGATATGGTTAGTAGGAGAAGGCACAGTCTCAGCATGCATAAGCATACAAAAGAAAGGAACCCGCTAAATGCTGTCATAAACAGGCATGGTCTAAGCTTCTTTTTAACTGTCGTCATGTTTGGAGATGTCGAGACTTCAGTCGGGAGGAGTTCCAGGCTTGGAAGCACATGAACTACAGGCATGGTCTCCAGTGGTTTTGATGTTCGTATGAGGTATAGCTAAACGACTTGAGACGGTTGGTACGGGAGCTCTGCTGCCTTCGACATGCCACACATGACTGCAGGGAGAACAGAGCATTGCACCCGACCATTCCCTACGTCGGGCTACTTTAGAAGCATAGGTTGCATCACCCTTGCTTAGTAAATAGAGAGAGGCGGAGCATCGGGTCAAAGCCTTCTTCCCTCCTTTTTTAAAGAAAACAGTATGCAGCAGATTGTTAATTCGGTAGCAATCACGCAGCAGCAGCAGCTGCGGCCAGCCAAGCATTTTACTTACCACCGGACGCTCCGCAGTTGGCCTCTTCCCTTTCTGATTCGCGATGCTTGCGAAGGGTGCACGACGTACACTGGAACTTGTTGGGACCAGTCAGGTACTCGTCGGCTGTAAAGCGCTCCAAGTAGGCGAGCAGAGTACGGGCAGCATTGACTTGCTTACACGAGGGTGCCAGAGTAACGAGCGACTGCTTGACTGCTGCTGCTACTTCCGGTGACGCTGCCTCACTGTGGCAGCACGGTGCTGCTGCTACTGCTTCCGGTGCCTTGGTATTCAGGTTGTCGCGAGTGGCGGTTGCCAGTTCGCTGGAAGAAGTGAGGTTATCTGCCCTCGACAGTCTGTGACCAGATACAGCCTCTGTGCAACCCTCTGGCCTCGATGGAGTCTCTGCTATGTCCGCAGCAGCCAGTGCTAACGTCATGCAGGCAGCCTGGTTATGGCCGCCATTATCTATGTGCAATGAACCCATACTCGAAGCCAACGTTTGCTCAGCAAGGCTCGGAACAGCATTGTCGATGCTATTTGAAATCGAAGCCACGGATGGTTCATGCAGGGCCGTAGGATTGCTTTGGGCCGTGGGATTGCTTTGGGCGATGGGGTTGCTTTGGGCCGTGGGATTGCTTTGGGCCGTGGGATTGCTTTGGGCCGTGGGATTGCTTTGGGCCGTGGGATTGAATACATCATCGGCATGTTGTTCTATAGCAACAATAGCGGCTGTCTCGATTAAGGGCAAACAGGTCCCAGTGTTATTTCGGTCCTGTTCGTTGACTTCATTATCTAATGCAAAAGACAAGAAAACGCGTATTTCTAATGCTAGTTTTGATGGATAAGCCACTTGGGTGCTGCCAAGAATAGCACAGCTGCATGGGTGCGCATAACAAACAGGCATTAAAATTGCATCTGCCTCGAAGTATGAGCAGCGATTTCCTCTTAATTTTCTCTACCAGTAGTATAACTAACTAACTTTGCACAATAAGTCAGATGGCAGTCAGCTGCTGAGGGTGAGTTACCTGCAGTAATGCAAGGTGGCTCCGTTGCATAACACTCTGAACTTTCGGCCATAGGATCATATTCACCACCATGTGAAGCACAGTGTGGGCTCGTCAGAGCCACAGCTGACACAGCCACTGTCAACGATGGGCAGCCAATCTCATCATCCGACTTGGAACTGCTGGCACTCCGAAGTAACGGCGGACTACCAATGGCATCGGGAGTGCGAGGCAGCACGAGCGAGGCAGCATACATATCGACATCGTCGTTGTTGTCCACCAGACTTGGGCTACTTCGGCCGTCCTCCCCCTCAACATCTTTACTTTCTATGGCCGAGGCAACTGCCTGACCTGTAGCAGGACCGCTGCCACCATCGCAGCTGTCGTCATTAGGTTGCTGCCCACGGGTCACTGTGGAGGGACCCTGACCTCTCTTGCCTTTCCTCTGCAAAAAGTCAAGCCATTCATCTGCTATGCACACACCCAAGCATGGACACCGGACATATGTCTCGAGCATAATCGCATGCACCAACGATGCTTGCAGTCTTACAACACGCATACACATGCTCGGGTTTTCAGCATAGAATATGATGCTTTAAAGGATAAACAGCTGCAGCATCACGGGATTTGCATGTAGCAGAATTGTTTGCGAGAGCAGCGCATACAATATGAGCAGGCAATGGCACCTCGACAGTGGTCCAAACGTTTGACTTGGTGAATCTGCAGTTAAAACGGTCGGACAATGGTCACCGTGATGGCGTTTATAGGCCACTCAATGCTCTTCACTCAATTGAAAAAGGAGACGCCTCTCGACAGCAACGGCATTTCTGGCACTGTTGACAGCATTTTACAAATGACCAAAAAACGCTGCTAAGCAGCTGCACATCTGTACTGAGCTGCCTATGCCGGAAAACTACATAAGCAGCAGCAGAAGCAGCTCCGTGCCACAGAATGGTGGCCAGCGGCTATGCAACACGCTCACAGGCAATCAAGCGCACCTCCTTCTTCGATTGCTGCTTTTGCATTTTAAGCTGGTGCTTGCTCAGCTGCACCACCGACGAGGATGTGCCATTATCTGCATCCTCGTCTTTCGAGGACCTGATGATACGCTTCGAACGCCCAGCAGGCTCTCCGTGATTGTATCGACCCGAGCCCGCTTCGACACCCTTCAAAAATTAGTCACATTTAGCTGACAAATCATTATAGGCAGACTGAAAGTATAGATCCCACGTTTACTGACTACAGCTGAGAACGGTAGCAAAGAAAGAAAACAGAGCAGCTGTTACACATAAGAAAAAGGCATAAACTCGAGCTAATCAATAAAAAGCTTATTCAGTAACTATCGTGGTAAAACCATAACCCATTGTATTTTAAATCACAAACAGATTAATCAATAGGCTTGTAAATCGATCCCGCAGCTCGATTCGCGTAGCAATGCTACCAGATGCTACTTATAGCAGTGCAAATAAGTGGCAATCTTGTCTAAGAATGGCCCAGGACAAACACCAGCACAGCACCACAGCTCCAGTAGCTGTTTCGGAGCACACATAACACGACAACAAAGAGCCTAGCCGGCCAGACTCATCTGCTGCCAGCCTAAGTGACTCAAACGAGTTCACACAATTAATTATCAATAGAGCAGGACTCACACCTTTGAAGTGCCACATGCCAGTTAGCCTGCTAAGCTAAATGCATCATAAACTAAAGAAAAAACGAGAAGAAATGACTAGGGACATCATGTGTAGATCATCAGCTGCCTATTGACAACGAAAGAAGAAAAATGCGACTCAACGATTAAGTGCTGTAGTACAAACTGCTAATAAACAGTACAGAGTCGCCTAGAAAAATGTGAGGGCATGGAAGTGCAGTCGATGCTTCGTGCCGGGCCATTAAGCTGTCTTTTCCTGCTCAAGAGAATGTGGACCTTCCCCCTCCCTACGGCTTATCGGACAGGTACTCGAACAATACACAGAGCAATGAGACAACAGAGACAATGCAGTCCACTGGATATACGCTCATTATTATGAGACAAGCAATTCAAACCATTTTCATTAAAAAAAAATTAAATTGTAATAGCAACTATACTACCAAACCATTTGCATAGCACCATAAAAGAGCCAAATCTCTTTTTAGATACACTACTCGTCGCTGGAAAAGCAGCATCTCAACTTGGTAAAAATTTCAGAAAGTACCGGCCGTATAAAAGACAATTTTACACAAGCCGAATGCTGTGAGTAGCATGTCGATTATTAGCTCCTTTTTCAAAGAAGTCGTCAAGTCGGGGTATGGAATCGCGTCAGTCGGTAATGAGCAGCCAGCTGACTTTGGGAACATGATTACTGAAGACAACTTCAAGGATTCGAGGTCGGTTAGAAGCACGACTAAACGACTCGAGTCATATGACTGGGTGCAAGAACGTGGATCAGGCAGCAGCTAAGGCAAAGCAGAGAATGAAGACTTACTCTGAAGGCAATAGAAATCGTAGCCATCTATCAGCCCCCTCAGCAAGCAATCTTAGAGCCATTTATCAGTGCTGTCAAGAAACAATGCTAGCCTTTCAAGTCACAAAGTAGCTTCAGGCTATTATCATCGTACTCAATAATGGGATTAGTGTATGATGATACCATGAGCTAATAGCACAACACCACGATAAAGCAGGCCTATATAGCTCCAGCTAACTCGTGCTTAGCCTTGCTCGGTAATATATTTCAATCCAAACATGATGCCACACCGTGCCACCAAGTTAGAAACGTCATTCGTCGAACTACAAATGGACTTACCGATAGACTTGAACATTATGAATTTCATTCGGGCTATATTCATTTTCGGGCCATATCCCACTTACAGGCAGTGGCAAAGCCAAGATTTTCATCTAGGGGGAGACACCCGCACGACTTTGACTGTTACGAGGCTAGGCCTGCATGATTTTCATATAGGCAAAGATAGACCCACAATCATGAAAGATTATGCAGCACAATCATATTGTTTATCCGACACGAGCTCGGTGGTTGTTCGTCGATTGGAATGAAGACACAAGTTTCGATGTTGGTGAAGTTCGCGGGGGGGGGGGGGCGGCGTAGGGATAGGCGGCAGCACCAGGGCACTGCCCTGGGCTGCAGAGGTGAAATGTCCCCCTACCCCCTCCTCTGGCTCTACCACTGCTCACATGCCCATCTCAATATTTACCATGGAGTAAGCAATATCAAAGACAGGCGCAGAGCAAATAATCTAATCGAAAACCATCGACGGTCGGGGTTTCTAAGCAGCAGACAGATAAGAGACCGATAAGTACCCTCTAACATACACCTGGCAGTACAGGTAGTGGCAGACCACATGGGATTGGGACACGAGGTTGTTAGAGGGTATCGACCTCGGCATATGAAGCTCCAACCAAGTGATATGGCTAGCGTTAATTAGCCAGGTCAGTAGTAAAGGACCTGCATAAATCTGACGGCCTGCTTCTGTTGACAGCCAGGCCCAGTGTGTGTGCCACCAGGTTCGGAACAGCATTACTTCCGAGCAGCAGTAGAAATGGCATTCGAGACACCAACTGTGATATAAATACTATGCAATCGGTACTGGCACGTAGCCATTTACTCAATAGGCGATTCAACCTCTAGACTGACTCCTGGAGTTTTATCTCCTGACGTAGATCAAGATAACTAATCTTTGCCCCTTCTGCCTTGGCAAAGGGGCATAAATACTGTACACTAACTCTTGGCTGCCTGGCAATCGACGACATACCTTGTTTTCTGCTATAGACAAAGAGAGGTCGAGAAAGGACTCAAACACTTGTGATGCCTACAAAAAAGTGACTAAATTGACAAAATACTTAGACATAAACCAGATTTTTTTAAGTCGCAGGAACAGCACAGCAGACAATATAAGACTATGCCAGCAGTCACACAATGTTAACATTACAAATATCACAAATTAGCAGTCCCAATTAGATTTGCTACTTATTTAAAAAAACAGCTGCAACAGATCACCACTCATCCACAACAAAAACTTGAATGGGATTCTAAACAAGGATTTCTAATTCGTTTCAAAGCATAACAAATCCTTAAATCGAGTATACATCGAATGGTGGAAACACTCACTGTACGACCATATACGCAGAACGGCTAATTTGGACAAATTTGGACATGCATGAAGCACAAAGACTTCTGCCACCCAGTTATTACAGGAGTATGAGCAATGCCAAAACAAAAAATCCATTTCACTAGAAGAAAATCAAAGCAAAAACATTAGACATTGCTACTGCCATAAAAATTAATACTTGTTGGATGAGGTGGTTGGAAAATGTAAAACTTAATCTTAGCAATGCAGTAATCACGACACGTAATTACTCGGTACAGTTTTTTCATCAAGCAGAGTGTTGCCAGCCTAAACGACGACATAACAATACGTATACTTTCTTTTGACATCAAGCTTTAGACCGAATCTTACCTTCGACCTAAACACCATCTTTCCACTCTTTAATTGGACAAAAGATCGTGTTGGGATACGATTCGAATATGATGCAGAGATCGGTAAACATTATATTTAGATATGTTCCTCCCGATTTACAGCTGTGTTGGACATGGTTGGCATACTAAGTTTTCTTTTATGTCGAAGTCGTCAGAGCTTTCGATCCCATTTCTGACATGCTTGTCTTTTGAAAGGTACCCTAAGCATAATCTAATAAAAATCTAGGTGACATGTTCCAAAGTGACCTCTCGTTAGACGGTCACATCAGCTCCACAGTCAAGTCTGCCTACTTTCAGCTACATAACATTGCTAAAATTCAGGCTTGTTTAGATAAGGATACCACGTCTAAGTTGGTCCATGCATTAGTGGCATCCCGATTTGACTTCTGTAACTCACTGCTTGCTGGCCTACCGGCATGTGCAATCAGGCGATTACTGATGGTGCAAAACTCCGCAGCTAGACTTGTCTGTCGTGAGTGTTGCAGTTGCCACATCACACCACTTCTCGCCGACCTGCACTGGCTACCAGTCAAGCAACGGATCGACTTCAAGGTTTTGTCGCTCACTTATAGGTCACTTCATTCTTTGGCTCCAGCCTATCTCTCAGATCTACTCCACCACCAGGTCAAGCATAGTACCGCCCACTTTTCGGAATCCAACAGTTTACCACTACCTCGTACAAACTTCAAATCCTTTGGAGACCATGCATTTAGTTCGTATACTCCTAAAGTCTGGAACTCAGTCCCAACTTGCGTCAGAACATCCCCTGACTTGATCACATTTAAAAAGAACTTCAAAACACACCTATTTAGGACAGCATTTAGTGGGTCCCTGTGATTCGTCCTTGATGTGCTTATGTGTGCTGACACTGTGCATGCTGCCACTAACCACATTTGCATGCTGACCCTGTGCATGCCACCCCTAACCATGTTATTCATGTTGTTTACCAAGCATGATATTACTCACGATTCAATCGCGTTTCCCTTTGCAGCAAATGTAAAGCACCTAGAAAGAGATTGATTTCTCTGATGGTGCTTTATCAAGTGCTTCATTATTATTTACAATGAATTCTTCACATGTAGTCACACATCAAATCTGTAATAAAAAACTGATACTCATAGAAGCATTGAAAGGTTCAGTATTTGATATGTATCTTTATCGTTTATCACTAGATGATGTTGTTGACATATTATCTTGATAAGTTATTCTATGTATTACACGAAAAATCATTATTCTTCCTGATTAACTATTTATAATGATAGAAATTGAAATATAAATGCAGGAGCCTTAAGCCCACCAGTTGAATTTAGCTCCAGCTGATGAAGTAGATGAATATCTGCATTTTCCTGAGATGGCATCAAGAGGCTGCAAGCAGCCGGAAGATGTGCTGCCATACATCAGTACTTGCCTCTTCCTCTAGCAAACACACTGCCTCTCAAAGAGAATGTCAACACTGTCAAGACCTTGTTGGACGCCTGAATGTATAATTGAATGTGTTCATTGTAGACTTTAAACAGGTGGCATTCCCAGTGTGTGTCTAAAGCGATTTTACCTTGTGTTTCATGATGTTTGACCTTTACCAAGCGTTTCCATGCTTACATTTGCCTTTTCCACTGAATGTCCTCAACAGTAATGACTTAACTATTACGCACGCACGCACACACACACACATTCTAGCAATTTAGCTATCGAGACAACTCTTCTTAGCCGGTCGACACAGGACTTTAAAGCCTCGGCTTTGATTGCCATGAAGCTATAGAAGACTGAATTAAGGCTGCTTAGGTATTTAATTCCGTGTCGTCTTTCTACGCTTCATTTCTGGAACCCAGCAATTGACCGGACTCACCCCGAACCAAAACAAGTGGCAATAACCGTTTTAGGAAAGGTTTCTAGGCTTCATTTCTGGAACCCAGCAATTGACCGGACTCAACCCGAACCAAAACAAGTGGCAATAACCGTTTTAGGAAAGGCATAGGATAACTTTTCAGTGCAACACTTTCTTAGTCCTTACAGCAGTTTGAAATTTTTTATATAGAGGAAGTACTCTGACCTAATGACAAGAACACAGGATCCATACACGCCGCAAACGAAAGAATGCCAAGTCAACGAATCCAATGCGAAGAAAAGGGTCAACTATTTAACGAAGCCACTATACACTCACGTCCAGGGCTATTTGCAACCCTCTATGATATGGCCGATTGGGTCGATTGCAGGACTTTCAAGCTAGAAATTTTCAAACTGAGCATTAAAGCTGCATACGACGTTAAATAATAATATTTACTATGCTCCCAGAAGAATAAATGAGAGAAATACCGAAATTCTTACCTAGTGGGAAGTAGGCCCACAGCTGATACTGATGACCACCTCGTTCGGCCAGGCATGGACTCGAATAGCTTCCACAATGTATCGTGCTCCCACAGCATTTGAAGCAGCAGATGGAAAAGACCACCGAGGTTGGTGGACTTTGAGTGCTTCTCAGCTAATAGTCAAGTAGCCCATAGATGTTGTATTGCAGCTATTACGGCGTTACTGACTGGGCTAATCAGTGATAAGAGTTCATCCACGATGAGGGCCAATTAATGATATCATTAATAATGATGATGAATGATGATCATTATCATGATCATCCATGAATCATGATCATTCATGAATCACTGATTAATGAGTAATTAATGACAATCGAAAGCTGATGTTCGAAAAGAATGTTTTTTTTTTGACAGACTTAAGAAGTCGTACTTTGGGCAAAACACGAATATTGCTAACATGTATCTCCCAAAAGACTTGGACTGGTGAAAATTCACATATTCTGACGAATATCGAGGTATGCATTCAGGTCCACACTACCAGGAATAAAAATCAGTCACCCGATGCCGGTACCAGAAAAGGAGCCCAAAACGATGAATCCCACACTGCAGTGTTCAAAATTATACTGCATTGAATACATGGTGCTCTTCCCTTTTTTGGGCTGACCTTACAGGTATCGTAACCTTTGCCAGCCCAATAGAAAGAGGCTGGCTTAGCCTCTTTAAATAAATACATACTAGCTGATTTAACAGCCTTTTTTTGTATGGCGACCGGAGAGCCTTTACGGCTATCACCACCGCTTGCAGCGGCGATAAAGTATCACCCACCACAGGATTTGAACCCACGACCTCGGGACTGAGGTCGTGAAAATCAACCGCCTTACCAAGTGTGCCATACGTGCAGCTGAATTGTTGCACCAGTCATTAAGTCCTTGCATGCCCAGGACCTTAGGAAAATGAAGTAGCCATTCTTTCACTTGAAGACCGCAGCAAAAAAAGCCTTTGCTCTGTAGGTCCTAGACCGATGAACTCACAATTTTTATCGGATGACGCATTCTCTCCAGATGCCATGTCTGGCACATTCTTTCCAGCTATCGTGCGTTTCTACTTTCATGCTACTCCCTACTCTGACTACTCATTAACTCAGCTGTGCTTCTCTCTTTCACTTAGTTGAATTAAGTAGTCTGTTGGCAAGCACCGAATGTAAAGGTGCCAACAGTGTTAGTGCCCAAATGAAAACTCCAACTTGACCGTTGGAGCTCTGCAGAGAGATAGATGGAGAAACATACGGCCTGTACATTCATACATACAGCCCTGTTTGCCAGACCTCAGCTACCCAGGGTATGAAGCAGTGGTATGAAGCAGTGAGCCCACTTTAGCGTGAGTAAAAAGTATATGTCAGAGCTCGTACTCATAAATAGCCATATAAATACAACTCATTTGAGATCTTAAGAGAATTAAAAGCATCTTATGAGAACTTGATCTTAATGCTTCTCATATGCGCTTCACATATGCTGCAGGGCTCGAGCCCGAAACATCAGCAGTCAAAGGTGAGCATCCTAACCTCTATGCCAAGCCAGGGGGGCACGTCCATATATACTGTGGGGATCATTTCTGTTGTTAGGCGATTCCCTTATTGGCTGGCAGGCAGATCCCAGCTGCAGCTTCGTCAGAACTACACCTATTTCGGGGTACGTAAACACCCATGGACATGAGTGTCAAGCCGACCAGCCGGCTCTAGCGCTTCACAGCTTAATTCTATCCAAGAAAGTGGATGGCATGCACCACAGAGACATAGAAAAAGTGAATCCCACACTTCTTTCAATCCAAAGCTGAGGCAAATTAAGGGCGAGGCTGTTGCAATCCTGTGGCAACCAAATGCTAGGATGACAGAGTCTTCATCGGCTGCTGAACAGCTTTCGATGCAGGTGCACAGTAGAGCACCTGCGTCTCGCGACAGCAAGTGCTTCGCACTTACGTGTCCACAATCCTGACAAACGACAGAGCTGAGCAGGTGGCCGCCAAAGATACTGTCGACGGACGTGAGCTTCAGTTGTACGCCATACGCTTTCAATCGAATTTTTTTCTCGTCATCGATATCTTTACCGGCAGAATCTCGGATTTTGAAAAGCTTCAGAATACCATGCTTCCTGCACTGTACAAATATATGCCGAACACTAACGATGCAATGTAAATTGATAAAATGGCACAGCCAGCTTTGCCAATTGCCAGTCACTGCGTCACTTAAAGCACCAGCTTTGTTGTAAGCCATGCTCGACCTCAGCTACAGCACGCAGCAAACGCCTCAAGCGACCAGCGGCAGTAGCAGCAGCAACGTCACGAAATACGTACAAAAATCTCTTCATTTCGCATTCCATCGAGCAAATAGCGCAGCAGCTCGTGGCTGTCCTGCTGTTGCAGTCCTTTGAACCTTGGTGCTCTACCACAACATAGGAAAATTTTAAAATCATTCTGCACATTGATTGCTGCCTGCAGGGAACACTGGCTGATGATTATGCCGTAGGATTATTGGGTCAAACGCTTAGCCAATGGTCAGAGACTAGTTTTCCAAACAGGTGCAATGTAGTCAACAAGGCAGGCCAGGCAGTTGTATGGATGGCAGCAACAGGTAAAAGTCCTGCAATGGCACAAGCCCAGTTTCAGACTAAGAGCAACCCTTTGAATTGATTTTTTGTTGTTGCACTGATACATTAACTTTTCCTGCTGCACTTCGGTACACATGCAATGCGGCAGCAATAGTTTGTAGACATATGCATTAGCGTTACCTGTGAGACAAGGGTCTGAAACCGGGTAGTAAACTCAAATGAATTATATGAATTTGAAAGCTACCTCTCACAAGTTCCATCCCAGCGAGTTATTGCAGCTAAATCTGTTTAGAAATGGTGAAGGATGAACATACACTAAGGACTCTGAGTAGAAAACGGCGATTTTACAACGATTTGCGAGGTGGACATAAGTCACTAGCACTTGGCAGCTTTGCAGAGACTAGTCGAATAAACCAAAGACAAAAGTCTAACCATGAAAAAGACAACAATTCACTTACATTACTACTACTACTACTAGCATTAGCCACAGAGTCTTAATTGCGGTTTGATTGGGCACAGCTAGCACATATACCAAATGCATTCGGAACTGCAATTAGCAAATCAAAACCAGCCATTGAAACTAAAAATCTCAGCAACAGGCTTCAGCGCACGTGCATAATATTTTCTCAAGACGGACTTCAGCAGAAGTCTCATAACGAACAAGCTCGTCATCTCGAAAATGTAGCTATCAACGCATCTCTTCAAAAGTGTTCAAGAATTGCAACAGCATTGCCAAGGGACTCGTTTAGAGCTGCAAAAATCTGGTCAGAGCCTAGGCATAAAGGTTACAGATTCACTGTTTGGTATAAACGATCACCAGCAACATTAAAAATATTAGCTGATTTAACAGCCTCTTTTGTATAGCGACAGAAGAGCCTTTACGGCTATCGCCACCGCTTGCAGCGGCAATAAAGAATCGCCAAAAGCAGGATTCCAACCCACGACCTCGGGGCCGAGGTCGTGATAAGCAATCGCTGTTGAATTTTTTTGGGCTATGCTCATTCCTGCGACTTACTTCTTGCAGACTTGACTGAACAGGTTGGCAGGGCTAATAATGTTGCCTTTGGCAGCAGCATTCATATCGATAATAAAGTTACGCAAAGCACTGGTCAAGTCTCCAAAACCGATTACCGGCACTGTCAGTGGTTCCTGCAAATAAAAAAAAAACGGATTCCAGGCGAACCGGTCGCGAGAGCAGCATGCAATCGCACTGGCAATCTAGATGCAACACATGCAGCCCATACATCTCGTTACCAAGTATGTCAACGATTGTGTTCGCTCTCGGCTTGAAGATGAGCCATCGTCACTTGCATGGTCGAGATCTGGCTGCCACAGCCTGGCCTGATCACTTTTGAAGCCAGGCAGAAAAAAAGTGGCATCTTTCTTGGCAAGATCGTGAAGAACATGCTCCAACAGATGCGTTTGACACAGATTCTGGAGGATGGCATTCATAAAGCACGTGTTTCCCAAATTGTTTAGACCCTACAGCAGCAACAGCAACACTTTTAATCACGAACTCAGTAGGAGCCAAATTATAGAGCAAACCGAGAGCTACCATCCAGCCCAAGGGCAGTCCATTTGCTGGACTATTCAAGTAAAACCAACAGACTCATATACGTTTTTCCACTTGCCACCTTGAATCAGAAACAGCATCACTCATCTTGCTTGGTACAGAGATGTTGAGGGAAAAGAGAGAAAGAAAGGAGACTTTGGCTAGCGCTGGAAATGCCGAAAGAGCATCGTGGTAACAAGGACAACTATTATTTGTGGTAAATAATAATAATAATAATAATAATAATGCACTTGATAAAGCGCCCTCAGAGAACTCAATCTCTCTAAATCGCTAAATAGTAGCAAAAGGGTAGAGCATTTATTGCATGCACATTCATATTTTTACTGGCATTCGTTGACCAAAAGTCAGGATACAAGTTGAGCAAAGCATAGCGAATCAAAGCTAAAAAAAAAAAAAATGAGTGAAGTTTAATGAAGTTGTGAAGCTCATTAAAGGCGCTATCATGCAGCCATTACAGCCAGCACAAGTAAACTAGTACAGATACGCTACGCGATTAATTTTGTTGACAATACGACCGACATCGAGACCAAGAATCCAACTGTGACATTTTGTCATCTGGAGAAAAGTTCCGATAAGCAGCACCAGCAGGGTTAAAAAGAGCTGATTATCAAAACATAATATACTTAACACGCTATGTTACAAATAGTGGTAATCCAGGGGTAGGCATTACCTTAAGTTTGGGCAGCATTAGGCCAGCATTGGGGGCAAAGCCATTTACTCGTACTCCACCAGGTACTGGGCTATCAACCACATGCCCATCCGATGCCTTTCTCGCACTTATCGAATCCTTCATGTCAAGTATGGACTGATCCTTGCGGCCTGGACCTACATCACAAAAAAGGCCAGGCTATATCAAGGCCAGTTGGTGTCAGCTTTAAGATCGACACAGCAGGTCTATGCTGCCTGATGGCAGCCACTTTGCACAAGAGTATCATAGTATAAATCAAAACCTTGCGAACAGCCACTTAGGCTGTCACTTCAGTAATGCAATTACTTGCGTGTGAGCAGCAGCATGCCAGTAGTCTGATTCATGTCACATTTTCTGCTGCATACTCATAAATAAATTCACAACCCTGTTTAAAGCAAACGATTAAAGAAAAACAACTCAAATTAACAGCCTCATACACAATATAGCAATGAAAGAGCATGAATGACATTCACCTATTGCAGTAGGCACTAAAGAATGTAATGTCGTGTATCTCGTTATGAAACTCCACAAAGCCACAAAAACTATGTGGTGTTATGCAGAAGTGTTTTGCATTGCGCACTCACAGCCTAAGCAGCTTTCGGTACACATTCGGTAGCCAGCAGACTTCATCTCACGCAACAAAGAGAAAGTGGGAAGTATTGCAGAGTCAGGAGAGCAGTTGAGGTAGTGAGTAACATGGAAGTAGTAGCTCAGGACCACTGAAAAGGATGAGCCATAGTCGGCAGCAGGAGAGTAGATGTCGTTGCAAATGGCTTGCTGCAGGACTCAAACCTACATTGGGGAGGGTGTGTGTGTGTGTGTGTGTGTGTGTGTGTGCCAGTGAGAGAACCTTATTTCTGGGCTAAGCATTTACCGTATGGCATGCTTATGAATGTTGTTGCTCATGACACTGGAGCAGCCTGGCTATGCTAGTAGGTTACGCTACTGCTCGTGATCTGATTAACAATCATTACAGTAGCAATAACAATAAAAACAAAGTGACCTGCATCTTTGAGGGTTGGGCATATTTTTAGAGTGACTGCTATTGAATCTGTTGATTCGACCACATAACCATGTTTAGCTGAGGTTCAGTGCAAAATGTGACCTTGACTCTTATAGGTCTCACCAGGTCAACGTGACACTATCATTTCAGACGACAACGAGAGCTTGCTCATGTTACGCTTGTTGTTCCGCTTGTTGTTCGTACAATTTGCATGCCGATCGTTCGGTTAGTCAGAGAAATATCAATAAATGCGCTGTCCCGTCAGGTGGGGGCATAACTCCCCACCCTAAGCGATTATGAACTTGGTATGACAATCAAATATTTGCTTTATCAAGTGCATTATCATTATTATTATTTGCTTAGGGTACCTTTCAAAAAACAAACATGTTACAAAATCAAGTCCTTATTGAGCGCCTCTAATCTTGCCTGGGCATCACTGGCACCTCATTGCAATGGTTCAGGTCCAATCTCAGTGGGAGACTTGAGAGTATTGACGTGAATGGACAAAGATCATCCGACCGAGGAACCTCTGAAAGGGTACCTCAGAGATCTGTGCTTGGTCCCAATCTTTTCACAGTGGACACTCTCCCTCTTGCCGATGTGATTGACATGCACAATCTACGCTTTCACTTCTATGTAGATGAAACTCAGTTGTACCTTTGCTTTGACCCTCCCAGCCCTCCAGCATGTCGAATTCTCTCAACTCCCCTGCTGCATGTATTAATGACATCTGCATGTGGATGGCAGAAAATTTTCTTCAATTGAATGCTGATAAAACTAGCCGACTAGTTATGGCAAACCAAGTGTGATTCGGATATTGGAAAGGCTAACGCTCAAAATCGGCTCTGAAAGCATGTCTCCGGTCGAATCTGCACGAAGTCTAGGTGTCGTGTTCTAAAGTGACCTTTCATTCGACGATCACATCAGCTCCACAATTGAGTACTTTAGCCTACTTTTAGCAACATAACATTGCTTAAATTCGGGCTAGTTTAGACAGAAATACCACATCAAAATTGGTCCATGCATTAGTAACATTCAGTCTTGACTTCAGTAACTCACTTCTTGCTGGTCTACCGGCCTTTGCACTCTGGCGCTTACAGGTTGTGAAAAACACTGCAGCTAGGCTTGTCTGTCGTGAGCCGTGCAGTTGCCACTTCGCATCACTTCTTGCTGACCTGCACTGGCTACCAGTCAAGCAACGACTTCAAGATTCTGTCACTCACTGCTAGGCCCCTTCATTCTTTGACTCTAGCCTATCTATCAGATCTACCTACTCCCCCACCAAGCTAAGCATAGTACCAACTGCTATTCGGAATCTAATCGTTTACCTATACTTCGTGGAGACCTCTAATCCTTTGGAGGCCGTGCCTTTAGTTCGTATGCTCTCAAAGCCTGAAACTCATTTCCGATTTGCATCATGACATTTCTTGACTTGTCCACATTTAAAAAGAGACTAAAGAAAACACATCTATTTATCACAGCATTTGGTGGGTCCCTGTGACTCGTACTTTATGTGCTTGTCCTTGCTGATACTGTGCATGCTGCCGCTAATCAACCTTGCATGCTGACCCTGTGCATGTCACCTCTAACCATGTTATTCCTGTTGTTTATTGAGCATGCTACCACTAAGCATTCGATCGTGCCTCCTTTGCATCAAATGTCGTGCCTAGAAAGAGATTGAAAATGAGTGAAAATGTAGTGCAACAATGCAGAAATGTATGAAGGAACAGATAGCAGCAATAAAATGTACCAGCAAATGCAGCCGAATTAGTCTTTTGAACACATTCGATGGCCCTCAGCAGCTGTGGGTACTTTTCAGCTGATAGCTCTGAATCACAGTCATAGCACCTGCAATCCAAGAAAGGGAAGGGCTATAAAGAAAGTAACATTGAAACAGGCATCCCCTTTCGTGAAGGCAACTCAAAGCAACATAAGTGCCAAAGGCGGCCACAATAGAGACATTGCAGCTACTTAAAAGAACCGCCTGACACTGCTAGAAAAAAAGCTAAAAGCCAGCACCTCGCCGAGCCGAGCTTGGAAATCCATGAAAAAAGCATTACCAAGTGCACAAGTTCAAAAGTTAGCAACTAACAAAGTCGCTTGCAATTATGTATACGTCCTGAGCCAGAGGCCGATAAGGCACATTTTTCCTAATCCTGTTCAGGGCTGCGACAAAAATCTTCGTCACGTTTGCATGACAATTTATTTAGGAAAATGTATCAAGCAAATTGGATTTCTAATTTCAAGCACTCTGCTTGAGGCTCATTATATTTGGCAGCAAGATGACGAACCTCAGCACACTGCGAGGCCAGCAAAGTACTTTTTGACTAATCCTAGTGTGCTGCTGACGCAACTGTACGCCAGTTGCCTAATGTTTATGGGACAATATCGACAGGCGGCTGAGGCCTACATCAGTAGCCGATCTTTTCAGTAAAATTCAGGCTCTGTGGAATGTGCAAGAGTAAATCAGACAAAGCAGAAGCTGGAGGCCTCTATCTGCCAGGCCCGATGAGCAAGGCCATACAGGATGGGGCAACGGCACTAAGTGAATAGATACTAACAGCATGCGTGCCTGCACTTGGGCCGTCAAAGAATATTTTCGCATTCTTCGAGCAATTGTAGTACCCCTAGCGACTAGAGTCCCCTTATTACCCACCCTATTGAAGTAGCAATCACAAGCAGCTGTGGCAAGACAGCTTGCCACAGCTGGTTTGGTCCAGCTGTTATGGTGCTCGCCCCGATCAAGGTCTGGCTGAGGTCGTGGGCTCGAGCCCCGAGGTACATGTAAAGCGCCTGAATAGAGATTAGGTTCTCTTAGGGGGCTATACAAATGAATTTTATTTATTTATTATTTCTTTTTGACTTCGTGTCCTAACAATGACAGAAACGAGCTTCTGTGCCACAGCAAAATCTCTACGTGCATGCACACTGCAAACAGGGAATGTGCGTGTGCACATGCACAAACACACGACACCGTGTGTCATACCCAAAAGACAGTTGCTCGCTAGCATTTCTATCCGTTGATCCGCATAAGCATAAAAGCAAATGCCTGCTAAGATTTGTACTGTAAATGACACGTCCTACAGGCAGCGCTGGCCTGTGTACCTCATACCTAAAATTGGGCAAAAAACACACGGTTTCATTTCACAAGGCAGCCTATGGACAAGCCACAATGCAGCAACAGCTTCTACACAAGGGAGCTACTATACCCACCAGCAGCACCAATTCTGCATGTTGACCACTAAGCAATGGCTAGTTGACCTCGGTGTCTGATAATGCTTCATGGCATGCTGAAGTGGGGAACTTCGTCCACAGCCCTGCAGATCAATAGAAGTAGTTCAAGGATGAATTATGTCAGTCCAACGTGTAGCTCTGAGATGCACACAACACGAAAGATGAAATTACACTGAATAGGCGAAGAAGAAGCAGGCGATGCCCTACAACCCCCGAAGGTCGACAAAAAGAGAAAAAACACGAGAGAGCATTGACGGTGGTCATTGAATGCTCCTGCTGCTACACGAGCAGTGACTTCTGACAGTCACAGTTTGACTGTACCAGCCTCCACCGTGCCAGCTGGCAACGATGGCATCCAACTTTGTGGTGCAAGGTTAGGCTAAAGCTTAGACTCAATCAGCTTCGAGATGTCCGGTCGTCCGTGTTTTGTGCTTGCTTGCAAACAAAGGTTCTGTAAGTTGGAGCCTTTGCTCGGAGTTCCTACGCATTTCATCTCACGTTCTACATCACATGAACTAAAGAGAGGTTAGCCATGCATGCAAGCATAAGACTAAAAGCACATTTAAGTCTAACTGGATGGGTCAAACCTCCTAAGGAAAGGGAATGTGTAGAAAAAGGAAGAAGATATGTGAAGAAGCTATGTGACTTTGTACTGCCACCCTCCTCTGCCACTACCCTTGCCTAAGGCAATCTCACAAGAACACACAACTAAAGGTGTCGTTGGCCTCTGGTGTGTTCCGCGATCTCTCTCCTAAAATCTGTATGCATGACGGCCAAGCGAATCATGACTAACGATGGCCTTATTTACATTGCGGCAGACAGTATTAGTAACTATGACTACGCTATTGGTGAGCAATATAGAATTGCCCCTACTGAACGACTAGAACCCAACACGTAGGTAGTGAAGTGAAAGCCCCTAAATCTTTGCAAAGAAAAGCAGTCTACCAAAGCTGAGATAGCAGATACCTGCCTGTCTTTACACGGCCCTTATCGAGAGTGGGCTTCTTGTGTTCGAATGCTTCCTAACGACACCCACACATGCATTATGTCCTTCATAGCCATTATTAATTGTGCAGACCTGTGTGCCACTTGTGCATGTGCCAATAAACGTGCATCACAAGCTAGCATGTGCTTGCGAGTGTGTGCGCATACTTAAGACACGTGGGTTTTTAGACTTTAGTCGGGCCACCATTGTCACGCCGTCAGTCCAATGAATGAAGCTGGGGCCAGGCACCATCATAGATCTATACAGCCAGCTGGTAACAGCATGATCATACCGAGAAGGCAAGGCAGCAGTACCTCAACATACCACAACACTTGGATTCCACTGAATATTTCTACCTAGGACGGCTTCTGGTGTACAACAGCCACAAATTTTTAATGAGCCAATACCACAGTGCACTCATCAAGTTCACACATATTAAAAGCCAATTTGACATGCACTCGAAGCTCGGCACAAGTTTCACCTGGTAAGCGCACTGGAGGCACAGCCATGCAGACATATCGATCCCCAGCCCATCATCTGCACCAGGATTGGGGCCATCCTTGAAACAATCCTGCAAAAAACAGCAAACAGTGATGGCAAAACAAATCAAGGCAACTGGTCACTTACTGGACAAGTGCAGGATTGTGTGTGCTCTTATCGCTGGACAGACACATGCTTGCACTGGTGCACACACGCATACACGCATACACACATACTCTTTTCTGATGTTCAACAAACAACAACTTTAGATAGATGAGCAGCAGCCATTATTAACAAGGCAAGGTACAACAGTCACCATGCAGTAGCCAATACAACTCCATAGCTCAGACAGCATGCTGTACAGGCCACTGCAAAAAAGGGCCCGCAAATACCTTTCTCCAAAACAAACACCAGATACACCAAGCCTGAACGAGTGTGAAAATGTGAAGAAATCTGATCGATAAGAAAGATAAGTACTTAAATTATACTATATACTACTATTCCAGTCTGTAGGGGCATATGAACTAAACGCATGGCTCCAAAGGATTTAAGGTTGGTTAGAGGCACAGCTAAACGATTTTAATAGATTTTTCCTCACCTCCAGGCACCAAGCACTCCTAGCATTCCTTGTTGCGGAATTTCCTTAATAATAATAATAATAATAATTCACTTGATAAAGCACCCTCAGAGAACCTAATCTCTCTCTAGGCGCTTTACATTTGCTGTAAAGTAAATGGCAATTGAATGGTAAGTAAAATCATGCTTGAAAAACAAACGAAATGAATAATATGGTTAGGGGTGACATGCACAGGGTCAGCATGCAAATGTGGTTAGTGGCAGCATGCACAGTGTCAGCACGCATAAGCACATCAAGGACGAATCACGGGGACCCACTAAATGCTGTCCTAAATAGGTGTTTTTAGGTTCCTTTTAAATGTGGTCAGGTCAGGGGATGTTCTGACGCAGGTCGGGAGGGAGTTCAAGGCTTTGGGAGCATATGAACTAAATGCACGGTCTCCAAAGGATTTAAGGTTTGTATGAGGTACTTCTAGACTGTTGGATTCCGAAAAGCGGGTGGCACGATGCTTGGCCTGATGGGGTAGTATATCTGACAGATAGGCTGGAGCCATAGAATGAAGGAACCTAAAAGTGAGCGACAAAACCTTGAAGTCAATCCGTTGCTTGACTTGTCAATCCGCTCCTTCTGCAAATCATAGCTCTTGCAAACATCGTATATGGAAACCGCTAAAGCTAAGACCATCACATTTCACTCTGATATGTGAAGTATTGGCCGAGTTATGGATTTTAAAAGACACACCTACATTAGAAATGAGGCTATATAAAAGTCACAAGAATGCACCTAAACAGGCCTTACACATGTATTAAGATCTACCACGGTTCGACAAGTTAGGATAGACTCCAGAGTTTTGATGTGAGTGGACAAAGATCATCCAGACTGCATCGCATCTCCAGACTTGACCACATTTAAAAAGAAACTAAATAGGCATCTACTTATCACAGCATTGAGTGGGTCCCTGTGATTCGACCTTTATGTGCATATGCATGCTTATAATGTGCATGCTGCCACTAACCTAACTTGCATGCTGACCCTGTGCATGTCACCCCTAACCATGTTATTCTTGTTTATTGAGCATGCTACCATTAACCATTATTAGATCGTACTTCCTTTGGAGCACACGTAAAGCAACTAGAAAGAGATTGAGTTTTCTGTGGGTGCTTTATCAAACGTTTTATTATTATTATTCAAGGAAACACTAAAGTACAGGGTATCCCAGGGCTCTGGGCTTGGTTTGCTTCTTTTCAGTTTACACTCAATCTCTTGCCATGTATTCGAAAACCACAATCTAGGCTTCACTCGAAATAATTCCGATGAAATACAACTGTACCTACGCTTTGGTCCCTCCCAGCCTTCGAGCACGTCCCACTCTTGCTGCATGTATTGCAGACATGGATGGAACGTACTT
Organism: Cristatella mucedo; assembly: GCA_009760855.2. Classification (NCBI taxonomy): domain Eukaryota; kingdom Metazoa; phylum Bryozoa; class Phylactolaemata; family Cristatellidae; genus Cristatella; species Cristatella mucedo. Next base: position 1,389,661 of record WPIO01000076.1, read on the forward strand.
TCTCAAATTGAATGATGATACAACCGACTCGGTCGTTAAAGGCAAACCTAGAGTATGACCCTAGATTTGACCAAATGCAGATCTCATTCAGTCTACAATGTGTGCCCTCCTCCTCCATATCTAAAACCACATGTGAATCGCGAAACCTCAAGACTTTTAACATCGATGCTATTCGTGTGAGAATTATCTACTTTGCCTCTGCTGCTCAATCCCCCTTCCGACCTGTCATCATTGGCAGATTGCTACAACACGACACTAGCTGACATGCTCGATGAGTTTGCACCTCTGACTAAGCACACCCTCGCCCAGATGGCCTATGGCTTACCGCAGACATTACACTAGCTACGTCTACTAGGCAAAATCTTGAAAAACATATACAAGATTAGGACTGACTGTCCATCGACAGGGATACGAGGACTACCGTAGATCGTACGAATCGATCCTAGCAAAGGATAAGCCTAGCTTCTATAAAAAAAAGGTCGAATCACAGATGCATGATCCCAAAATGCTGATGTCTACGGATCAACAATTTCCTTAACAACTCCTAGGTTAGCTCCCTACCTTGTGATCCCTGTAGTGATCTAGATGATTGCTTCTCCAGCTTCTTTGTCAACACGGCAGACAAGATTAGAGAGTCCATTCCTAAGATGGCACCATCCCTGGAATCCTGTACCTCTATTCCATGTGGCACCTCAATGTCTACATTCAAGGTCACTAGTGACCTCGTCCTGAAGTTCATATCCCAATGGAACAAGATAACTAGTCTTCTGGACGCTATTCCCACTGATCTGCTTCTGCAATGAATTGGCCTGCTGCTGCCATGTATAACTAACACCATAAATATGTCATTACCCTCGGGTCACGTCCCAGCACCTTTAGAAAGCCTGTAGTTGGGGAACTATTCAAGAAAGCAACACTAGACCAAAAGAACTTGAGCAACTTCCATCCACCCAGTCACCCTTCTACCATTCCTATCAAAGACACTGGAATGAGTCGTGGCCGACCAGCTGAACTCATATATTGAAGTTTCACACCTTGCTAGTGAGTTCCAGTCTGGTTTTAGAGCTAATCACTCCACAGAGTCAGCATTGCTTCAGGTATAACGACCTACTTAGGAATGCAGACATGGGTAGAGTATCTCTGCTTGTTTTGCTCGATCTTTCGGCAACTTTTGATACTATCGATCACTAAGGAATTATTAAGCACCTCTCATCTCACCTGGGCATCATTGGCACAGCATTGTAATGGTTCAGGTCCTATCTCAGTAGCAGACTACAGAGTAGTGATATGATCCAAGTAGTGATGGACAAAGATCATCCGAGAAACCTCTAAAATAAGGGTACCTCAGGGATTTCTGCTTGGTCCTATTCTTTTCACGGTGTATACTCTCCCTCTTGCCGATGTGATTACCAAGCACAATCTAGGCTTTCACTTCTAAGCAGATGACACTCACTTGTACTTTTGCTTTGATCCCTCCTATCCCTCCGGCACGTCAAATTCTCCCAGCTCCCTGCTGATGTATTGCTGACATCCACAAATGGATGGCAGCAAACTTTCTTAAATTAAAGGATAAAACCAATTTACTAGTTATGGACAAACCGAGGGTGATTCAGAAATTGCAGAGGTTAACCCTCACAATCGGCTCTGCCAGCTTATCTCCTTTTGAATCTGCACGAAATCTAGGTGTCACGTTCCAAACTGATCTTGACGATCACATCAGCTCCACAATCAAGCCTGCCTACTTTTAGCTATACAACCTTGCTTAAATTCAGGCTTGTTTAGACAGGGATACCACATCTAAATTGATCCATGCATTTGTGACATCCTGTCTTGACTTCTATAACTCAATGCTTGCTGGCTATCGGCCTGTGCACTCCGGCACTTACAGCTGGTGCAAAACTCTGCAGCTAGGCTTGATGTCGTAAGCATCGCAGTTGCCACGTCTCACCACTTCTTGCCGACTAGCACTGGCTCCCAGTCAAGCAAAGCATAGACTTCAAGGTTCGGTCACTCACGTTTAGGTCCTTAATTCTTTGGCCCCAGCCTAAAAATCTGATACACTGCCCCACCAGGTTAAGCATCGCACCACCTGCTTTTCGGAATCTAATCGTAATGTAATGTAATGTAATGTATCTCCGTCAGTAACTCCACAAAGTCGTAAAGACCATGTGGGTGTTACGCAGGAGAGTTTTGTATAGTGCACTCACAGCTTAAGCGGCTTTCGGTACGCATTCGGTAGCCAACAGACTTCGTCTCACGCAACAAAGAGAAAGTGGGAAGCATAGCAGTCAGGAGAGCAGTTGAGGTAGTGAGTAGCATGGAAGTAGCAGTTCAGAACCGCTGAAAAAGATGTGCCATAGTCGGCAGTTTGAGAGTAGATGTCGTTGCGCAAGAATTGTGGAAGCGAGTTCCACAGTCTAGGACCTGCAGAGCTAAAGCTTCTGTCGCCAACTGTCTTTAAGCGGAGGAATGGGACAGCTAATTTATTGTCCACACAGGACCTGAGGGCTCGAACAGGCTGAAACTGATGCAGCAGTTCAGCTAGGTACGAAGGAGCCAAGCCGTGGCGGGCCTTGTGGGTCAGAGTAAGAACTTCGCTCTGTATACTTTGCTGAACCGGCAACCATCCTAGCTCTTCCAGCAAAGGTGACACGTGCTCGAACTGCTGGGACTTGAAGACCAGCCTTGCAGCCATATTCATAGTCCGCTGTAGTGGCATAATAGCTTTCTTTGGTAGCCCAGCCAAGAGGGAATGTTTACCTATACCTCATATAGACCTCAAATCCTTTGGAGGCTGTGCCTTTAGTTAGTATGCTCTTAAAGCCTGGAACTCACTTCCGACTTGCGTCACATCTCCTGACTTGTCCACATTTAAAAAGAAATTAAAATGCATCTAGTTATCAAAGCATTTGGTGGGCCCCTGTGATTCGACCTTTACGTACTTATGCGTGCTGACCCTGTGCATGCTGCCCCTAACCATACTGGTATGCTGACCCTGTGCATGTCACCTCTGATCATGTTATTCTTTTTATTTTTTTGTTATTTTTTATCGAGCATGCTACCATTAACAATTCGACCGTGTTCCTTTGCAGCAAATGTAAAGTGCCTAGAAAAAGATGAATTCTGACAGTGCTTTATCAAACGATTATTATCATCATTATTATTATTATTATTATCATTATTACGTAGCAACTGCAATACTAACGACACACAAGACTAGCTGCAGAGTTTTGCATAAGCTTTGCACAGGCCGGTAGACCAGCAAGCAGTGAGTTATAAAAGTTAAGACAGGATGTCACAAATGCATGAACCGATTTAGATGTGGTATCCCTGTCTATACAGGCCCGAATTTAAGCAATGTTATGTAGCTGAAAATAGGTAGACTTGACCGTGTAGTTGATGTGGTCGTCTAACGAAAGGTCACTTTGGAACACGACACCTAGATTTCGTGCAGATTCAACAGGAGATAAATACTACTGATACTGGCAGAGCCGATTGTGGGGGTTAACCTCTGCCATTTCTGAATCCCACTCGGTTTGCCCATAACCAGTAAGTTGATTTTATCCTCATTCCTTTGAGAAAGTTTGCTGCCATCCATGTGCAAATGTCATCAACGCATGCAGCAAAGGAGTTGAGAGAATTCGACGTGCTGGAGAGTTGAGGGGGATCAAAGCAAGGGTGCGAATATCATGAGAGTAGAAGTGAAAGCCTACATTGTGCCTAGCAATCACATCTCATTATTGCATTGGAATACTCAGAAGTTTACTTGTGAGAACACAAGCTAAAAGAACTGTAAAACTTATAACTTGATTCGTTTAGAAGCCGTACTGTACCGGTATCACCATGGAAATTAATATTTCTGCAGGACTCATGAGCAAATAGGCAGAACGACGGTCCCACTTTGAGCCTATAATTGCTGCGATCTCTGGTTCTGGTAGGCGAATCTGGGACAAAAGCTTCTGACTGATGGGGACACGAAGTCCATGTTCACTCTTAGAACAGGCGATAGGCCACATTCCTTCTCACAAAGCAAGGGCACAGATACGAATACAGCCATTTATTTTAGCCCTGCTGTGGGTTCAGCCATATTCATAGCTTCATCCTTCTAATATTGCTCGGGGCAATACGTGGTTTAGTATTAAAGTATCACAACATAATATTTATAATACTTAGATATACTCACGGCCAGTTGCAATCCCCATTTATGCCTTCAGTGGATCGGCACCAAAATCCTTTAAATCGCAGATAGCTAGAAAGTCAATCAATTCTTGATAACAAATCTATAAAAGCTAGGCTACTGTCTACTTCTGATGCTGGGAGCCTGGAGATTCTTGCTAGCCTAGAGGTTATGCTTCCAGAAGTGATACCGCATTGGAAAGCCACACCGTCAAGTGATTACTAATGATGCAGCAGCTGCAATGGAGCTATCCACTACATTTTATGGAAACTTGATGCTCGAGAAATAAAACGACTTCGAATCTGGCCTTTGAATGGAGTAGTGGGGTAATCATACGGCAAAGTGACAGCAGTAGCAAAGTGACAGAATCTGCTGCAGTAACTGCAAAACTGAGTGCTTGCCTTGCCAACATTCGATCCGGGATGTAGGAAGATTTCTTTAAACTAAATGACGATAAAACTGAACTGCTGATCATAGGATGCCCTAAGCATGTGGCTGGAATAGAACGCTTTGCTCTTCTAATAGGTGATGCAGTTGTACGACCACCACGCGCTCGAAATTTAGGTGTCGTTTTCGACAGCTGCCTCAATTTTAAAAGCTTCATTCATGAGACTCCTTGTACAGCTAGCCATCACGACCAATCCCTATCTAAGTTAAGGAGCTGTCTTCTACGGTGGCTTGCAAAAAATTTATCTAGCTCCTTGGTTCTGTTTCGGCTTGATTATTGTAATTCCCTTTTGGCTGTGCTACCAAAAAATCAACTAGCCACTGCAAATGGCTATGAATATGGCTACAAGGCTTGTTTTCAAGTCCCAGAGGTTTGACCACATAACTTCTTTGCTATAAGAGTTAGGATGGCTGCCGGTTGATCAACGGATACAGAGCAAAGTTCTTACACTGACCACAAGGCCCACCACGGCTTGGCTCCTCTATACCTAGCTTAACTGCTGCACCAATTTCAGCCTTCTCGTGCCCTCAGGTCCTGTGTGGACAATAAATTAGCTGTTCCGTTCCTCTGCTTAAAGACCGTTGGCGAAAGAAGCTTTAGCACTGCAGGTCCTAGATTGTGGAACTCGCTTTCACGACTCTTACGAAACGACAACTACTCTCCTGCTGCCGACAATGGCACATCCTTTCCAGCGGTCCTGAGCGGCTACTTCCATGCTACTCACTATTTCAACTGCTCCACAAACTCTGCTATGCTATGCTTCTCATTTTCTCTTTGTTGCATGAGATAAAGTCAGTTAGTTACCGAACCCGTACCGAAAGCCACTTGGGCTGTGAGTGGGCTATACAAAACTCTCCAGCAAAACACCTACATAGTCTTTGTGGCTTTGTGGAATTACAGACGGAGATACATAGTACACGCAGACAAGACCACTAATAACCCCTTCTAGGCACGTTACACATGCTGGGAAGATAGGTAGCATATCAACTGGCTAGTGATAGCAATCATAGTGTCAGCACATCAAAGCACAAATATGACTATTTACGGCGACAGGGAAAATACAGTAGGGAGCACGTGAGTTTTTAGCTTAAATTCCGACGACATGGCACGCCATACCGGAAAACAGAGGAGGTACAGCATATGCCACGTGTCGTCACAAATCCATTCTGCCGGCCAGGCAGGCAGGTGTGTAAGACAAGGCGGCATCCCTAACAGAGACCGCGGATGGCGCGCCGCTTAAGACCACTAGCCGGCTGCACTGGCCACTGGGTGCTGATTACCAAGCAGTGCTCGACGAAGGGCCTTTGCTTCAGAGCCTTCTGAATAGCTGATAGGGAAATGGCCTTGGTGATATGCGTGCATCTGCTGGAGGCGTCTACAAAACGTGGGACGCCAATGCTGCTCTTACTTCTCGCTGGGCTCACATCTGAAGTTTACGCTACACCCTCGCGACTTCACTAAAATGATAGAAGCGCTTCCACCATGAAAAGCAGTGACATCTTACCGACGTCATCAGGCGATGCATCCTTCGAAGCTTGCACGTTCTTCGGCTTTTTCTTGGCCATGTCGTAAACAGAAAGTCCGTCCACAACCCTCATGCTAAGCCGGGGCAGCGGTAAGCTGAAACACCACGCTACATGCGTCTCGTGGGGGGACAGAGCATTCGACGAGACCAGTCTTGAGACACTGCATTCGAGAGAAGACGAGCGGCTTCGAGCCAGAAGCGGAGCGCCGATCACAAGCACACCCGACGCACACCTGACAACTACATGAGGCTAAAAGTCGACGCGCGACAAGTGCTCTCAGCGCATACGACACGGTCCGAAAACATTCAGCCACGCCATTCGATACGAACGTACCATTACCATACCATGCAGCAGCACTACCCAATGCCGACGGGTCAATTCCGGTACCGGATGCACCCCGCCAGGTCGATGAGTGTGCGCATATCTATGCGAGTTAGCTAGTCGAGTGTTTCCATGTCTGTCAGAACAGCGCATGATGCTATTCGGGAGAGTTATGTATGTAAATAATCGCAGCATCTATATAATGAGCATGAATTTCGAATCAACCCCTGCAGTGAATTTCATTTTTTAATAACGAGAGGGGACACGGAGGTCTGCATGATAGCGATTCCTACTCGTGTGAGTGTCCCCCCCAGAAAGGGAAGATAATTCCCACCCATACCGAAAAGTGCGTTAGGACAGTACGAATTGAATTCTTACTTTTTTCCTAATTTTCTGTCTGCATCACCAGAATCATATCCGTCCTAGCCAGGTAGTTTCTAATGAAAAAAATAAAACATTGGATTTACTTTTTTGGCCTAGTCATCAGGAAAAGATTCGCGATTGACCAATCAGGACTATCGCGAATGAACCACATTAAAACGTTAGCTGATGGCACCGCTGTAACTGCCTCCGTCGATGCTTAACAAATACAAAAATCTATACGTGCAATAAGCTAGGTTTATTAGTAGCTCACTTTTTTAAGTTAGAGGGCAAGTCCTTCGCAGTCACTGAGGCTATGCTTACGTTATTGCCGTTATGAGATTTATAGGACTACGACGGCTGTGTATCTATGGCGATGGACCTGTAAAAAATGGGGTGGAGATATAATTCGCAACACTACATATATAGCTGCATCATTCAATTTCATAATTAACACTAAATTTGCTCTGAAGTGCTTGCCTTAGGTAAGCGATGGAATGCATCAGTAAAATCTGCCCGCGACTCTTCACTAGGGGGCTTACTACCTAGTTCACACTAGAAGATGGTCAGCAGGTTCCGTACCTGCAACTCAATGCTGATTCTCTACCTAGCACCGATGACTTTTATTAAATTAGCTTTAATTACGTTTTATAAGAAAATTAGTAAACACGATGTTGAAACACTTTCATTTTTTCCTGCTATACAGATTGTACTGCATTAACTAAGAACTCTAAGCTTGGTAGTCAGTGGGGCAGGCTCACCAGCTAAGTACACAGGTGCTCAGCCCCGCCTTCTAAAGCAAAATGAAAGTATTATGATAACTGTATTGGGTGCAGACTGATTTCCATATTGAAAATCTGTGGTTTCCACCAGCCATTCTGGACCGGCGAGTTTTCACAACAATAAATTGGGGAAAAATAAGAGATAAAGGGAGCAGAATAAATGTCTATCAATTGTAGACAGCAAGGGGGGGGGGAAACGAACAGAAAAGGAAGCCTCCAAGTGCCACACTGTCGATACTCAACAGGAGCGTTGTATGCGACAAACTCTGCAAACGGAAGAGACTGCAGAAGAAGCCCGACAGGTTCATGCTGTCAAAGCTCGGCGAGTGCCTCGCCTTATTAACAAAGGTCAAAGACAGAAAAAGACTGAAGGTATCATTCGTGCACTTTACGACTCAGGTCGTGGTTTGCAGTACTTGCCACACAATATCAGCGCATCAGCTAGGCCGGGCTTAGCATTCGGTCAGTGGACATTCATGCCCGCTTTGTACTTCCGTACTGAAATTTCCTGCGACTCTTCACGGACATAATCAAGTAGTCAGATATTTCAAAATCTCTCTTTCTCTCTCTCTCTCTCTCTCTCTCTCTCTCTCTCTCTCTCTCTCTCTCTCTCTCTCTCTAGGTTACTCTACGCATGCTACATAGGGAGCATGTCAATTGATTAGCTATCACGTGGGAAATCTCATATACCCCGTCTGTACTGTAGTTTGATTGCATGCAGGCTGGTACCGCTCCTTTCCTCAACAGCTGGTGGGAGCATCCCCCCGAGGGGCCTGTGCACAGCTGTGGTCCGCTTCTAATGAGGCGTTGACACAGGCCGATAACCCGCTGGTAAACAGATGGTGGATTCACCATCGGGGTCGGCCAAGGGACAGCCGGAGTCGAGGAGAGGAGAATAGAGTGTGAGGATAATAATAATAATAATAATGCACTTGATAAAGCGCCCTCAGAGAACTCAATCTCTCTCTAGGCGCTTTACATTTGCTTCAAAGGGAAATGCAGTTGAACGGTGAGTAATATCATGCTTGATAAACAAACAAAATGAATAATACGGTTAGGGGTGACATGCACAGGAAAAGGGGGCGAAGGCAGTCGTGCGTCTTGCGGCTCCGTGCCTTGCGCAATAAACCTTTGGCGTTGTTCGTCGGCTGGCTCTCTGATGTGTGAACCAAACTACATGTACCTTTACAAAGTCTCGGAGACTAAGTGAATGTTACGCAGACGAGTTTTCTATAGCGCGCTCGAAGCCTAAGTGGCTTTCGGTACGCATGCGTAAGCCTTCATCTCTAACAACGAATACAAGCAAGAAGCACAGCTGAGTCGGGCAGGCAGTTTAGGTAGTGAATAGCGTTTCGGCGCCATATAGCACACAGCAACGGAAGTTGGCTGACGAAGCTTGTGGGCTTGGCCCGAACGGGCCGACCACCTGCAGTGGCTTTTCAGCCCGCCCTTGTTGGCTTACCACTGCTATCAATCAGTAGTGGTCCCGCCCCGGCTCATCTAGTATCGCAGACGAGGTAGATAGGTCGGACGCCCTACAATTCAACACTCACGCTCTCCGAAGCCACTGCTTGACGCTCTGTCCCTCATTAGAACTGACTACTTTCAAGTATGCATTTCTTAGCGGTATTTCACCCTAAGAATACAACAAACAGCATGGAGATGAATAATGATAATAAACCATAAGAATACAACAAAGCAGCACAGGACGGCTGGAAAGGATGCGCGCCACACTTGGCCGCAGGAGAGTCGATGTCGCTGTGCAAGAATTATGGAACTGAGTTCAGCAGCCTAGACCTGCCGAGCAAACGCTTCTGTCGCCAATGGTCTCGAACCGCAGTGTGTGTCAGCAAGCATAAGCGCACAGAGGACAAGTCACGCGGTCACAGCGAATGCTGTGAAGAAAAGATATGTTCATTGCTTCTTTTAAATGCGGTCACGTCGCGGAATGTTGTGAAGTCAGTCGAGAGTGAGTTCCAGTCTTTAAATAAATAAATAAATCCTAGCTGATTAAACAGCCTCTTTTTGTATAGCGACAGAAGAGCCTTTACGGCTATCACCACCGCTTGCAGTGGCGATAAAGGGTCGCCCACCGCAGGAATCGAACCCACGACCTCGGGACCGAGGTCGTAAAAGCAACCGCGTTACTTAGTGTGCCATCACGGCTCACCGGTCTTATTTAGAGTCATAGCTAAAAGACTTGAGCCACGAGAGCAGATGTTAGGATGCCAAGAATGATTGGGGAAGCGTTTCGGATATGCTGGCAGGAGCAAGAAAATGAAGACACGTAAAAGCGAGCGGCCAACCGGTGCAGTCGATACTCTCCTTGTTTGGGAGAGCCAGAGCAGGTCGGTAAGAAGCAGTTTAATGTGGTAATTGCGGTATGCTCAACTAATAAGTCCAGCTGCCGAGTTCGGCGCCAGCTGAAAGCCACGATAGCCCATTCGTATGAGAGAATCTCAGAACCAACTAGCAACACCTAAAATACCTTCGCTGGGTAATTATTGGTCCAGCCAAACTGAATCGCCAACGTTTGTAGTGCCCACCATTCAACGCGACCTAAATTACATGCACCGTGCAGACAGCCTGTCAACTCGTCCGCGGCGAAACCTTTACCAGGAAATGCTGTTCAGGAAGTCGGTCGGTGCTTCAGCCAGCAGCCAAGGCCCTAACTAATTTTCGCCGGATGGCAGGCGGGTAGGCAGCTTGCTCCATATCCGATTGCAAAGTGAATTTCGGCTCATTCAACGTCCTCATCAATGTAGCGTCAAAAAGCTCTAAGCGGCTATCGCTCCGCCTGCAGTTGGCAATAAAGAATCGCTTACAGCACGACGCTAGATGAACAGCCAGCGCTGGCTCATTATAGGAATATTTTTTGGCTGGAGCCAAGCAAGCCGAGCCAAGCCCGCGTCCTGCAAGGACGCTGCAGCAGCACCAGGATGGCGCGTGGCGTTCCTCGGGCTGCTGTGCAATCGGGACCCACGGCACCCCCTTGGCGGAGCCGGCGGCGTAGCCAGGATCTTCGACTCGGGCAAGACATGCACAACTTTACTCAGGGAGAATGACTCGCAAGATTTTCATGCTGGCTGGGCTATATAGGCCCAAAGATAATGAAAAAGTGCTTATTCGACATGAACTCGGTTCGATGCGAAGTGGTTTTTCATCGAATGGAATTCAGACATAATTTTGTCGTTGGTAACCGTCGGCGGGGGAGGGGGGAGGGGTAGTATGAGGTGGCGGTCCAGGTCAGTGCCCCCCCCCCGTTGAAGGGGGGGGGGGCAATACGCTGCGTGCCACCCTAAGCTCAGCCACAGCTTGGGACGATCAACTGGTCGGTCGTTTGACACTCTATTTCTTCTCGCGCCGACGATACTCAGACCGAACATACTTTTTTCTCCATGAAGCATGCAAATCAATGCACCGCACGAATTCCTGCATTTCATTCATGGATGACGTCAGATCTCTCGATATCAAACGTCTTGTTACATACAGCGGAACTCTTAACATAAAAAGACGATGTCACTCAGAAAAAATATTATGCCGTCGTTAGTCGCGCTTGTCTCGTCTTCCTGGTGCGGCCTGGTCCAAGCGACTTTTGAATACATAATTGTTTGCAAAAGGTTGGACACTTCTGCTAACTATCGAGCAGAGACTGCCTGACCATGACACTCCTACTGAAAAGCTTGATTTCACCGACCAACAAAGTTTATTACTTCTGGATGTGTATACAAAATTTAATTCTCACACCTTTGAATTAATCTGGAACATTTATTATTGGCCCAGGGGTAAAGGTGCCTGCCCGGACCAAGGTCTGGCCGAAGTCGTGGGGTCGAGCCCCGCGGCCTTCGTGAAGCGCCTGAATAGAGATTTAAGGTCTTTTAGGAAGCTATACAAATGGATAATATTATTATTATATTATAAATCCAACTGATGGTTCAGCCATATGTAAAATCGATTACATGGGGTAAATTATTTTTATTGCATTCATATCTTGAAATAAATCCATTTCTATTCATTTCTAGCAGGCTATGTAAATCGTGTGGCTGTGGACCACTCCTACCTAAGTAGTCCGGTTTCAGGACTGGAAGCCTTCTAGTTCACACAGCCTTTGCTCTGTTGACTGAATTGTCCTTTTATCGGATCGAGCATTACTAAGCGAGGGAACGCGATTAAGGGCAAGAGCTAATTGCTTTTTTATTGCACGTCTGTGGACTCGTATTGTTTCCTGTCTGCTAGGCTCGCCTCACAATATTGAGTGTGTGTGATTCGCCTGATATCCTACTGACCAGTGGAGTGTCTCGGTGTCTTCTCGAGTGCTTTTACATGTTTGTCCAAGCATAATACCTTGCTTGTCACAAACTACTAGTTACTGCTTTTCTTGCAATTTTAAGGCACCCGAATAAAGATTGAGTTTTCTTAAGATGCATGGCAAAAGGCTTACTATTATTTTTATTACTCTCAAGGCTTCAGGGTTCAAGATAATCCACGCTCCAGTCACCCCCAAATCTTTCTGGGAGTATGCTCTGGATGCTGTTGTTGTCTGTGCTGTGAGGAAAATCCTTACAAGGATATAAGACCATAGTCTATCTCTACCTGTTACCTTACTTTTACCTTTTGAATTTGAAAGGCAGGGGTAGTAGTGTGGTGTGAGGAAGGAGGTAAAGTGCTTGTTGTTCACGACCGAGGTCGTGGGTTTGAATCTTGCAGTGGGAGATATTGTATTGCCAACTGCAAGCGGTCGTGATGGCCGTTAAGGCTCTTCTGCCGCTATAATAATGAGGCTGTTAAATCGGTCAAAAACGTTTAAAGGCTAATGGGTTCGCGAACTTCAGTGTGGCTAATATTTAAAATGCAAAACTAAACTTATGTAATTAAAGACAATCAAATCTATAACTTGGAAACCAAACATAAGCGATTATAAGCAGGCGAGAACTAATATTAGCTGCAGTATAATTACAGCACATAGACTTTCTTTCCATTAGCTGCTTCCTTCAAGAGCATGGCAAATTTTAATAAAGCTACCTTCCTCAATGATCCGCTGAAGGTTTGCCGTTGGCGAACAATCCACGTTTGGACTGAGTAATGGCTACGAGGCAAACGTAGGTTTTAATGTCATCAAACCAAGAGATTGTATGATGTCAATCGGTTGTCAGTTCCAGGCTTTTGGAGCATCGTAACAGAAGGCACAGTCTTCGAGGTATTTTAAGTTCGTTTGAATCGAAACCATACGATTAGAGACAGGAGAGCTGGTGGTACGACGTAAGGCCTAGTGTGAAGCGACTTCAGATAGATGTACCAGAGCAAGAGAACGAAGGAACCTAAAAGCGAGTGACTAATACTTGAAGTCGATACGTTGCTTGATTGGAAGCTTGTGCAACTCGGTGAGAAATGGTGTACCGTGGCAGTTGCAACGTTCACGACAGAGTAGCCCGGTTCCAAGTTTTTCGCCAACTGCATACATCTTATTGGACGGGTATGGAGGCCTTACGAGCTGTTATAGAAGTTATAGAAGTCTAGCCGAAAAGCCAAGCACGCATGGAACAGGCAGTAGAGCCCGGAGAGCGAGCGTGTGCATGTGTGTGTGCGTGTGTGTGTGCATGTGTGTGTGTGTATGTGCGTGCGTGTGTGTGTGTGTGCGTGTGTGTGTGCAGGGCGCCTGGCCTGATATGCCCTGTCTATGGTAATCAGGGTGCTTTCGACGCATTCGGGGAGGTGCCACTGCTGATTGGCATCAGTAGCACCTCCCCGCATCCTGGTTGGCCCTTCCGGGTAACGCCCGGAAAGGCCAACCAGGATGGCTTCGAAAGTCACCCCACATCGTGTGGTGGCATGATCCCCAAGAGTTACATCGGTTAAAATGTAGAGGCTCGGCGAAAAGAGGCAGCGCGATGAAGAACGAAGCCCCCACAAGCGAGTTTTGGTACTGACTACGACACGGCTATTTGGTATCATATATATGCAGGCTACACAAGCGAGCGTACTACCGGATGTAGCTGTAGTAGCCGTCGTGGAAGCAGCTGCAGAGCACCGTAGATAGATAAGAGAAGAGAGAGAGAGAGAGAGAGAGAGAGAGAGAGAGAGAGAGAGAGAGAGAGAGAGAGAGAGAGAGAGAGCGAGAGAGAGAGAGAGAGAGAGAGAGAGAGAGAGAGAGAGAGAGAGAGAGAGAGAGAGAGAGAGAGAGAGAGAGAGCGAGAGAGAGAGAGAGAGAGAGAGAGAGAGAGAGAGAGAGAGAGAGAGAGAGAGAGAGAGAGAGAGAGAGAGAGAGAGAGAGAGAGAGAGAGAGAGAGAGAGAGAGAGAGAGAGGATGGCGAGCGTACAGGCCGACACACAGACAGAAAGTTGGTCGCCGCAGGACCAGCAGGTCATGCGGCCACTGCTGACCCGTTGCAATTAAACCCAGCTTAATCAGCCGATACTGTCCGACTGCAGCACCTAACGAGGTGGTACTCAGCGCCCGTTGGCCGGGCGGAGTGGTGTGAGTCCGGCTGGGGCAGAACAGCATTGTGGGCGTGGCCAAGCCCATATCAATAGGCAGACGAATAAAAATGCTATTGCTAATATGCAAGCCCTTCCCACTGTTATTCCATGATATGCATACTGTGCGTTACCGGCTCATGTAGAAATGCTTAAGCGAAAATGAAGACTCCTACATTTTCCCGCACGAGTAGCTCAAGCTTAGCGGCTCTCGTGGGTGTGAGGTAGAAAGAAAGACTCGCAACTCCCACGTCCCCCATGCGCATGTTAGCGTACGTCTACATCGGATGCTAATAAAAAACGTGGTCACCACACTTTTCATGAGCTACGAATCTCTACGACAACTACGGCACTTTAAAAACCCATCAATCTTTATTGTGAATAATATAAAACGCCATTAAATAGGGCGGATACCACAACGGAAGTAGTTGCGAAAAGGTTAAGAAGTGCTCTTGCTACGGTCGCTGTAATAAATGGAAATGGCTGGCCCTGCATCCGTTTGGCCGGTCTGGTTTGCTGTCACCTCTCTCGCTCGAATGTCATAAGTGCGAGCACCACTAACTTATGTCCATGTCATCGAGTTGAAAAAAGAGGGACCAGCAGCCGCTTTACCAGCCTTTTTTGAAGAATCTCTTATTTCTGTTTCTGGGTAAGGAGCGTTTGCAATTACTTTTGAGGCTTGACGTGTTTGTTAACATTCCATACTCTACCGTTGCCTGACCGAGACCTAATTGACTAGGCTTGGCTCTGGTCATCGTAATGTGCAAAATAAGCCTCATTTGCTACTTCGTCGTGGGTTTTTAGCATGGCCGCCATGGACAAAGTCAAAGTTTTAGTCGTAGGAGACTCGGGTGTGGGCAAAACAGCGTTCGCCCACCTCCTGGCTTACGATAGGCCTTCTGTTAACCCGACTTCTACCATCGGATGTACAGTCGAGGTCAAGTTGCACGAGTATAAAGCAGGTAAGTTTGTTCGTTTTTTGAAGCGGCTGCAGCCCTTTGCCACCTATGTGTCCTGCAGTCGGTCACTAGATGATAGATCGCGAGAGATCAAGTGCAGTTTGGCCACTTACTTATTTACTTACTGACGAGATCGCCCAGAACTGATCGCACTAGTTTGGGACCAATTCCGCCTGCTTGGACCATCGCAAATCATCGTGTACATCCCAACGGCTCTCACCGTGCTGCCATGTGTTGGCCCATGTCGTGGCCCATCTCAGTTATTAGGATTACTCTTAATACGTTATGGGTGTTGTCCGATCTTACTGTAGGCTGCCAGGATTTTTTACTCACTTTGGTGAGCTCGTAATTTTGTATATGGATTGTTGGTCATCTGCCAGTGTCGAAACGACAATGTTTTATATATTTAGTCTTGGGATCGATTATATGAATTCCTCGGCGGATGTTTGCACAATGTGTAGTGGCTGTTTACCCAAGTAATTGCAACACGACAATAAGCTGCCAACAGTTGCAGTAATCTATCGCCCTCAGATACCAAGTCCTAATTTATCTCAGATTTCTCTGATCTCATTTCGATTCTGTGTGCAAAAAATTGATCTTTCCTTGCTATGGGCCATTTTAACATTCATTTTGATAACTTATCTGACGCGTTCCATACCGAATTTTGTGCACCGACTGACTCGTTTTTTCCTGTGGCTCACGTGCATGACCCTACTCACATCAGGAGTCACACACTCGACCAAATTTTCTCCTACAACTGTATGCTATCATAATTTATTATTACCTAATTGTGCTTATCTGACCTCATGCAGATCATTCAGTCTACAGTATGTGCCTTCCTCTGCATCTAAAGTCACTTGTGAATCGAGAAACCTCAAGACCCTAGACATCGACGGTGTCTTCTCAAGAATATCTTCTTCGCCCATGCTGCTCAATTTCTCTTCCGACCTGGCATCATTGGTTGAATGCTACAACACGACCCTAGCTGACGTGCTCAACGAGTTTGCACCTCTGACTAAGCTCACTGTGCAAACTTGCCCGGATGGCCAATGGTTTACGGAAGACATTAAACTAGCTTAGGTCTACTAAGCACAAGCTTGAAAATGATACACAAGATCAGGACTGACCGACCATCAACGGGCATACGTGGACTACTGTAGGTCATACCGATCTATCCTAACAAAGGCTTAGTCAAGCTTCTATAAAAAAACATAGTTGAATCCCGCATGCCAATCCAAAAATGCCGGTGTCTGCCGTCAATCATCTCCCTAACTACTCCCAGGTAAACTCCTTACCTAGTGATCTTGCTGATCGCTTCTCTTCAGCTTCCCTGTCAACAAGATGGACAACATCAAAGAGTCCATCTCTAGGGTGGTAGCATCCCCTCTGGACTCATGTCCCTCAATTCCATTCTGCACCTAAACATCTACATTCAAGGAGGCCACGAGTGACCTCATCCTGAAGTTTATATCCTAATGAAAGAAGACAAGTCGTCCTGTAAACCCTATTCCTAACGTCCTGCTTCTACGATGCATAGATCTGCTGCTGCCAAGCTATCTAACATTTAAGGATGTCATTAGCCGCAGGTCGTGTTTCAGCTCCTTTCAAAAAGGCTGTAGTCAGGCCACTACTCAGAAAGCAACACTAGATCAAGAGAACTTAAGCAACTTCCATCCACCCAGTCTCTCTTCTACAATTCCTATCAAGGACACATCAAAGACACTAAAACAAGTCGCGACAGACCAGCTGAACTCATATATTGAAGCTTCACGCCTAGCTAATACGTTTCAGTTCGGTTTTAGAACTAATCACTCCACCGAGTCAGCATTGCTTCGGATGTATATTGACCTGTTTAGGAATTCGGGCTGAGGTAGAGTCTCTCTGCTTGTTTTGTTCTATCTTTCGGCAGCTTTTGATACTATGGCCATCGAATTCTTCTCGAGCGCTTCTCATTTCGCCTGCGCATCACCGGTACTTTGCAGCAATGTTTTAACTCCTATCTCAGTGGGAGGCTCCACAGTATTGATGTTAACAGAAAACGATCATCCGAGGAACCACTGAAATATGGGGTACTTCAGTGCTTGGGGAACCACTGTGCTTGGTCCGGTTCTTTTCACGGTGTATACTCTCCTTCTTGCCGATGTGATTGCCAGATACAACCTAGACTTTCACTTCTGTGCAGATGGCACTCAGTTGTACCGTTACTTTGATTCCTCCCAGCTCTCCAGCACCTTGAATTCTCTCACCTCCCTTACTAGGGATGACATCCGCACATGGATGACAGCAAACTTTCTTCAACTGAATGATGATAAAACCAACTTACTGGTTATGGGCAAACCAAGTGTGATTCAGAAATTGGAATGGTTAACGCTCACAATCGGCTCTGCCAGCCTATCTCCTGTTGAATGTGCACGAAATCTAGGTGTCCTGTTCCAAAGGGACCTTTCATTAGACGACCACATCAGCTCCACAGTCAAATCTGCCTACTGTCAGCTACATAAAATTGCTAAAATTCGTACTTGCTTGGGCAGGGATACTACCCCTTAATTGGTCCGTGCATTTGTAGCATCCTGTCTCGGCTTATGTAACTCGCTGCTTGCTGATCAACTGGCATGTGCAAACTAGTGCTTACAGTTAGTGCAAGACTCTGCAGCTAGACTTGTCTGTCGTTGCAGTTGCCACATCACACCACTTCTCGCCGACCTTTGCTGGCTCCCTGCCAAGCAGTGCATCGACTTCAAGGTTCTGTCACTCACTTTTAGGCCCATTCATGTTCTGGCCCCTGCCTACCTATCAGATCTACCCCCTCAGCATCATACCACCAGCTTTTTTTAATCAGATCGTTTAGCTACACCCTGTACAATCCTCAAAACCTGTGGAGACCGTGCCTTTAGTTTGTATGCACCCAAAGCCTGGAACTTACTCGCGACTGATGTCAAGACATCCCCTGGCTTGACCACGTTTAAAAAGAAGCTAAAAGTGCATCCATTAATCACAGCATTTGGTGGGACCTTTTGATTCGTCCTTTGCATGGTTTTGGGTGCTGTCACTGAGCATGCTGCCACTAACCATATTTGCATGTTGACCCAGTCAATGTCACCTCTATAACCATGTTATGCTTGTTGCAATGAGCATGCTACCACAAACTATTCGACCGAGCTTCCTTTATAGCTTCTGTAAAATGCCAAGATAAGGATTAAGTTATCTGGGAGCGCTATTCAGATATCTTATTATTGTACCATCGGAATTAAACTAGGAAGGGAGAGAAGGGATCCTCGGCCCCCCTAAGTTGTGAGACATAATCCAGAGGGAGCATGTCTTCTCTAGTCTCTTTTATTATTTTCTTGATCCTGGCAAGATCAAGATTCAATCCCAAGAACTGTTTGCCGTATTGCTGCTATCTGATGAGTTTATGCAAATATGGCATCTCGAAAAAATCCCAAATGCAGACATTTGACAAAAGGGTGGGTTTTCCCGAGCTCTGTTTCTAGGCTCTAGGGTGTGTTTGTTTTGTTGATGCTGTGGTCTATACCTAGCTGCTTTAGCATAGGACAGTCTTCACGGACTACCGACACACAGGTGTGTAGAATTGTGTACGGTTTGGGTTCATGGGTTGTCATTAGGTCTTGTGCTGTGAGCTATGCTATGCACTCACAAGTTAAACTAATGGCAATCAAGTTGGACTCTAGCCCTAGCCAAGGCCAGGGTGTTCTATGGCTTTTGATAATGTCCAGTATTCACTCAATACTTGCTTTTGCCTTGAAGGATTTTCTCACTAACATCGTCTGCTTTAGCATCCATGAGCAGAACGGCTTATCTCAAGGGCTTCACCCAGTAAGGGAAGCCGATTAACAAGATTGCTTGCAATTCCATATGCATGCATCTTAGAAAGGAATCATTGTTAGCAATTCACTGAACATTTCAGCAAAGCCGTCGTCATTCTGTCATAGTTTAAAACAAGTAATGACAGTTAAAGCAAGGAGGGACATGTATGTAGTCCCCTCCCTTGTAAGAAAATCCCTGAACATCAAATCAAAGAAGAAAGCCCCTCTGAAGTATGATCCCCTCAGATATACTTTGTAAGTATTTTGTGGTCTGCAAATTGTTAATTGATGGATCCTCCTGACGTGGTACACTAATCAGTGAACAGTCATCCTTTGTTAGCCAGTGCCAGACTACCGCAATAAGTGAATTTCTGCGAAGTAGGATTATTTATGTATAAATCGTATATTTTATAGTTTGACATGAAAAACCCGCTCGCGACCCTCTAAATACGCTTGTTAACATTATTAGAGACCTGCGGACATGAAATAACACCCCCTTTAGTCAGCATTACACGGAAAAAAGTTCTTGCCCACACATAAGGAGTGGTCGAGCGGCTGCACCTGGTGTTGAAGGATTTGGGAATGCTGGAATACTTACGCCTACCGTCTATGTATACAGTAATTTTTAATTTTTAATATATTACATGGGTGTATAATTGACTGATAACCGAGCGCGCTGTATCATTTTCACTATCTCGATCAACTTTTTAATGAATATAGTTGAAAAACCGTTATAGCGGGAAGCTGCATACTTACCAGCAGCTTGTGTGTTTGTTTTTGGGCTGTCGATAAATATTTGCATATGCCTCGCATAACTTTAGTATGCCTGGCATCGTTAAAAACCCTCTTTACCAAACGAATTTATAGCCACATCAGCATCGGCCATACTTAGAGAATGTTTTGGACTGAATGTACATGTATTTAAGCATCCTTAAACTGTATATTCTGCAATCATGCTTCATTATTACATGTCATGTGTTTAAATATTTCAAGTTGGTCGAGTGTTAAGCATTATTTTCGGCATTCAGTTTTTAGGGGGTTTATTACATTTTTTAGTACCTAGTATTGAATCTGTTGATTTTTCTAGATTGCCATGTTTAGACATACAGCTACAGACAGGCATCGACTGTCCAAGGACGTCAGAAGGTCGATATCAAAGTCATTGCTATGCTAAAAGTTAGTTACAGCCATCGGTCTGTCGGCTCTCGTTATATGGCCATTTTCCCATTTTCCTTCTATTCACTGTTAACAAGATCGTTTTTGTTATCCAGCATGTATCAGTTGGCCGTGGCATAATCAAATTTTTCACAACCCACCCCTACTGCTGTGCACGGCATTCGTGACTGCCTAGCTGGAAAAGGACCAAAGCTGGACGTACTGCCACAGTGTGCTAGCTATTAGGCTGTTGATAGAGCTACTTGGGCTAGCTCTCTATCTCATCTCAGCAGGATCCTACTAAAATTTGCATTTTCTGGACTTGTCTGCCTAGTTGCTGTGCCTATATGTCTTATGCATGTTGTGGAGCTTTCCTTTTAACCCTCGTTTTTCTTGACAGAGTATTTTTTTCTATGTACTGTGTTTGTGTCTGCCACTGTAAGAAATGGCAAGGTATTGGCAGCCTTGAAGGTTTCCATTTGAAACGACGAATGACGATACTGCATGCAGATGGAGTACCTGCATTCACATGCAGTATTGCCACAATCAACGCTTGATCGGCGAGATTGCTGTTGGGTTGCTGGTTGCTAGGGCTGGGTTCATGTTCTGAGCGGTCCACTTTTCTGCCTCGCTTAGGTACGCCGCTGGAGAAGCTGTTCTTTGTCGAGCTTTGGGACATTGGCGGATCTCGCGGACACGGTTCAGCTCGTAGCATTTTCTATCACAATGTTGATGGCATCGTCCTTGTTCACGAGCTCTGTAACAGGAAGTCGCAGACCAATTTGCGGCGCTGGCTCGTCGAAATACTGGGTGCTGGAAGTTGCAGCGAAGGCGACTATGATCCAGAGACGTTTGCCGACTTACAAATTCCCATGCTGGTCGTAGGCACTAAGTTGGACCTCCAGGTTGGGACAGGCGAAATAGGGCAGAAGCGACCAGTGTCCTCCGTGGCGGACGAGTGCAATGCCGACGAGATTCTCGTCGAATGTGGCGCAGGAAGCAAGAACATAGCCACAGCTGGGAGCTCAAATGCTGTCAAGATCGTGCGATTCTTCGATAAGGTCATTGAGCAGAAGCTTCGAGGGAATCGGACGACGGTTGCTAGCAGAGACCAGCCAGGCTCGTTTCCTGGTATGCTGGGTACTCTTCAAGAAAGAAAGAGAATCCTTGCTTATTCAGCACAGGGTGGAAAAGTGCAGCACTCGGATTAATGCTGGCACATGCTGTCTACCTTGCAATCTGTTTCGACTCAAGCCTCTGATCAACAATCCTCTTATCAACAATAACTCTGAAAATTGGGATGGTGCTGCCTGTGCGATCACTGTAGACTACTGAGTAACTATATTTTGTTATTGCTGAAATTTTTCATTTTTCCATATCCCATACATGAGGTCTAATATTGAAGATAGTCGTGGGTGTGCGAGTGTGGGGCTTTTTCAATGAATCGCCACGACGTGGGTAGGCGAGTGAGGGGCCTTCTTAATGAATCACTGAGTCGCCGTTCTGCTGGTGTATCGCTGCAGAGTCAGAAGTATTACTCTTGTTCGCGTTTACCTGCCTGTTTCTCAATGCTTGAGCCATAGCGTATTAGCCTGCGAGTTTGATCGCATATTCTGCATGTATCTACCGTTGTTGGATCCTCGACGATCGTTGTTAAGCATTGGGCTGCTGTTGCATGCTATGGGTGGTGCTCTGTGTACATTCTTGACAGAGTGGTCGGGCTTAGTTAATACAGTTTGAAACTCTTGCTAAGCACATTGAATGACCTCGCCTCTTCCATTGGTGCATTCCTCCCAGAAGTCCTTGTTCCTCGCTACCAAACAAAGTTTATTCCTCGCACATGATTTGCCTGCTTGATCATGAATCTCGCTGTGGCTGCTGCATAAGCAGCTGTAGAAAAAGAAGTTAGATGAATTCAAAATACTACGGTAACCTGCAATTCATCGAGTCTAGCAAAGAAATATCACTCAGCATGGTTTGCACTAGATTTGGTCCGGCATTGCAAGCCCTCGAGGTTTGCCTAAAGAATAATTACAGCGTATGTAATAATTACAGAATATAGCTCACAATTACTGCATTGAGTCGGCCATCAACTCAGCTACACTGGACTGGCTCAAAAAATTCCTAGACGACTGGCGACGTTTAGCTCAGTGAACTGCACTGCAAGGCAAACTATATAAGGCCGACTTGGCTTCCTTCATGCACAGTCAGCACCCTGGTGCTCCACAAATTACTTAAGGAACTCTGTGTGTTAACATGTTGATCGTGTGCCGATTCTGGTATGTCTTTTTTCTGACCGTTAGCCGATGCTTCTTTCTACTGCATCGACTGTTTCCTGCTTCAGTCATATACCTTACTTCTGCTTTTGCTTTTGTATGAAATGTTTGTGAGTCAAAAGCTATAGCAAGCCGTTTACTGAAGAGCTACATAGTCCTCTTGTTTGTGTTTTACAGTAGGATAACATTGCAATACTAAAAATATGTTTTTATTCGATGATCTTTTTTAGGCCTCAGGACCTATTTTAATCAGACTGTTTCATATTCACTGTTGCTTGTGTAAATTGTGTCGATGGTATTACATTAAATCTGAGTTTGGCAGAACGCATTCGTTCAGCCCTTTCGAGGACCTGTCGGTCCGAGGAAGCTCCGAGATGTTTTACAACCCAAGTTATTCAATGTCCATACATTAACTGTATAAGTGAAGAGCAACTGATGGGACAGCCTCATTTAAGGTATAAAGCTATGGGCGACAACTAGCAGTAACTGGACTGCTCAAGGCTGCAGGATTAAGTACCCGATGTTACTAAGCAACTTCTTATGGATCAGCCTAACGATACGGTTGTTTCCTGATGCTAAAATGGCCTAGCCATTGGTTGCCAGATGAACTTTTTTGAGGCATTCCTGAGACGTTTTTGTACACGATGGCTTGATTGGGTCTGAGGCCCAGCGGCCCACGGTGGCTGCTTGAACTTCACGACCCTAATCGTGGGTTTAGGGTTCGAGATCTGCAGACAGCAGTGCTGCTTTTATCTCTTCTGCAAGCGTGGTGAAAGCTGCTGAGGGACTTCTGCGATATATGCAGATCAATGTTGCTGTTGACTCATCCTTAATTTGACTTGACACATTTTTAGCCAGCCTTGAGCCGCGATTCTAACACAAAAATGGTATCACTTGGCTCCAGTCCAAGTATGAATACAAATCAAGACACCTATGGTGGGTGCCCTTATTGTGTATGCTCGCTGCTTCCTCTAAGGAATGTCTCGGGACCTTTCGCCTGTCGAGAGGTGAGCTATCCTTTGGGAAACACTCAGAAATATATATATATATATATATATATATATATATATATATATATATATATATATATATATATATATATATATATATACATATACATATATATATATATATATATATATGTATATATAACGAAGCCCAAAGGCATAGGGATTTTCACGATACGAAGGCGAGCTTGGGGGAACCTGAGCGGGTCGCTTTCGGACTGCCTTGGTTCGTGAGATAAAACGGGATCGTGAATGTTACGAACTTGGCTATGAATATCATAGTTCGGCACAACACCATCTTGAGGATAACCCAGTGGCCTACCGAAAAGGGGGTAAATAAATAAAATAAATCCTAGCTGATTAAACAGCCTCTTTTTGTATAGCGGCAGAAGAGCCTTTACGGCTATCACCACCGCTTGCAGTGGCGATAAAGAATCGCCCACCGCAGGAATCGAACCCACGACCTCGGGGCCGAGGTCGTGAAAGCAACCGCCTTACCCTAATGCTGGATCAGGGTGCACCAAAATGAGAGCCTATTACTGGGGGAGGGGCGCCATCTGTGTAGTTTGTCCCAGAGCACACGATAATAAATAATAATGCACTTGATAAAGCGCCCTCAGAGAACTCAATCTCTCTCTAGGCGCTTTACATTTGCTGCAAAGGTTAATGCAATTGAATGGTGAGTAACATCATGCTTGATGAACAAACAAAATGAATAACATGGTTAGAGGTGACATGCACAGGGTCAGCATGCAAATGTGGTTAGTGGCAGCATGTACAGTGTCAGCACGCATAAGCACATGAAGGACGAATCATAGAGACCCACTAAATGCTGTCTTAAATAGGTGTTTTTAAGTTCTTTTTAAATGTGGTCAGGTCAGGGGGTGTTCTGACGCAGGTCGGGAGGGAGTTCCAGGCCTAGGGGAGCATACGAACTAAATGCACGGTCTCCAAAGGATTTGAGGTTTTGTGAGCCGTGATGGCACACTAGGTAAGGCGGTTGCTTTCACGACCTCGGTCCCGAGGTCGTGAGTTCGATTTCTGCGGTGGGCGATTCTATATCGCCACTGCAAGCGGTGGTGATGGCCCTTAAAGGCTCTTCTTTCGCTATACAAAAAAGGCTGTTTAATCAGCTAGGATTTTTTTAGACTGTTGGATTCCGAAAGCGGGTGGTACGATGCTTTGCCTGATGGGGGAGTAGATCTGAGAGATAGGCTGGAGCCAAAGAAGTGACCTAAAAGTGAGCGACAAAACCTTGAAATCATGCCGTTGCTTGACTGGTAGCCAGTGCAGGTCGGTATCCTTGGAATGCCACTGGGATAACCGTAGCTGATGGAGGCAGCAAGAGAAATAATTAATGGACTATGGCTTTCGTTCCTAGATGATTATGCCATATGGATCCGCATAATTTTCATCGAAGGCCACACTGACAGTGTACCTATTCTTTTTGTTATCAGACAGCGCGGCTGCATGCTAGCTCTGTAGCTAACGACTCTCCTCGCATACGCTCGTCTCAAAAACATGTGGAACTGGTCCTATACAAAGAGCCCTATCGGTGTCCCCGGCCTTGGGACGCGCCGATGCCTTACATGGGCAGGCCGTGATGGCCACTAGGTAAAGCCGTTGCTTTTCACGAACTCGAGGTCATGGCTTCAAATCTTGCGGTGGGTGATTCTTTATCGCCGCTGCAAGCGATGGTGATAGCCGCGAAGGCTCTTCTGTCGCTGTACAAAAGAGGCTGTTTAATCAGATAGTATGTCTAGCCAAATTAAGGGCAAGAATACCAGGACGTAACGAGCGGCGTCAATTCAGACTTCAACTGGCATCTGCGGAACTCAAGCCGATTCAAAGGCCTCTTTTTGTATAACGACTGACGAGCCTTAAAGGCTATCGCCGCCGCTTGCAGCGGCAACAGACAACCACCCACCGCAGGATTCGAACCAACTCCATCGGGAAGGAGATTGTGAAGAGCAATCGTCTTACCTAGTGTGCCATCCCGGCTCAACATCCCCTGGTTACCCGAAATAGCCGCTTCGAGTAAAATCTACTCTTTAGAAAGAAACGGTAGCAATAATAGTAATAATAAAGTTGTATAGCGCCAACTGAATCTCTTTCTAGGCACTTTACAGATGCTGTGTAGAAAGCGTTACTAAATGATTAGTTGTAGCATCTGCAAGTAGCAGGCGCAGTGATACCAGGTACATGCACGCGAGAGACGAATCACAAAAAAACCAGCTACATGCTATAATAAACAGGTGCGTTTAATAAGCGACCGCCGATTACGCTGTCTCACCAGGAGCGGCTATGCAAAGTGCACTAATTAATTTATCGAGAACGTAAGCAGCGTTCCTCTCCCTAACTGAGAACACGTAGAGTGCTAATTCCTTAATCGGGAACGCGCCGAACGCGAACCGAGGCGCCTTATGAACTCACCCGGCGGCGATCGCCGTCCGCGTCTTCCCGGGTCTTTTCGCTAGTAAGCCGCTAGCGCTGAATCTCCTGCGATCGCCGACGGATGGCGTGAGCGTCCGCCCGAAGCCCGCTCGTATCAAAGATTGAACGAGAAAGCTGGCCGTCAGTGAGAATCTTCTAGTTTTAAGCAGCTTCGCACAAAGACGGCCGCCCATCCGACGGAAGGGCGACGTTCCCTTATGCAGGCAGCTCGAGGGTGCCGCTGGCCCTCTGTCTGTCTACCGGCAGCTGCTCTGCGCCCACAAACGAGATCGAGCTGGCGATGCTCGCGCTAAACTCAATGCGAGGCGAACAATTTTGACGCATCGAATTTGATTTTCCGCTTGCGAGCTCGAGCCAAATCGCGATGTACCGCGCAAATGAGTGCGCAGCTCGCTTCTGATTACAAATTGGGGCCAGCATAACGCCTCGCGTCAGCGGCGATCGCGAATCAAAGGGCGCATTCGTTGGAAGAATTAATTTCTTCGCGGGTCCTTCCAAGTAAGGGGGGGTATACCACGAGAGCCGTTCGATGCCGCGTCCATCGCAACTTATACAGGGCTGACATTTATGCATAACCTTTAGCGGATGGTGCAATCAAAGCAGCAATCAAAAAAACGCAGCGATCAGTGCCACCTGTCGCGGTAGTGAGCTTTAAAGAAGAATTCCTCCTCGAACCATGTACTATTAAGTCTAGCTAAGCGTGCCACGATACAATCATACCTGTCTAATGCCATAATGCACGAAGGAGAATCTTTTTGCTACTATCTTTGTGCTATGCTGAAAATGAAGACGACTTGTGCTCGCAGTTATCTCCCCTGGGCAGGCCGGCACTGCTCCGCCGCATCGCAGAGAATTCGCATCTCCATCGTGCGGGCTCCCGGCTGCCGTTGAGCCCGGGTCAGCGGCTGGACGGCGCGACTCACCAGCTGCCCCCCCCCAGGAGCTCATTCAGTTGAGCAAAAAGCGTCCACCGCCCGCAAGGGACGCGCGCTGCAGTTGCCCGCTTGCTGCAGCCTGTCCAGTCCTGTTGCACAGTTCAGTTTACTGCTTCCCACCCACAACCCCATGCTCTAATTCGGGAGGTTGAAATCGATTGAGGATTCCCTGGAAAGCCACTATAGAAAATATGAGCTGACTTTACCGGCCTCATTTGTATAGTGGCAGAAGAGCATTAACGGTTATCAAGACCGCTTGTAGTTGGCAATTAAGGATCGCCCACTGCAGGATTCGAACCCACGACCATGATCACTCAGAGCGGGCACCTTACATACTGGGCTATAGCGGCCCATAGGCGAACTGCTGCCGAAATTGAGTTCTCTGAGGGCGCCTTATCCAGTGTATTATTATTATTATCGTTATTATTGAGTTCGCCGATGCGGTCAATTGTCGTAAACGCTCACGGGAAGGGGAAAGAGAAAAGGAAGACGAGCATATGTGCAACGTTTTCGAGAAATTTCGTAACGTTAACTCTGGAAAAGTTGCTTTACTGTCTAACGTTCCTGAAAAATCCCTCTCGGTTTGACGGATCGGCTGGTAATAATAATAGTAATAATGCAGATTAAATGCATTATTATTATTACATCGCAGAGGCTGCAATGCCGCAGAGAGAGATAGAGAGAGAGGGAGAGAGAGAGAGAGAGGGAGAGGGAGAGGGAGAGGGAGAGGGAGAGGGAGAGGGAGAGGGAGAGGGAGAGGGAGAGGGAGAGAGAGAGAGAGAGAGAGAGAGAGAGAGAGAGAGAGAGAGAGAGAGAGAGAGAGAGAGAGAGAGAGAGAGAGAGAAAGAGATATATAATAGCGGTATGGTCCCAGTTCCTGAGCCGGGAGGCCCAGGTAGTACGCTCGACCCCGGCAGGACAGGGCACAGCCGGCTAATGTATATTGTACTAGTTAAAAATATTTTTTTCTCGATAATATATTTATATATCCAGCTATATATAGCTTTGCTAGATTTTATAGCCAGTCACGTGGCCTCTAGCCGAGTGGTTGTCATAGATATTTGCATACTGCGATACTAATACACTTTGACCTCGACTGTAACATGGCGGCAAGCGCAAATGGTGGACGCTTGGCGGCGCGGCCGAAGCAGAACTTGGCTGTCGTCTTGGGCGCACAATGGGGAGACGAAGGCAAGGGGAAAATAGTCGATCTCTTGAGCTTGAACATGGACGTGGTATGTCGCTGTCAGGTAAGGTTCTGGTTGCTGTCGATCGTCCGCGTGCTTTTCTGTCCAATCTCATTTCTGTATTAATCGTCGTATTCGTCGCGACCTAGCGCCCAGCGGCCAAGCTAGAAAGGGACTACGTGGCGATAGAGGGCTCCTCTGCATTGATAATTGTGCTGACATTCGCTTTCGGAGCAGTAGATTTCGGCGTGGTTCGTTGCAGCGCAGAGCGCCGCCGCTCGTGCCGCACCGCCGCCGGCCGGCTGCTGCGGGTGGGTTTGGCTGTGGGTCAGGCGCGCCGTTTGCTTCTCATTCGGGGGCCGCAGCGGGAACTTGCGGCGCGTACGTGCAGACCTTAATGGGGGGCTTTACATTTGATTACCGAATCCCCGGCTAATAGCTCAACATTGGCAAGCCAATCGACCGCCCGGCCGGTCGTGCGGACGACGGGAGCAGCTGGCTGGCTGGCCGGCTGCAGCTCGAGCTGTCCGGTTTCCGGTATCCGTTCGTGGCCCGTTGAAAAGCCGGCTGCAGAGTTGCGCAGCAGAGAGGAGAGAAGAGGAGTGAGTGAGTGAGTGAGTGAGTGAGTGAGTGAGTGAGTGGGTGGGTGGGTGAGTGAGTGAGTGAGTGAGTGAGTGAGTGAGTGAGTGAGTGAGTGAGTGAGTGAGTGAGTGAGTGAGTGAGTGAGTGAGTGAGTGAGTGAGTGAGTGAGTGAGTGAGTGAGTGAGTGAGTGAGTGAGTGAGTGAGTGAGTGAGCGAGCGAGAGAGAGCCCTACTGCATCCTACCGGAGCATTGCTGCTCAAGGCATTGCATACATCAACCAAACAACCGTGCTGGACATCTATCTTTCACCAAACTGCTTTAATCTCATAGCTGGCTGCTCCCTATACCTATGCTTTGTAGTTCCTGGAAGACCCGACTAGTTTTTTCCGGTAGCCTTCTAGGAGAGGCAGTGCTATTTAGATGCCTATTGACCGCGGGCTTTTTTCTCCTGAGATTTTGCTGAAAGAGCCGACAACCGTGATCAGGGTCCAGTTTCGTTCGGCAGCAACCAACGGCTGAGCCAGGGGACAGGGTGGCATTTGATTCCTCCCCTACAGTAGGTAAGCGAGCTGGGCCTCTCCACATTCCTACGCCCAGCAACCAGCGACCCAGTCACCAGCAACGAAGTTATGTCTTCATACCAATCAATATGCAGCTGCTTATTTCGTGTCGATTAAAGGCTATTTATTACTTTGCACTACAATTTTTTTTCATTAATTGTGGGTCTAGCCCCACCTACTCGAAAATCATGCATGTCTTTGCTCCAACTTGGAAATTTTGCTGGTCCTGCCCCCCTAGATGAAAATCTTGGCTCTGCCCCAGGCAGCAGCTGTATTTTTTGGCTGTTGTTCTTTATGCAAGTGAATCTGCATGTATTTCATCCTTAATTGCTCGGCTGTCGAATGTACTTTCAGCTGCTTGGCACCAACTGTATGTGGTATGCACCGAGTAGGTCTAAAGGGTATAGCTGTTGCTGAGCAATGCACACTCTTAAAGGGATCG
Source organism: Cristatella mucedo (assembly GCA_009760855.2). Taxonomy (NCBI): domain Eukaryota; kingdom Metazoa; phylum Bryozoa; class Phylactolaemata; family Cristatellidae; genus Cristatella; species Cristatella mucedo. The sequence goes on from WPIO01000076.1 coordinate 1,419,131, forward strand.
TATAGTGGAATCGCATCGGTCGATCGAGTGTCCTTGTCCTATGCATACCGTCTAGGCAGCATGAGACCAGGTGATGCCAGTTTGATGCAGCCGGCCTGGCACTGTCAGCTTCCATAATGGTTTAGGGGGCCACGGACACCATCTGCCTCCCAGTGATTGCAAGCCACCAGTGACAGGCATTATTTATGTCCTGGCCGAGCACCTCCATGGCTATTTCTGAATGATACCTTGTTCCAAGAGAGCTTTTAGCAAAGGGAAATGTAAGCTTATTTGCATACGTTCATCAGCTGCTCCGGTAAACACTTGGACGGTGTCCATTCCCCACCTATATAAGGGCTCTATGACTCGTGTAACTTTATCAGGGTCTCCTCACGAGGTAAGGAGGAAGTGCTCAAATCTTTCTTTCGTTTGATTGAGACAACAGGCTTTATGCGATCAGGTTCCTATTCGACTAAACTTTTGTCCTTTTTGTAGCTGCATTTGGTTTGCAGTTAGAAATTTATGCCACTCTATTCTAAAGGAACTTGGAAGTAATTGTGGTTACTGAGCAGGAATCTCACCAGCAGTGGTTTCGTGGTCCCTACTCTTTGACCATGCGAAGTATTAGCCCCGCACTTGGATTAATTTGAAACTATATTTCACTAACCTTGAACAGACTCTTCTGATTCTTTATTGCTGAACAGACTCTTCTGATTCTTTATTGCTTTGTTTGTTCTTTTGGGATTCAGCTTCCATTTTACGATTATCGAAGGCACTGTGGTGCATAAGGATTGCTACTGCTCTCTGCAACCTCCACTAAATAAATATAAATAAATCCTAGCTGATTAAACAGCCTCTTTTTGTATAGCGACAGAAAAGCCTTTACGGCTATCTCAACCACTTGCAGTGGCGATAAAGAATCGCTCACCGCAGGAATCGAACCCACGACCTCAGGACATTGGTCGTGAAAGCAACCGCCTTACCTAGTGTGCCATCACGGCTCACCCCTGCTTCCTTATTGTTCCGTGCACCATTACTAGTCGCACCTTTTGTGCACCACACTGCTCCTGTGTTAGTGCTTGATCAGTAGCCACTTCCGTCCCTGAAATGCCCAGGTGTTGCAAAATAGATCTTTAGTGTCATCAGAAAGAGATCCTTGGTGTCTTCAGATGTGAGCCTTTGATTGATAATGGCGATTAGTTGGATGGCTTGCATTGCAGAAACGTGGGGGAGGGGGGACAAGCATAGCACTGGTTCAGTTTTGTAGGCATAGGGAAGGGCCGATGGGCTGGTTGACACCCCCTCTTGGATCGCCTGATGGGCAGGTGGGTCCAGTATGGTCGCCTGGCATGCCTATTCAGCCTTTTTATGATTGGCTACCTCTGGCAAGGTATAAGTTGGCCATTCCTGGCTAGGCCTGCACGTATGATTGTTACAGCCATGATAAGGAAAGCTAACGGTGTGTGTTTTTGTGTGCTCGCACGCAAGTGCAGTTGTGTGTTCTCTCTCTCTCTCGAATGTGCAAGGTGTTTAAACAAATTTTGTGCTTGGATATGCAATCTTTGTATCATGATTGAGCAGTCCGGCTAGCTGCTCACTCTGGCCAACAATGGATGCTATTACACCAAGAACACATACTTCTGTAGGAGTGGCTATGTATTTACCCTGCCGTGACGCCTTCCAAAGCCAGTCTGCTGCTTGCACAGCACATCATATACGTATGTGTTTGTTTGTAATACAGAAACAGAACAGCTGTGCCTTACCTTGTGCAGGCGAGACAAACAAAGAGCAGAGGTGCACACCATAGATGAGAGAGGGAGGGGGCGGGTAGCTTGTTAGTGACGAGTTATTGTGATGAGAATTTGACTCATGATGAGTGCAGCAGGTTTTAATGTATATTTCCGACATGGTTAGGTGTTGCTGCTGAGCTAGCACAGGTTTTGAATATGTTCGTCTAGATACTTTGCTTGTCGCCGGTACGTTTCAGTTGCCATATTTTTTCCAGGGTGGAAACAATGCAGGGCACACGGTCATCGTTGACGGGGTTGCGTATGATTTTCATCTCCTTCCGAGTGGCATCATACACGAGTCGTGCTTATCAGTGATCGGCAATGGTGTCGTCATTCACCTGCCGGGTCTTTTTGATGAGATTGCCAAAAACGAAGCCAAGGGGTTGAAAGGATGGCAGGATCGGCTGGTCGTCTCCGACCGAGCTCACCTCGGTATGTGCTGCATCTCCCCTCCCTCCCCTAGCCAGCCAGTCTCATTCCCCACTGCCAACCTGCTTCCACTGTCTTGTTCGATATGTGGCACACCGCTCGTGCATTGGTTGACAATTGATTAGTCTGTATGTATTCTGCAGTTTTTAATCTGCACCAGACAGTTGACGGTCTCGAGGAAGCAACACGGGGGAGCAAGAAGTAAGTTGTGCCGTACAAGCTGACGAGTCTTCGGCGGCTCATGTTTCCACAAATAAGTTGCTGTCGTTGGCATCGCCTTCCTAAGATCGGCAGCTTCCACTCGCCCTTCCAAACGTCCCAGGGACCCGGACCTCTCAATTGTCATCATCTTGATTGGTGGGTGCTCAGAGGGTGGTGCTCAAGCTGTTTGATAGTCAGACCGAGCTGGTGCCGTGCTGACCATAGTCAACAGTAATGTTCTTTCTATTCAGCCAGTCAGTTGCAGTGCTATCTCGGCATCTGGTTAGAAGCAATGCTTTGTCGAGAACTGCATGCTGTCAGTTTGTTATTAATTGTCGGTGATGAGGTATTTATGGACTCTTTTGGTCATTTACATGCCCTTAGCTTGTATGATCGCCACAAGCTCAGTCGATGGAGTGATTAGGCCAAATATGCTTGGCCAACAAGCTCTAGGTGAAGTCTCACCCCTTGGTCATAGCCAAGGGGTTAGGTGCTAGCTCTTCACGGCCCATGATCATGTCCCCTAGATCCGAGTCCCCTAGATCATGTCCCCTAGATCCGAGTCCCGCAGCAAGCAATCTTTTGTAGCCCACTGCGAGCGATCTGATAGCACCTCATCCAATAACAGCCCCACTACAGTCATTCCCCCCCCCCGACTTATGACGGTTCACGGAAAACAATCAATATTTATCCAAGAAAACGTTCAAAATTCACGCGTGATCGGTCCGCCACAAATAGTAAGGAGGAACTGATGTCTGACAGCTTTGCATGTGGGAACTGAGGGCTCTAGTAGAACATATCGTATGCCATTCTCGACTTACGAAAATTTGACTTACCACAGGTTTTCTAGTTTCTATTTATTTCGTATGTCGAGGGGTGACCGTACATATTAAGTAGATTAGATGGTCAGCTCGATCAGCTAACCCTTACTTTTCATACCCCAATTTCTGCTCGATTATAGGCTATATTATTAAGCCTCTTTTTGGGTCTAGCACCCCTGAATGGTTTGTAGAAGATAACGATGCATGCATATAGGATAAAGTTAAGGCATCGTTTAAGCAAAGTTGTTGGTCATACATTCAGAGCAAGTATGAGCATATCACCTGGCCTCTCAAGTTGATTTGTTAGCTTCATTTGGTGTGCGCTAGCAGTATGCGGATGCGACCCTTGGATTATACTCTTTCAGCTCTGTAAATGCGCATCTCATGTTGCTGGTTCTACAATAGGATTTAAGCATGATGATCGGTTCGGCAGGTATGCCTGGAGCTGCAGCCATATTTCTTGCTGCTGCCTGCTTTTGGTATGTTGATGATGGCAGGGTGTGATGGAGGTAGGAGGAGTGTGATGGGGAAGGGAGGGTTTGGGAAGAGGGTTCACGTGTCCTCTTCTCCGCATCCTCCTGTTTGCAAGTTCAAGTGCCTAGTCGACTCAACCGTCATCGCAGTGCGGCGCCTACGAAGTCAGTGGTTTGAGACCATGCCAGCATTGGTGGGCTGGCATAGCAAGAGGGGGAGAGAGTACAAGGGTTGCAGCTAGGCCTGGCTTAGTTTCGATGCATCAGTAAATACAGGCCGGCAACTTGACTGCATTCTTTGTGCAAACGCTTGTCCGATGGACTTGCACCCACTTAGAGCACTTACCGTCCTGACAGTTGGCAATGCTGCCAGGCACTCACGGTCTGCTTTGCTCTGGTCACTGGAGTGCACAAGCTCTCTGCGGGCAGTGTGTTTGTAAAGTCATGTGTCCCTGCTATCCTTGAACTTTTGCAGCATTGGTACTACAAAGCGGGGTATTGGACCCACCTACTCGTCTAAGGTATTGCATTGCAACTACTTGGATCTAGTCCTGCACTTTAATTTCCTTGCCGTGCCCAAATACTATTGCAACCCTAGACTGCCTTTCTGAGAAATACGATACGAGCGTGTCTTAGTCTGATCGCAATTCTTTATGCGCCCTATTCTAGCGCCGCCTAATTTTACCTATCGTGTGCTATGCAGGCTGCCAGGCATGGGCTCAGAGTTTGTGACCTTCTCGGGGACTTCGACGAATTCTCGGAAAGGTGAGCTAATCTGGTTGCTTTTTCGCTGATGTTCCATTGTGGCTGTATAGCGAAATGAAAGCCGTGGTATATTGCACAAACGTGAGTGACCTAGTAAGCTCCTGCCTAGCCAATGATGGTCGCTTGACTTGTCCGGTCGGCCTTTAAAGTTGGGACTTCTCATAATAAGCGGCAGCATTCTGACGTCAGAGAAGGTATAGATGCAAGTCCGCGAGGTCGAACCAAACGGACTCAGCCGACTAGCTAGTGTCTTTGGTGGCTGAAGCAGCGTAATATCGGATATTAGCAGGCGTAGGGGCCGTAGGCAAAGCTGTCAGCAGCAGCTGCATCTGACTACTGCTACTGCTGCTGCTGCTGCTGCTATGGCTGTTCTGATAGAGCATAGCCTTCATTAGGCCTACGGATTATTATCCATTTATTTTGGTCGTTTTGACCCACGGTTCAACACAAGTGGCTTTAGGAACATGCAGGCTGAGGTGATAAAGCCATGCCAGAGCATGCTTTCGTAGCAGCCGGGTGTGTTACTTGTTCGACCTAGAGCCAGTGGATGTGGGCTCATCCATGAGTGGCATTCATCCTGGCTGCATTCCATGCAGGAGGTCAGAGAGAGTCGGCTCTTGCAATCAGGTAATGGCGCTCAGCCAAGATATTGTCGTCTCCGATGCATTGGATTCTGCTTTTCAATGAATTTTACCACCAGACATACCATTTTATTGTTTAAAGATGGGCTGCGTAATTGATTTCGGTTAGCTTTGTGAAAGAAAACATACATCACATCTGCCTCTGCCTAGTTTAGTGTTCCTAATGGTATAGTCGATGGTGGGAGGACTTCGACGAGGACTTTATTACACATTCAATGCCTAGTCAGTTACTGCTATGCAGATCATCACCTTTGGTGGTTGAGCAGGACTCTTTCTTCTGCTAGGGCAGGACTCGCTATTAACTACTTAGATGCCTGGATGAATTTAGATGCACCCCCTAGTTACTATGATGGTAAAGAGGCCAGGGTCCCCCGATAAGTCACCAGGCATTTTAATGTCCTAGAGCTAAAGTCTCCATAGCAATAGCAGAGGTCCTATAGATCTATCCATCAATTTATGCCTTGTCTACATGTAAATTGGACTGGCCATCCTGGGGCCGAAGCTGCCTGCTGCCACTGAGTCAGACCGAAGTAGCTTCTCAAATATGCAGCAGCCTCTCTCTCTCTCTCTCTCTCTCTCTCTCTCTCTCTCTCTCTCTCTCTCTCTCTCTCTCTCTCTCTCTCTCTCTCTCTCTCCCTCTCCAATCGCTGACGGCTGGAGCAGGCATGACAGCTGTGCCCATGGAGTTGGTTCTGATCTCTTGTGCTTTAAACATGTAAACATTCGTAGCATGGAAATATTGTGGCAGACGTTCCAATGGGGCACAACGAACCAGCATGCAGTAGCTGTTAAAAGCAAATTTACATTGTGAGTTCTGACCTGAGAAGCTTGATGGAATCGAGCAGTCGGGGGACAAAGGTATTATATTTTGACCGCACAAGGTTAAGCTGGTCAGCACTGTCTGTCGAGACCTATACGAAGCATGGTCACAGCTCCACCTCACGACAAAGCAGCCTAGTTTCTGCTTTTTATGCTAGCTGCTGTGCTTATCTGTGGCTTCACAGATGATATTTGTGGCTGCATGGTTCTTCTAAAGATTGATGAATTGACTCGTGTCAACGATGGTTTGTGACGGAGAAGCTATTACACCGGAGGTCTGTGCACAAATACAAGCCTGGACTGTTTCCCTATTTTGAGTAGTGCCTGCACTGATGAATGATTTCTTGTAGATTCCGAAATCTTGGAAACTACTTTCAGCGGCTATACCCAGATCAGGATCTAAAGATAGAGGAGGAGTTGGTTGCACTATATGTGAGTGGGCGCCTTCACTAGAAGCAACTGCTAGACGGAGCATGATAGCTAATAGCTATCGATACATGCTGAGGCTGCATCTGAAATGCATGCGAGTGATTGGCAGCTGGAGTCTTATGTGAGGCTGTCATTTTCACCTACAATTACCATTTTGTATTGTCGTTGTGAGCCCGTGCTCTGTGTCTCTGTTTCTCTGTTTTTTTTATGTCTCTGAGTGTGTCTCCTTCTCGGCTGTCTCCACATCTGAGTAGGTGTCTATGTCCGTGTCTTTCTAGGTATCTGTCTGTCATGCCGTTTATTCTATTTGTTGTTGTAGGCAACCAGCCACAATTGCTGTCACCAGTTGGCCTCAAATTAAGGTGGCTGCTCTCTCAAACGCATTCCATCCGGCCGAATGGATAATTGTCCCTTTTCCATGATTGAGCATCCGTACAATCGATCCAGGCCCACCCGTGCTTGTTGGCACAGGCTTGCTGATGCACAGCATATGCACAAAGCACTGCAGTGCCGTACTCTCAGGCCTGTCATGTGGGGCGGGCGCCACCCCCTCCAAGTAGACCTTCCCGCTATATGTGGTAGTTTTTGCATCTCGGGTGTATGACCTGCAGTGGCTGGTAACTTGATTGGCAGCTGGGAGCACGGTCTCCAATCGAGCATGCCAAATGCACAAACCATGCTCCACAAACCATCAGCCTATTGCTTGTCTTCTGCTATTGCTGCCCCCCCCCACCCAGCTGCTCATATTTACCTGCTAACAGACTCCACCTGGATTGGGCCAGAATCACGGGGGCAGCTGGCCAACTGCACGGCACGGTTGGGTTCACGTGCTGATTGAATGTCTAGCGCTGCAGCTGTGCATGCACTCGTATTGGCTGTTGTCAATAGTGGTGGCCTGCACGGTTCCGCTCAAGGACCTAGCAGGTGCCAGTGCGACCAGGAACATTACATGTCACCTTCATTAGTCACCAACACAATCATTAGCGCACTATCTCGAATGGGCTTTAAACAGTAAAACATACCCAGAGCTGGTCATGATCGCTCATGTCACCAACTGCTCGGCACACGCTCCTAGCAGTGCCTTTGCTAAATGTGCCCACCGCTATTGCTTCACTCTTGGAAGACTGTTCATCCGAACTTGGGATTGCTACCACTACAGTCATTATATTCCACGGTAGATTTAGGGATGGATGTGGCATTAGCAAATGCATCGTTGTGATGCTTAAGTGTTGGACAGATGAACCTGGCACATTTTTTTTACTTGGCATCTTGCTGATGTCATGCTAAGCAGTTGCCCGAGCTTTGCTTTAATTCAAACAGGGCTACCGTGAGCGATTGAAGCCGCTAGTGCAGGACACGGTGAGCCTACTGCATCGGCTGATAGGTGAAGACAAGAAGATACTGGTGGAAGGTGCCAATGCAACGATGCTTGACATAGATTTCGGTGAGTACTGGAAACTAAATGCCCGACAAAGACACAAGTTACTCATATTTTGAGCCAAAATTGGAAGACATCTTTTGCTGTAATTATATATATATATTTTTTATTTCAGCCAACAGCTCTTTGTGACCCGTCTAGTTCCGGCCGTATATAAATCATAAAGATGGCTGGTTTTAATGAGCATTTCTGTAGTGATATGATGAACTCCTTGAACTGTTGACCTCATGCACAGTCCTGCAGTCTAGCACCACCTGGGCACTACTGTGCTGCTGCTGGCTCATTATTTAAATCCGGGGGTTAAATATCTTAACAAGTTTACCAAAGTGGCACCCGTCAGCCAATGAGATTTCTTGGTCGGCATCTTGTTGCTGTGATGAATTATGTTGATGCAAATAACTCGTGGCAAATGTAAAAAACATTAGTAATTCAGTCACTGTGGACGTTTAAAACATATACTATGTATACAAGCCATTGAACATTCATTGCACGGTAGGTTGGGTTAGTCACTCCGATGTCTACATGAAATGACGTTTACGGTTCTCCTTTTAATGCTTGCGTGTATACTTTTGATGGTGGTTGACTCAGATAACAGTAGTGTGCATAGCTCTGCTGCAAGTGCGTTTATGGGTTTCCATTGTCAACTAACGCATCTGTGTTTGTTTTAGTCTTATTTGCTGTTGGGTGGCTCTGAATGCTTCCCTATATTCGACCTCCTTAAAGCATCATTTGCCTACTTTCTCCAGTGATACTTCGTTTGCCGGAAGTTCGCAATTCATACCTTGTGCAGGCCGAAGCAGTATCGTATTGGGGACTCGGGCACAAATGCATACCAGGATTCAGCCAAAATCGTTTCATATTTTGTTGTCAGCCTCCATGCAAATGATGCAGTTTGGCTTTCCGAATTCTAAAGCTATGCAGTTTGGCTTTCCGAATTCTAAAGCTATTTGCTGTTAAGCGATCCAGCCGAATGATGACCTTGCCACTTATATTGATGTCTTGGGTGTATTGAACTCAGACATTCAGATATACCCATCGTAAGTAGTGACAGTCCACAGATGAAAGCCCGTTTTGGGCAAGGTAGCGATAATAAGAGAAATAAAATAAGATATTTATATAGCACCCCCAGAAAACTTAATTTCTTTCTAGACACTTCGGTTGTGACATAAAGGAAGCATGACCATATGGTCAGTGGTGGGTAAGGTAACATGCACAGTGTCAGCATGCACATTATGACTATTGCTAACATGCATTGTGTCAGCCCTGAATAAGCACACAAGGGATACAGCACAAGGACCAAGCAAATGCAAATTCCTGTAACTCACTGCTCGCTGGCCTACCAGCATGTGCAACCAGGCGATTACAGATGGTGCAAAACTCCACAGCTAGGCTTGTCTGTCGAGAGCGTCGCAGTTGCCACATCCCACCACTTCTCGCCGACCTGCACTGGCTACCAGTCAAGCAACGGATCGACTTCAAGGCCTTGTTGGTCACTTTTAGGTCATTTCATTCTTTGGCTCCAGTCTAGCTCTCAGATCTACTCCACCACCAGGCCAAGCATTGTACCGTCCGCTTTTTGGAATCCAACAGTTTACCAGTACCTCGTACAAACTTCAAATCCTTTAGAGACCGTGCGTTTAGTTCGTATGCTCCCAAAGCCTGGAACTCACCCCAACTTGCGTCAGAACATCCCCTGACTTGACCACATTTAAAAAGAACTTGAAAACACCTATTTAGGACAGCATTTAGTGGGTCCCTATGATTCGTCCTTGATGTGCTTATGCGTGCTGACACTGTGCATGCTGCCACTATCCACATTTGCATGCTGACCCTGTGCATGTCACCCCTAGCCATGTTATTCATGTTTATCAAGCATGATATTACTCACCATTCGATCGCGTTTTCCTTTGCAGCAAATGTAAAGCACCTAGAAAGAGATTGATTTCTCTGAGGGTGCTTTATCAAGTGCATTATTATTATTATTATTGTGAATGCTTTGAGGATCAGGTGCAGTTTTAGCTTCACTTTAAATGTCATTGAATCAGGAAATGTCGTGAGCCCCTGGGTGTAAATGGACCGTGATAGCCCAGGAGGTAAAGGGCACTTCACTACTGAGGTTGTGGGTTCGAATCCTGCAGTGGGCAATCCTTTATTGCCAACTTCAAGAAGTGGTGACACCATTATGGCTCTTCTGCTGCTAAACAAATGAGGCTGTTAAATCAGTTAATATTTTTTTAGCCCAGTGGTTAGTGACCGCCATGATCCATCATGATCATGATCATCATCCATTCATGATCCAGATTGCAGTTCAAGTCCTGCAGTGAGGGATCCTTTATTTCCCCTGCAAGTGGCAGCGGTAGCCATTAAGGCTTTTCTGCTGCTGTATCAATGAGGCTGTTAAATCAGCTAACCATTAACTTTTACGTCAGTCAGGAGTAAGTTCCAGGCTTTGGGAGCATACGAACTAAAGGCATGGTCTCAAGAAGATTTGACGTTGGTTCGAGGCACAGCTAGACATTTTGGGTCAGAAAAGCAGGTGGCTAGCATGATTTATGAGTAGCTCTAATAGGTAGGCTGGAGACTGAGAATAAAGGGACATACAAGTGAGTGACAAAACCTTTAAGTCGATACGCTGCTTCATTGGTAGCCAGTGAAGGTCAGAGAGAAGTGTTGTGATGTGGCAACTGCGATGTTTGCTAACGAACAAGCTGCGTTTTGCATCACCTGTAAGCACCTAATTGCACATGCAAGAATACTTGTAAACAATAATAATAATAATAATAATAATGATGATGACACACTTGATAAAGCACCCTCAAGAGAACTCTATTTCTTTGTAGGCGCTTTACATTTGCTGCAATGGAAACACGATCGAATGGGTAGTGGTAGCGTGCTCAATTAGCAACATTAAGTTAAACAAGTCAAGGCGATGTGTTTCAAATGCAGGGACCAACTGGGATGTGGTAACTCTGATAAAGGAGACCCGGGTTTTGCAATGTTACATAGCTGAAAGTAGGCAGACTTGGCTGTGGGACTGATGTGTTCGGCTTGTGAAAGGTCACTGTAGCAAAAATGCCTAGATTTCGTCCTGATGCTACAAGATATGCTGGTGAAGCCGACTTCGAGGGTTAAGCTTTCCTATTATTGAGTCGCACTAGGTTTGCCAATGACTAATGAGTTGGTTTTATTCAATTTCAACAAGTTTGCTGCCATTCCATTTCAAATGTCAGCAGTACATGCAGCAAGGGAGTTGATAGTTTCACATAAGCAGTGTGGTTCTCACTACTTCTGCTCTAGTCACTGCGAGCTGCAGTAAGGTGAAGCTGGACGATGGCAGAGAGCTATGCGTGGTGGACAGCTGCTTCCACCGAGGTGACAGGCAGCAGTGGAGACATGAGCTGAGCAGCAAGGAGGCAGTGCAGGACGTCTGCGCTGCAGGCAGCCTGCTCTACGTGGCTGTGAAAGGGCAGCAGGGAGAGACAGGAGCAGGAACTGTGTGAGGGCCCTCAGTGTAGTGAGTAGGTAGCTGCTGAAACAAGTAATCTCTTACAGCATCCAGGACTGCAGCGGCCTTGGTACCTGTCACTGGGCAGAGGACCGTGCTAGCTGTGCTGGGCTGGTTATAAATGTGACCATGTACCCTACAGCAGCTGATAACAGACTGGGAGGCAGCTGTGGGCGCTAGGCAGCTGCAGATCGGTGCTGAAAGGCTGAGAGGGATCAAAGCATAGGTACAGCTGTGTGTCATCTGCGTAGAAGTGAATGTCTAGATTGGGCATGGCGATTACATGGGCAAGAGGAAATGAATACATTGTGAAAAGAAGTAGACCAAGCTCTGAGCACTAGGTGCACCCCTTACTGTAGAGGTTCCTCAGATGACTGTTGCCCATCGACATCAAAAGCTCTGGAGTCTCCCACTGAGGTAGGACCTGAACTGTAGCAGTGCAGCGATGCCATAGTGAGATGGAAGGTGTTCGAGAAGGACTGGGTGTATTATAGTATTAAATGTTGCCAAAATGTTAAGCCAAACTATCTGAAGAGACTTGGCCTGAGTCTGCATTCTTTAGAAGCTGGTTATGTTCCCAAGGCAATACTGAATCTATGGAATGATTGCCTCTAGAGCCTGACTTGAACTTGCATGCTAGGTTTGAAGTTTTGATGAACCAGTTTAGCTGGTCTGTCACAACTCGTTCCAGTGTCTTTGATAGGAGCAGTAGTAAGGAGACAGAGCACCAGTGGCTTAGATTGTTCTGGTCTAGTGTAGCCTTTGAGTGGCCTAACAAAGCCTTTTTGCGGACGCAGGGATAAGACCGAAACAGAGGATATATTTATCATTTTAGCTATGCGTGATAGCACGAACAGATCAATGCATCGAAGAAGGAGAACAACAGTTATAAGGGTCTAGAAGGCTAGTTGTCTTCTTTGAATTGGAGATGAACTTCAAGATGATGTCACTAGTTGCAGACTTGAATGTGGATTGAAATTGTGAATTCGTGAATTGAATGTGGCCTTGCAGGGGCTGCAAGGACCTGAGGTAGAGGAGTCCAGCGGGCATGTTACTGAGGAAGAGGAGTACAAGAGTTAGGCATTTTGAAACTGAGCATTGGTATAGTAAGAAACGTTTTACTGGGGCTGAACTTTGGAGTTGGGGAGCTGGCTAATCAGGTGTTTGGCTAGAAGGGGGCATTCCACGTGGCCACGATGTGATGGAGGAGTCTGCAGCCCTTTGAGTAGCCCTTCCTTCTAGATCCAACTCTTCGTCTTCTTCTGGCTCCGCAGGTCTGCTGACCTTGGGTTGTCTCTCAAGCTCTCAAACTCTGTAGTTTCTGCTCCTCAAAGGATTTCACGGCCTCAGTACATGGCTGGCTTGCTCTTTCCGCACTGCCAGCTGCCTTAGAGCCTGTTTCAGTCACCTGGTGAAATGCCTTGGGCAGGGCAGCAGCCTCGTTTACCTATCAGCAGAAGAGCCTTAACGGCTAGCGTACCCACTTGCAGTGGGCAATAAAGAATTCCATGCTGCTGGGCTCCTGCCCAAGACCTGGCCCGAGAACCGCGATTGAGTACCCCTGGGCTACCTCTCTGGGCAATTGCCTGTTAGTAGGTTTCAGAAGGGCAATTCTGGTGCCATGGTAACATATGCTATCGATACCGATCCTCCGAGCTTAGTCTCCCCAGCATGAGCTCGATGCAGGATCAATACACACTCTAGTAGGAACTGAGCTTCGACTAAACCTGCCTCCTTTTAGATCGATTGGAGCATAGGAGTGTAGTTTGATATTCGAAATAGCTGTAGCAAGAGGAGGATCGTTCATTTGTATTTCTTTGTTGTAACCAGATGCGCTGTTTTATTATCTTACGATACAATTTGTTTTAGGAACTTATCCATGTGTTACCTCGTCCAACTGCAGCATTGGTGGAGTATTCACTGGCTTGGGCATACCGGCTTTGACTGTTGGTGAAGTAGTAGGTGTGGTAAAGGCCTATACAACACGTGTCGGCACTGGCATTATGCCAACAGAGCAGTTAAATGCAAGTATCAGTACTACTACGTCGAACCAGCTCCGATGCCTTTTCTGGTGCATTTTTCGAGGCCTTCTGCTGCATGGTTTCATAATACCTGGTGTGATTGCCATTTAACTGGTAGCACATGTATTGCTCATATACCTTTTAACTTGTGCTAGTTGATCATATTAGTTCACATTTGCTACTATTGTATAAGTACCATATTAAGTAGCTCCAGTTGTTCATGGCTGATTGATTGTCTTGCATTCTACCTAAGTGTTATGAACATAAAAGGAATGCTGTAAAACCTTCTGTTGGATTTATATGGAAGTGGGCCTCGGGAAGAAAACACTACCTTGTCAGCATCATTGAACATTGGGGCAGATTACATGCAATGTCAAGAGTTGTTTATTTTTCGGCGGGCTGGTAGGTTTGTTGAGTATCAGCAAAGTCTGGTTTCGTTCGTTGTTGATGCAATATTTGCTATTTATATTTGTCTATTCTACAATATTTGTTTTGTTCTAGGTGATAATAATAATAATAATAATACATTTTTTATAGCGCCCTTGGAGAACTTAAATCTCTTTTTAGGCACTTGACATTAGCTGTAGTGGAAGAATGATCGAGTGTTTAGTGGTAGCATGCTCAATGGCAACAAGCATAACATGGTTAGAGGCGATATGCATAGCGTCAGAATGCAAATCTGGTTTGTGGCAGCATGCACAGTATGCATAAGTGGTAAGGAAACTAGGCCAAGATGCTCTAAACGTGGCTTTCAATTCGGTTGCCTAATGAAGCTCCTGTAGTTTTTCGAGTGGGTGTGCAGATCTATTTTAGAGCCCAGAGTTTAGTTATTGTGCATCATAAGCAGGGCTGTCTTTGGTTTCTATGCTTTTTGAGACTGGCGATGTTTTGCTATTTTTCTGTTTTATTATGAATAATTGTGGATGCTTATGAGGCTTGCTTCCGGCGCTGCATTGTATTTGGCATTTCCGGTAGAAGCTGGAACAAGCAGTCTTTTGTCGATGCACGAGCTCTTGCTGCTGTCTAGTATTAGTATTAGTATTAGATTAGAGTTAGCAGCAACTTGCCCTGATAGTGCCGGTCTGCACGGTCTTGTAGGAGGTGGGAGAACAGCTGCAGACCATTGGCCGTGAGTATGGTGTTACCACTGGTAGAAGACGTCGCTGCGGCTGGTTGGACCTTGCTGTCGTTAAATACAGTGCTATGATAAACGGCTACACGGCGTGAGTATTAATTACTAGCGTTCCAATCGTCGTTGAGCCTTTCTGGACAGCTTTTCACCACTCCCAAACCCGAAGTCTGTAGGCTCCAAACTTGTAGCCCATCAGTTAGTTCCTTAGTACGCACTGCCGGCCTCTTAATTGCACGTGGTTGCTCTCATGGATGCCATGTCCTTTGCAACGCGAGGAGGCAATGAGTGGTGCTGTTGGCCAAGCCATGCCATTTCGTTTGTGGCAGGAGATGGTCATTTTCATGACAGATCCCAGGCTCAGCATGGGATCGGTCCTTCTTTTCACCCACTAATCTTTCCCTCTGGCCTCTGGCATCGTCAAACGCAAGTCATACGTATGATGCATCAAGCATCAAGCATGTATGGCCTATCATCAAGACCTCATCAAGACCTCATCAAGCATCAAGACCTCATCAAGCTCTGCGTCATACGTGAAGCGCTTGAATAGAGAATACAAACTTCTCTCAGGGCGCTGTGCAAATGCATTATATTTTTTTTCCTCAAGTTTTTAACCCACTCTCGGTTTCTGTCACCGCTTGCATTGACCTTGCATCATTTATGTCTCAGCTAAATATGTATCTTTTCTACTCACCTTTCCCTTGGGCCCATCGAACTGCACACTGTGCCCTGTGCACCGTTGCACTTTCTACCAGTGTGCTTTTCGTGCTTCCCGGTGCCCAGTTACTAAGCAACAGTTTCCTACAGCAGCAGCAGTCCTGACCATCTGCTGCTTGCGTGTGGTTTTGCAGGCTTCTCTACTCACAATGTCCTGCTTGTCCGTTCGTGACCATTGCCTCTCTCCCAGTGAGTTATATAGTGCTTGGATAGAGATTTGGTTCACTTAGAATTAAACCCATGCTAGGTATGTAAGTTTTTTGTAAGTTATTTTGTCAGCTAGTCAGCTGTTAGTTAGTAAGTCCATTATAATCACCGATGCTTAAATTACTCCTGTTTCGACATTCATAGTACTACTGCGACGGTACGGCAACAATAAATGTTGTGGCAAAAAAAGGGGAGGGAATAATTGCTACTTCGAACATGTACATAGCTGCAGCATGCACTCAAATGAACCTGCCTTGCTGTGGCTGCCTTTGGTTAAAGATGGTCAGCACGTCTGTACGTTCGGTACGTGCGACTTGCTGCGAGATTCGCTACCGAATGCTGACAGATGAATTTAGTAAAATTGGATTCAGGTTCGTTTTTTAAGGGAGTTATGAAATATTATTTTGAAATACTATTTCAATTTTCCTTATCTACACATTCAGCTGCAATAACTAAGAACTCGAGGATTGGCAATCAGTGGGGCATGCTCACCAACTTGGACAGCAGGCACTCGGGATCGCCTGCCAAAGCAAAGTTAGAATAATCCCATGATTCTTCACTGGTTCCGGCTAATTTTTTATGTAAAGACCTTTAGTTACTGCCGCCATTGTTGGCCGGCAAGTTTTCACTGAAAGGAATTGGAAACAGCCATGACTAGCAAGCAACGAATGAAGCCACTCCGTGCCACGCTGCCAAAACCAATGTCGGCAAACTCTACATCAGGAAGAGACAGCAAGAAGAAGCTTCGCGCTGTCAAAGCTCGCAGCAAGCGCTTCACTTACGACATAGTCAAAGACAGAAAGAGACTGGAGATAAGATAAGATTCGAGCTCTTGACGACTCAGGTCGTGGTGTGGACTGGCTTGCCCCTCTGTAGGTCGGGCTCACCAGAAGGCTGGTCATATCACCACGTCAGCAGGCACTCAGGCCCGCCCGTATTATGCGATGCCAATGCACGGAAAATTTCCGTGCTTTGACATGGGCACAAACAAGTGCCATTTAAAAGCATTATTTCGTATATCTTCTATTTATTAACACCAGTTATACGCAGATATGATTTTTTGCTTAGCCTCAGCTTCATTGCTTTCGACTCTACCTTCGACTCAACTTCATTAGTGAGAGTATCTCTCCGACACACTCCCCCATCAGGCCAAGCATCGTACCATCCGCTTTTCGGAATCCAACAGTCTAGAAATACCTCGTACAAACCTTAAATCTTTTGGAGACCGTGCCTTTAGTTCGTATGCTCCGAAAGCCTGGAACTCCCTCCCGACCTGCGTCAGAACATCCCCTGACCTGACCACGTTTAAAAAGAACTTAAAAAGCACACCTACTTAGGACAGCATTTAGTGGGTCCCTGTGATTCGTCCTTTGCGTGCTTATGCGTGCTGACACTGTGCATGCTGCCACTAACCACATTTGCATGCTGACCTTGTGCATGTCACCCCTAACCATGTTCATTTTGTTTGTTTTTCAAGCATGATTTTACTTACCATCCAATTGCATTTCCCTTTGCAGCAAATGTAAAGCGCCTAGAAAGAGATTAAGTTCTCTGAGGGCGCTTTATCAAGTACATTATTATTATTATTATTATAGAGTCGATGGCCCCTTATAACTTTTTTGGCCATGCCTTTGCCCGAGACCCGAATGTCGGGATGTAATAATACATCTTTACATTTGTGTACGTATGCAGGAGCTTCCTAATGTTAGACCGATGGTCTGTGGCCAAGCATAAGAAAGGGCGTTTGATTAGTTATTTTTGTATGCTTGGTTAGCACATATATTGTTTAATCCTTTAATTAAACTTTTCAAATTTAGTCTGCCTCATATGCAGTAAGCTAACAATCCTTCCAGCGACTTGCAACAACACCGGCTGTCAGTTACCAGGGCTGTAGGGAAACGCTAGAGTGCGAAATTCTTTTGTGCGATCTTGCTGTGCGCCAGAGTGCCAAGCTGGCTCTTTGGCCTATCTTAAATTCTCTGCAGTGCTTGAAACAGGTTTTATCACTCTGGACAGTACAAAGCCACTTCTTCAAGGTGTTTCACTGTACGAGACTTGATTTGTACCAATGCCTGTGCTGCACATCGCCCATGCCAGAGAGGGTGTCAGCTGCTTCCGGTCGGTAGAGTCCGATCTGCCATGACAATGTTGAACGTTCGCGGAGAGGAGGAATGCGTCAGCCGAAAGGTCCATTCTCGAATGAGGGGGGGGGCTGATTTGAAAGGATTTTGCACTCATTTGGAATAATGCCTCCCATCTTTCTCCTTGTACTTTTTGCTTTGTGTCATTGCGCTTGTTCACTTATGGCGAACCGTTTCATGCATTTGATTCTATAGTTGCCAGATATTAATAACACATGCGTGACTCGTTGGTAGAGCTCAAAATGTGGTAAGCCTGCAATGGATTTCTGTCGTGCTGCTAAACCTTGGTTAATTTTCAGAGTGGTTAGTGACCGCTATTTCACAGTCATTTCGTGCTCTGTCGCTGCCCGCGTTTCTGCGTTTCTGTGTGTGTGTGTGTGCGTGTGTGCGCGTGTGTGCGTGTGTGCGTGCGTGTGTTAATTTATTAAGTGAACAAGTGAACACTGAAAATTGGCAAGCGTGAAGGCTGGCTGAAGGAGGCGCTCGGCACGCTGTTTTGCTGCTGCGAAGGCAATGTGGGTAGTCCTTGTCGACTTGAACAGTGCACCGAGATGCCACGGAGATGAGCATTTGATGAGCAAAGTAGCTGTCTCTCACCGACCGAGCCAACGTTGGCTATTTGCCTCCGGAATATTGCCTGGTCACCCACATTCCCATTTCGACAGTGCTTCTCCTGGCATGCACAGTTGTGCTAGCTGCACGGTTATTACCTTGGTTGTTTGTTCGTGGAGTGGTTTCATTGCAGTTGTGATAGATAGCTCAAACGTAGTTGACCGTCCTGAGACCCTGCAGCTAGTCTGTTTGTAATCAACTGCAACTGACTCGGTTGCCTGCAGCTGAAAAAGCAAGTGCTCACCCTGGGTTCCTTCTGTCTCATTATAGTCTCTCTCTTTCTTTTTCAGTCTAGCTGTCACCAAGGTCGACATTTTGGACACGTTCAAAGAACTGAAAATAGGCATTCAATACCTCAAAAATGGCAAAGCGATCGACTATTACCCTGGTGTGTCGCTGCGTTCGGTTTGCTGGCATGCATTAGTTTTGTATCTCATGAAACCCTCGACTGATGGCCTCCCCCTCCCCTCTCTATCGTCTGCTGCAGCATCAGAGGAGGAGCTCCGCTCCATCGAGGTGAAATACGTCACCGTGCCTGGCTGGAACACGAGCACATGCCACGTGCGCACGTACGAGGAGCTGCCTGAAAGGACGAAGCGTTACCTCAGCATCATTGAGGAAGTCATCCAGATTCCAGGTTTGTTTGTGCTGACTTTGCTCCTCAACGTGTGAACTCCAGTGATCCGGCCTTCCCCTCCAGGCATGCATTGCGTGCAGCAGCGCCGTCACCTTTAGAAGCCGCGATCCGATTTGTGATATTCGCTTGCCTCGTAAAAAATCGAATTTGTGCTTGGCCGATTGGGCGAACAGATGCAGAACCCATGGGAAGACTACTCCCCAGCTTGGCCGCTGGGCTGGGGGCTGTCTGCGCCACCCCCAGAACCTGCACACGTGGGGGTGCGTGTGCTGCTGGCTGTGTGAAGACAGCAAGATCAAGCATTATTGTGCAACGTTAAGCTTGCAGCTCCACGCAGCATCCAGCTGGTTGAGCAGTTCGCTTCTATTGGTTGACACTGGCCTCGAGATTACATTTGCCGAATATGATTATGCAGCCCCCTTTTTTAAAGTCCTGCTGTCACTAAAAGTGAAGGGATTTGCGGTGCGGAGGCGGAGACCCAGGCGCAGTCATCACCTTTAGCGTTGCAGTCAGACTGCCACAGTCACAGAGCCGTTGATCGTAGTGAGTGCATTGCACGTTCTAAAGCTGCAAAAGCCACATGGTTGGTATGGAATTTGCCCATTTAAGCATTTATTTTGTTGGACTAAAAATTTAGTAGTTTTAGCATTTGGCTCCATGCTAGCTCTTTTGAATGTGCTCAATCGCTGTGGGCACGAGGTTTTCCCCTACCTACCGTTTTCCCCCTACCTACCGAGTTGTGCACCATCTGTAATCGCCTGATTGAACATGCTGGTACACTAGCAAACAGTGAGTTACAGAAGTCAAGACGGGATGTCACAAATGCATGGACCAACTTAGATATGGTATCCTCATCTGAACAAGCCAGAATTTTAGCTGAATGTCGGCAGACTTGATTGTGGAGCTGATGTGGTCGTCTAACGATAGGTCACTTTGGAACATGACACCTAGATTTCGTGCAGATTCAACAGGAGTTATGCTAGTAGAGCCGATTTTGAGCATTAACCTTTGCAATTTCTGAATCACACTTAGTTTTCCCATAACTAGTAAGTTAGTCCTGTCAATAATCTTTCAACTTCCCAAGACATTAACTTTGTACAATCAGCTCAAACGTGTCGGCAAACCCTCCTAGATACGAGCAGTTTAATGCATTCGAGCGTGAAATATTAGACCGATGCACAACGAACGAATGCCACCAATGAAAACAATCCCTTTCACAATGACGATTTTTTTTTATAAATTTGTATGCAACAGTAAAATAACGAGAGAAAGTAATAATAGTAATAATAATAATAATAATAATAATAATGCACTTGATAAAGTGCACTCAGAGAACTCAATCTCTTTTTATGCGCTTTACATTTGCTGCAAAGGGAACGCGATTGAATGATGAGTAATATCAAAGTGACTTTGATGATTAATATTCCTTTTAAAATGGCAGATTTTTAGTGCCTTAAAATGACTACATTGTTCTTATTTGGAGGTACGTGGACACACTTTCTTCCTGTACAGCATATGTAAAGTGCCTAGAAAGAGACTGAATGAGTTCTCTGAGGTTGCAATCCAAGTATTAATATTATGTAAAATTATTATTAGTATGAGAGCAATGGTGCTCTGGCTATGCTCGGTTCCTAGCTTTATACTACCGCCAATCATGCCGAATACCGTCAGGTTGACTGCCTCTACAGAAGGGCCAAATGTGGGCATTATCCCAAACGGGACATTGGTAACATCGCAATTGCTATACAGCTGAGAATTGGTGAGACTTCAGTGAGATACACCCTAAAGAAGATCTATACAACCGGTATCATCCATATTGCAAAAGAACCGGGCCTCTCACTAGACCCGCTAGGACAGACTGAATGAGTGTGAAACGTATGACTTAGTTTCACTCTCCTCCCCCTCCCGTGCGAAGGTTCATTCTCAGAGCCTTCAGGTAGCTCATGGGAAGCTAGTTGGTAGGGATACCATTAAGCATCGACTAGATGAACAAGATGCTTTTGTTTGGATCCCAAAAAAAAGGAGGCATTTCTGTCCATCAAGCATAGAGTGGCCTATGTGGAGTGGGCCGCTGGGCGAGAGTACACTGGGCCAACCAAGACTGGAGCAAAATCGAATCTGGTGATAGGTGTAAAGTCTGCATTTTCTTCAGTTCCTCATAGCTGTACAGAAAATGTATACAGTACATGTGTCATTGCTCCAACGAAGGTTTCGGGGAATGCTGCCTTGTGAAATTCTGGCGGCTTAGGGTGTGAAGCTGTTGTGTGTGGTATGGTGTAGAGCTGCTTCTGTAGCTGATACCTGGCATTGTGACGCAATGTGCTTATATATATATGTATATATATATATATATATTAGCTAATATATTTATATATATATAGCTAATGTAGAGCTAATATATATATATAGCTAATATATATATATAGCTAATATATATATATAGCTAATATATATATATAGCTAATATATATATATATAGCTAATATATATATAGCTAATATATATATATATATATATATATATATATATATATATATATATATATATATATATATATATATATATATATATATATATAGAGCTAATCCAAAACTTTGCAATACCTAGTGCTATGAGCCTTCGAGGAGAGAATTTTCTGTTCGAGCAGGAAAATGAGCCCCAGCCATGCGGCCAAGGGTTCAAGTTCGTATTGTTTTCGCTATGCTGTGGAATTTAGTTTAGGACCATTATGCTAGCAGAGTCAATCTTCAGACCTGAACCCCATCGAGTGTCCCTGGGGTGAAGTGGATAGAAGACTCGTAGCTCGGGTGGGTCGTATCGCACCTAAAGAATTGCCCCCATAACATTTGCAGGACGTTTGGAGTACGATAAGGCCTGATGTTAGCAAATACTTGGTTTGCTGTACTCCAAAGCGGCTCAGATAGGTTATTGCTGATCTCGAGATCGATAGTAGACTTAAAGTCAGCTAGGAGAGGTCAGTGTGCAATTTTTCATTTTAATTTCATTATTTCTTTTTAGTTAAATATGTTGGAGTTGGCCAAGACCGTGCATCCATCATCGAGCTGTAACCCGTTATTCCAACTGCAGCATCGAATCTCAGGAGTAGAGATCTGGTTTTCTATGATGCAGACGTAAATGGACGTTCGGCTGTGATTGTTTGCATATTTTGCTATAGTGTGCCCGTGAAACCTGGTATCATTTGCTATAATCTCGCACATCTCCAACATCTGGAACGCGACTATGGTCAGCTAGTTAATCTCTCTGCGATATTTCCGTCGTTCATTCATGTCTTCATCTTTTTTTTGCAGGATTGTTTGAATAACATTACCATCTGGTATTCAAGTTTGAAATGCCAATTCATCAATCTTTCGTATCTGCATATTGCACTAGTTTAAGGACGAGCCAAAGCTGCAAAGCTTTGTTCTTTTTGAAGACTTTCCCTGCTTTCTTCATTTTGCAGACCTTTTCGTTTCCCCCATAGGCGTTTGGAGTCCTCCATTAGCATAAATGCAAGATGCCATTCAAGAATTCCTCCATGACTTGAGGAGTACTGGGAATGTGTGGCATCTAGTTGATTTGATGGACTCTTGGGCTAACTTTTATCCTCTAGATAAAGATACATGTCAGCTGATCCAGCAGCCTTACGTATACAGCAGCAGACGCCTTGGCAGCTATTTTTTGCTTGCAGCAGGCAATAAAGGATTGTCTGCTGGAAATGCAAGAGTGTAGAATGAGAGTTGCCTTGTAAACTTGATGTAGGATCATGCCTATACTAGGGGTGTTCTGTTTGGATTAAGCGCTCATACATTCATACAAGGCCCGAGCATTTTTGAACTTTGTTTGTCTACCGCCGCTTAGGTATTGGAGATATTGATAAGAATCAATTTAGAGAATGGGTAAACTCGTGTACAAGAAATCGTTTTGGATATTGTGTAATAGATCTAAGACTGAAAGTGAAGGTAGATTTTGGTCTGTAGATTCAACAGGAAAGCAATTAATGACATTTTTAATTCTTAATAGATGTAGCAAAATGTTTAATGGAACAATTTATTCAAATGCTAAAAAATCTTACAAGGGAAGTGGACAAGAAGCACTTGATTATGAAGCTAAACTGCAAAATCTGCAAGATTTAAGGGATGCAAATATTCTAGGAAACTCAGAGAGATACAAAGAATAGAATAAGAAATGTCTGTAAGAGATGCTGCTGAGCACAGATTTAATCAGCAAGCGCTAGAGAGATCAACTGATAACTCAGGAAATGTTGTTGAAAAACTTAAAAAAGAGCTAGACCTAAACTTGCTGCACAAATTGAGAGCAAAGAACAGTTGAAGAAAGTTTTGGAATACAAACCCACAGCAGACAGACATATCTAGTGCACTTGAAAGAGCAAGAAGGAAAAAGAGGGAAAGCATAAAAAAGCAATTTCAATAGCAAATCAAGCAAAGACACACGCAGCAAATCCAGCAATACGAGAAGCTATTGATGTTGCTCAGAAAAGAATAGCTGAAGAGTTGAATGTAAATCCTACTACAGGCACTCCAAAGAAAACTGCACCAGTAATACAAGATTTAGATGAGGCTAACCTAATTGAGATTATTAAGAAGAAAGAAGGATATGTTCCAAATTATGTAGCAAGAAGAGATTGATAGCGCGAATAAAGATTTAAAGTTGTATGAAC
Source organism: Cristatella mucedo (assembly GCA_009760855.2). Lineage (NCBI taxonomy): Eukaryota > Metazoa > Bryozoa > Phylactolaemata > Cristatellidae > Cristatella > Cristatella mucedo. Next base: position 1,442,563 of record WPIO01000076.1, read on the forward strand.
TTTAAAAACTTTATGATGAAAGAAATTATACTACTGAAAAAGAACAAGAACAAACTGCTCATGATATATTGAAATATGCTACGAATTATTACACTAAAATTGATCCCAAACAAGTAGATGAATTAAAAAAAGCATATGAATCAACAATTGATAAAAAGAAAGATTTGCTTGATATTATCGAAGCAAAAAAGACTGGTGGAATATCTAAACCTATAAGATTGTTCAAAATCTTAGTGAAGAAAATCTTTCCAATGTTATTCTAGAGTTAGGTAAAAGAAAAAAGAATGGAAAAGAACAAAAGAGTTTTAGACTAATTAAGACCGAGAGTAGGTAGTGGTATTGAAGTAATTCCATTAGTTGTAAAGAATGATTCAGAAGTGTTTGATAAGATAGAATTGTGGACTCGCGAACTTGCTGCTGGAAATACTGGAGTAGTAAATTTTATTAGTGCTGCTGTTAACTATCTTGCAAAATCTATAAAAGTACCAAAGTCATATATTGCTTAAATAAATAAACTTTTATATCATATATAGAAATGAGTGACCTTCTTGGTGTAGCTAAGGAGATTCTAAAAAATGTTGAAGCAATAAAAAAGGATGCTGCTGCAAGTAAGGAAGGATATGTTTTTAATGTAACGAACTACCAATCCTATTAAAGCTCATATAAGTAATCTTATCAAACTTACGAACAAAAAGTTTAAAGTGTGCTTCAAAAAGTTGGTTGGAACAAATTCTATTAGGAATATTACATCTGCTAATAATACTTTTGTTTATAGACTTACTAACGGTTCTGATCAAATAGTAAGGATACCTGTTGGAATATACTCAGCTGTGTCTGATGATGTAAATGTTGGCATTGCAGATACAATACATAATTCTATTGTTTTAAGTGGTACTGATAAATTGGTTTTAGGTCTTGATACTGCTACTTCTAACTCTCGGATTAGTATGCCTGCTGGGTTTACATTTGTAGCAGTTAAATCTACTATAGCAGGCGTACTTGGATTTACTGGAACTGTTTATACTACAGATTCAACCTTACCACTAACCGCATATAGCGCTCCTGCTGGAAAAGAATTTACCCAAATAGTTGTAAACCCAGGAAATAGAACTTATTCAGAGAACGAAGTTTTTGTGTCTGACTTAAATTTAATTCTTGTGAACTGCAATTTAGTTGCAAGTGGATCAAGTTATATAAATAATACTGAAACACAAGTGTTGAGAAGGTTTGCTTATAATTTCTATCCTTGGGAACAGATGGTATATGAGCCAACTACTCTTGAATATCATAATATTGTTGGTGATTATATTTCTGATATATTAGTTACTATTACATATCAACATTTAAAAGTTTTAGACTTTGGTTCGCAGCAGACAACTGTTGTAATAGAAATTATTGAAATATATAAGAATTTCTATAAGAATAACTGGAACTACTAGTTCAGATTCAAAAACTCTAGTTCCACCGATACTTCTTGGATCAGATTCTGGCTAAAACAAAATAGGATTTTGTAGAGTTGAGTTTACTTATACTTACAAAGTAGTACTTAACATTGCTTCTGGAGTAAATAATTTTCTTTGGTACAAAGCAGGTCTTACATCGTCACAATCTTCTATTGAGATGCATGATGGATATTACGGCAGTAATACACTTTATAATGCTCTAAATACTGCCCTATCAGCAGCAGGTGCTTTATATGTTGTTTCAGACAGGACAATAAGTGGTGGAATACAATTTAGTGTTGATACTGATTATAAGATAATTCTTCAAGTTTATAGTGATTACGTTGTAATACTTGGTAGTAATGCTCCTGGTATTATTAATTCAATCGGTGACACTCTTGGTTTCAGTTCAAATCAGCAGGGTTCGTTTGACGAAGGTCTGGTTGGTGGAACACGATATGAAGCAGTTGAGAAAGCTATGTATTTCGCTGGAACATATAAGGCTTGGAATAAGAGGCAACTGCCTGATAGATCTGGTGTGCGATGGATAAGTGTTGACTGCGATCTTGTTAATCCAGAAATGAATTACGTGGAATGTAGGAAAGGCTTCTTAAAACAATCATCATCTTTATATATAATAGATACTGATGATATAAATCCTGGAGAAAAAGTAGACGTATACATTCCACGTGTCCTATTTCTATCTACTAGAGGACACGTTAACGCTATAAGTTCGATAAAAATAAATTTAACAGATCAAAATGAGAATGCGATAAGTATTATTACTGATGTTGCTACTATAGAAATTTCAAAATAATATGTCTATAAGAATAACTTGGACAACTAGTTCAAATTCAAAAACTCTAGTTTCACCAATCAATGGAGCAGAATATAATAAAGTTGGACTGCGAAGAATCGAATTTACTTATCCAAAAGCCCACAATTAAAATAGTTAAGGATGTGAATGATGACTTGTATTTCAAAAGGTTAGCATCATCACCACTCCCAGACTTCATAACGATCCCTGCCGGCTACTATGATAGTGTTGGAGTTGTATATCGCCTAAACAGAGCGCTGACTGACTCTGGAAATTTTTACTGCCCTAGGTCTACAGGTGGAATAGCATTTAGTGTTGACAGTGATGACAGAATCAAAATGCAAGTTGTTGGATCTTATTTGAATATGATAATTCTATAAGTGACACTCTTGGCTTTAGCTCAAAACTACAAGGAACAACTTATAACTCTGATAATAAAAGCTTTTATCCAGTCGGAACATATAAAGCATGAAACAATCTTAGAGATTGTGGAAGATTTGTAAGTGTTGACTGCGATCTTGTTAATCCATTCATGAACTATATAGAGAATAAAACTGTCAACCGATCTTCTTCGTTATTTGTAATAAATACCAATGATTTGACTCCAGGACAAAAAGTAGATATTCATCTAAAGAATGTGCTATTTCTACCTTGTCGAACGGACTGGATCAGCAATGTTAAAATACGCCTATCTGATCAAGACGGAAATCATGTAGATTTTATATCTGACACAGTTACAATAGAAATTTCGAAATATAGGATGGGTAGCTATGCCAGAATTGGACATGGGAGAATAACTGGTGGAAAATATCATGGATCTGGTATACTAGACATGATTATTGATGGTGTTGGTAAAGCAGCACCAGTACTTACTGGGCTTACCATGAATATTGCTAATAAAGGCATTGAGATGCATCAAGCTAGAAAATTAATTGAGTTGCAGACAAAGAAAGAAAAGATTGATCACGAGTATGCTAATAAACGTAGAGATCTTGATGACAAACTTGATGAAGATGAAAGAAAGAAAGAAAGAACTTGAGTATGAGTTAGAGAAACGGAAAAAGGAGGAAGATTACGATAGAAAGATGAAAGAGATGGACCTTGAGATAAAACGAGCAATACTTGAGAAACTTAAACAAAAAAACAAAAACAACAAAGCAAATATGGAAGACTCTGAAACTGAAGATTATTCAGAAACGTTAAAAGAAAATGACCCTAAAGCATAAAAGGAAATAGAAAGAGCTATAAAAGAGAGGTCTGCTGTTCCTGCTATTATGCCCAGGCCTGATGGATTTGGTGGATGCATGAAGAAAGTTGGTGCTGGCTTATATATTCAGAATAAGAAATACATTTTTACTTTTTTATAAAGAAGAAATGGCAAGTGCTCCAATTGAGAGCATACTCGAATTAGGCGATCCTAGTTTTCCTAACTACAAGATTAAAGGTTATTAATACAGAGAGTTCTATCAATCTAATGTAAATGAGGCTGATGATATTGCAAATAAGTTAGTTACATTCACTGGTCCTGGAGAGCAACAGCTTTGCTATGTGCTGTCAGATGCTTATCTGCTTCTTGAAGGACAGATAAGGGCGCAAACGGCGGCTGGTGGCAATTATGATGCACTTAAAAGAACTATTGCTGCAGGCCTTGTAAACAATGCTAGAGCTTGGCTGTTTAGCTCAATGAGAATTAGACTTAGTGCAGAAGAAATAGAAACATACTCACATAGACAGACTCCTGGAACAGTTACAACTCTCACGGGTTTACTTACATGCCAAAATGACTACAATCGAACAGAAGGACCTGCAACTGGATGAAAAAAGATGAGGCAGCTAATCCAGATGACTTGTATGTAGCTGATAACTATACACGTCCAGCTGTGAGTGGAATATCTACTTCTAATAATGGTTTTTATACAGAAGATGCCTCTCGAATATTGTAGCAGACACTCCGGGTACATTCAGTATTTCACTTCCGCTTTCAAGGTTATCTGGTTTCTGTGCAGATATGAACAAGATTCTTTATAATATTCCATTCACACTTGAGATGACTAGAATTGGAGGCAATGATTTTGATGCAATTATGACTAATACATCTGGTGCAGCTAACATTATGTCAGCTAGAGGCGCTGGAGTTGCAGCGGATGGTACTTGGCTAGCACTTAAGGTTGTTATTTCAAAAATGAGACTAATGGTTCCGTGCGTATCCCCTAAAGAAAGCATTCAAAGAGCTCTTGCGGACGTATCTAGTGAGAGAGCTAAGAAGATTAGACTTAATTACAGAGTTAGACGCCCTGAGAACATTACAATAACTAGTTTCAATCAAGGCCTAAAATTTACTAAAACTGTACAAAATACTATTGATAAAGTTAGATGGTTGAATGTTGCAGCACAAAACTATAATAATTTTAATAGTTACGCTGGAAATCCATGTGCGATATTAAAAATATGACTGTGCTTGCTAATGGATCAAAGCAACATCCTGCTGTTGCAAGAAGCTGTGCTTTCAAAGATGGAAAATGCTCGACATCATATCTAGATTTTACTCAATTCAGAAAGCAGTATCTAGGATTAAATGAACTTACAGAACCAGTTGGTGTTACATATACTGAATGGTTGTCCCTATATCCAATTCATGTGATTGATCTACAGTACAATGATGAACCTTTAAGAGTCACTTCAAAGCTTGATGTAACTATTGAGTTCAACTCTCAAATTCCTACTGGTAATCCTCAAACAAATATTATGATACATTATTTAACCATCTGTGAGAACAGTGCAGAACTTACTTCTAATAGTAATGGCTCACCATTTACACGTAGTAAGGGATAATACGTTTATAATGGAACTGACATTTAAAAAAAATTTAAACCAGAAATATAATGAATAAATTTGATTTTGTACAAGGTTCGGATGAGTGGAAAAAAATCAATGTCTTTGAATATTGGAAGATCTGAAGTTTACTCAGTGCGTGGAAACGATTTAGTATTTGGAGATCAAGCAGAAGTAGATATAGAATTAATTGCCAATAGAAAACTAAAAAAATATATTGCTAATAGTTCTAGTATAAAGTTTCCTCCGATGTTGTTTGGTAAAGTATTTGAACTTCTTGCTGCTAAGTTTTTAGAAATGAAACTTAAAGTAAAACTTGATAATGCAAATGATTGTTTTAGTAGTGATGGTGTATACAGATATTCTCCTGATGGAATAATAGAAAACAATACTTTAGTAGAAATAAAACGTTTATGGAGCAGGAATATTGTTGATGATTTTATACCTAAACAATACCATGCTCAATGCTTGCTTGGTTTACATGTTTTAAAACTAATTGAATGTTTTTACTCTGAGTTTGAGATTTTTGTTCCTGGATTGAACTGTGAAGACCCACCGCTAGATTTTGTAGCTGCTGGAAATGTTGGAATCCCAAGTACTGAGTTAGATATGCCAGTTGGAGAACCAATATTTATGTTATTACATAAAGATGAAAATTTTTTGATTTTGAATTTGACATTATAAGTAAGTATGGCAGATCTAATAATCAAAAAGCCAAAGGTTACGATATAAAGTATTATATAGGAAGATGTTTGATACAAGTAGTAGAAGAAGATGATCCTTGCAGATTTGCTAGAATAGTACCTATTGTTAAAGAAGTACTTGACAGATAAAAAATTTTAATTAATGATTATATAGATGCCTCGAAGAGCTCACTGCAATGATCGCTTATCTAGAATAAATGGTTATCTATTGTCAGATCTTGACGGAAATGGAAATAGAATTATTAATATGAGAGATCCTGTGAATGATGGTGATGCTGTAACTAAATCGTATGCAGATGCAAACTTTATTGTAAATGGTAGTACTTCTTTAAATCTTCAGAATAGACCAATTACAAATCTTGCTCCAGGGTTAATCCCACAGATGCTGCTAATGTTAGTCAGTTATCAAATTATGTTATAAAGGCTGGTGATACAATGACTGGAGATCTAAATATGAACAGCTTTGCTATTACCTCTACATATTGAAATTCTAGTGTTACTACACCAACCGTTTTACCTGATGATTTTTGTGTGACTTATGGCGGATTAAAACGAGATGTGTTATTGAAGAACTCTCCTGCTAAAACAAACTTAAATATGAATAATAATTTTATAATCAATGTTGCTGAGCCTGTTAATCCTTCAGACGCTGCAACGAAATCCTATGTTAACAGACCAGTTAACAAAAACAGAAGTTGTTGCACTTACATTTAATCCTAGAGCAATGAATTCTATTATTATATTTCTACTACATATTCTTGGCAAAAAATAGCCCTCCTACTGTAATACTAAGTGCAATGGTAGTTGGTTCATCTAACTGTATACAACTAAGACTTAGTAGCGATATGACAAATAGTATCTGGAGATTTACGCGCTATAAATACTTCACCAACTGGAACAGATTTTAAGTATTATGCATATTTTACTAGAGTTCCGATAGAGTACTATTATATTGATAACCTAGGAAATATGAAAGTAAATCTATTAATTAGCCACATAAGTACATGAAAAGTACAAATGAACTAATAGGACAATTTATTCTTTTAATTTAGTTACTTTACGCTTACCTTTTACTAATGGAAACAGTTTTGCAATATTAACTATTGATTCGTGTTCTAAACAATGATGAATACAAAATAACTCGGAACACCTTTTTTTAAGTGTTTCTTTGCTAAACAGTATATCTTTGTAGGTTTTTGTTTAGAATACTTAATTTTTGCATAATAAACATCTGCATAAATAATTATTTTGTTGTTTCTTAAAATACCACAATCGAATTCTGTTTCTGCACTATCCAAATCGCAGATATCGCAACGCATTTCATACTTTAACTTTGGCCTTTGTTTAACCTTTTTGCAAACTGGATGACCTGATTCTAAGTATTCAAGTTCACTAAACGATTTAGAAGAACCATCGCACAATATTTCCCATTCTATAGAATGTAATTTTTAACTCTAAATGAAAGAAAAAAGGAAGGGAAATTTAATCTAGACTCAGATATAAGCCAGATATTCAAACCAAGATCAAAAGTAATTCCAAAAGGTTTCTTTGATATAGCTAAACCTAATGAAAGTCATCAAGCAGACATTTTTTATATGCCGAACGATTCTGGATACAAATATGCTTTGAGTGTTATTGATGTTGCTAGCGGATAAAAGACTCAAGACCACTTAAAACAAAGTCCTCTAAAGAAGTAACACAAGCGATAATAGATATTTATACAAAAAGTTTATTGAAATGGCCAAAAAAGATAACAGTAGATCCTGGATCTGAGTTTAAAGGAGAGTTCATTAAAGAAATGAAAAGACATGAAACATAAAGTATAAAAAGCTAGTAGTAAAAAGAGTGCTGCACTCGTTGAAAGAATGAACAGAACAGTAGCAGAAAGAGCCTTTATTACGCAATAAACAGCAACGCAGTGTGCGGCTTCCTCGTTAATAATAATAATAATACATTTGCATCGCGTCCTCAGAAAACTGAATTTAGTTCCAGGCACTTTACAGATGCTGTATAGAAAGCATTACCAAAACGATTGGCGGTGAAATCCGCAAGCATCAGGCACAGTGTAAGCAGGTGCATGCACATAAGGAGGTTCTTCAGTAACCGTACAACTTTTCTTTACGTTACTTGTTGCTCTATTCTTTACGCCGAAACTTATCGCATTTTGCCACCGGTGCCAATCAACTTAGCAAGAGGTAGGCACTAAGTTAAAGCGAACGAGTTTTTTCCTTTTTTTCTTTTAGCAGTCAGTCAGTCAGTCGGTCGGTCAGCAGCTTCCCGCTCCGTCCATCGCGCAGACGACGAATACCCGCGGCGCTGCGTCAAGTGAGCGAACGTGCAGGCGTGCTAGCAGGAAGCACAAGGTAGCTTTCTCAGCGCGGCATTTAAATTGTCGAACGCGGCATCGCTCCGTCGGGGCAGCCGGCCAGGCTGCTCTTTCTGGCGACGACGCGTCGGGCGCCTTTTGTTCGTTCGTACGCACTACGAAGCCCGCGTTTCACAAATTCATTTAGAACGATGTATGCTGACAAGAAAGCACTGCAGAGTATTGGCAATCGTCCGCTCAGTCTGAGAACAGATTTTTAAAAGGCTTATAAGAGATCATTCAATTTGGCAAGCAGCTCGAAGACGCCGCGGATGCGTGAGGAGTGGGTGAGATAATTGCTAACTGTTCTACCGGCAGGGGACGCTGCGCGCAGCGGCAGCGAAGGCGTCTAGCTCTTCTCGGATGATCGGAAGGTTCCGTAAAATTCTAGTCCAGGAGATTCCGTGTTGTGCAAGCGCTGCCACGAGTAACTAGGCGTCGGCTAGCGCGTGCCGCAGGCGGGCCTCTGGGAAACGCCGGGCGACGACATCGAGATGCTAAGTCAGCTTCAACGTCCAGCGTTTCCGACGGGCGATATACACTAGTCGAGGATGTTTAGTTGTTGCCATTAAGCGGGATAAAGCCCTTCCAGCCGGGTAATCGCCTGGCAAGGTCACATCCAAGCAAAGTCGCCGGCTAGATGGGTCGCACCTATTTCCAAGTGACCTTCAGTGGACGGTCGCACGCACGAATCCTCACTCGAGTCTGCCTATATTCAGCTAAGTAGCAATACGAAAATTCGAGCCTGCTTAGGCACGTATTCCACAGCCAAGTTGGTCCAACCATTTGTGACATCCCGTCCCGACTTCGGTCACTCACTACTTGCAGGTCTTACCACAAGACACTTACAGCTGGTGCCAAACTCTGCAGCTAGGCTTGTCGGTCGCGAGCTGCGTAGTTGACGCATTACATTCTTACACATTACTTTTCGCCCACCTGCGCTGGCTTCCCATCAAGCAGCGTATCGACATCAAGGTTGTATAACTCACTTTTAGAGCACTTCATTATGCAGCTCTGGCCTACATATCCGAACTACTTCTTAATCATGCTAGGGATCGTACCGCCCCCTCGCCTGGCTCAGCTCATTTAGCTGTACCCCCTAACCGACCTCAAATCTTTGGGAGACCACCCCTTTAGTTCGTGTGCTCCTAAAGGCTGGAACTACCTTTCTGCTGACATCAAGATTTTTCCTGACGCGGTGACATTGAGAATTCTCAGGATCCGTGTGATTTGTTCCTGTTATTCATGTTATGTGTTCATGCTATCACTAACCGTATTGACGTATATCCATTAATGCATTCGTAATATGCATAGAGAAGGATTTAGTTCTCTTATGACGCAATAGGAATGTCTTATTAATATTGTTATTAGTCATTATTCCTAGCTAGGTTACCACAGCTAGTGGGCTTAATCTATGGGCAGTAACTGAGGTGAGTAGAATATCTGCTTCGCCGAGCAGCCTCCGCAGAGAAAGTACTAGATGTGTAGGTGTTCTGCTTCCGGTTCTGGCTCGGCAGGATGATGATGATGACGTATTAGCTGGTCCCAGACTGCCCAGCGATGATTGCCTATAGGAAGCACCTGCGCTCTTCTAAATGGCACCGGAAACGTGCCTGAGAGTAGACGAGAATGTCAACTGTGCAGACTAAGCGGAGCAGGCGGGTGCCATCTCTGTCACTTGGGATAAGCGTCGCTTCCTGCGTCCCGCCAGCAGCCTAATGTTAGTATGCTGGTTCGAAGACTAGCAGCGTTCAAACCCACCAATCTCACTAATAAGTTTTCCCTGTGTCGACGATGTGAAGCCAAATGAACCGTTGGTAAGTGTTGTGGACTTAAATTGATGAGCCGACCGAAGTCGTTCTCGGCTACGTTCTCTGTCCGAAAAATTGCCAAAGATTCGATTACGTTGCAGAATCTAAGCGAGGCAGACAGACCGGTCGAGGCGAAAGCATCAATTACTGTTTACCCCGAAAGGCCGACGCAATTAAGCAAAGAGTTCTAGATCGATTCTAGACAGACCAGACAATCGCAGAGAGACGCTCTAATTAAACGGCAACGAATCCGAGCAGCCGTCTGGTCGACGGCGAGAAATGCGAAGCCTGACGGGTAGAACTAATCGCTCTGCCTTCCCTCGAGCTGCCAGCTCGTTCCGTACCTTGGCAGCGCGGCCAGTCGGGGACTGCTACTCCTTACGAGTCCGGCTTGGCAAGTGTGCGGCCTCGTGCGGGAAAGTTGCCGCGACGCTATTCGCTCACTGCTGAAGCACCGGAAGCCATCTGCCGACTAGATGTACAAATGTAGAGGCAGCCGAGCGGAAGAGTGCGGTCAATATTAAACTGAAAACATACGGAGTCACTCTCGGCGGTCGAGGAACGCTGCCCGCTCGCCTTGCTGAGACGAAGCTGTCAACAGCTCGCCTTGCTGAGAAGCAGCTGTCAACAGCTCGAGCTCCGCCTACCTGGGGTTTGACGACAAGGCAGCCGAGCGGAATGGAGCACTGTCGCTGCCGCCGTGCAAACGATCGGCAGATTACGGTCTCGATCATAAGGCCGACGACGGAAATTGCTTATACAGCGCGAGTACTATATTATCTTGTAGTATTTCGAGATAGGCACTCAACCAGACCGTGGCTTGTTGCGATAGGAGCGCCTGCTTTGTAATTCATACTTGGCATGTTTATGCACGCCGAAATTTTACAGGTGATTATCACGAATAAGTTGATATTCTTCTTTTCTACCGCATGTGAACTGTCCGATCTGTTAGGGCACTGTCGAAATGCTCTTTTAATAAGGCCTTCCTGGATTTCTAGACGCGCGACGAACCCCGCCCTCATTAATGCTGTCTAGATCGTACTTCAGACAACAGAATGTGCTTGCGCTCGGAGCAGTACATGGATAGACTGTACTTAACTACATCAATAAAGTGACTCAACCGAAACTGATGCAGATACATTAGCCAGTAGGCCAGGATTCCGAACTACCAACTCCAACATTTTGTTCTTCATTCGCCAAGATCATCTTATTGGTAAAACTTGAGGAACACTTACCTATTTAATAATGAATACGAGGCGTTAGAAAACGGTACTTGAGGAGAAGTGCAGTACAAATTTAAACACAATCATCCTAGGGAAGTCGCTCACTACACTCTAATGACATCAAATCTAATTCCAATGACGTCAGCCTTGGCCCAGTGGTTAAGGTGCTCGCCCCGACCAAGGCCTGTGCCGAGGTCGTGAGCTCAGGCCCTGTGGCATATGTGATGTGCCTGAATAGAGATTACGTTCTCTTAGGGTGCTATGTAAATTAATGAATAAATATGTATATATATCCGACTGTGTGTGCTTCAGAATCCGCTTAGCTCACCATTTTGACCGAGCGAGTAACTCTGCAGCAAATTAACCGAAAGTCTCCTCTGTGGCAGAACCTTGTGTGCATGCATCGAAGACCAGACTGCAAGCCATGCCACTATGCAGCGTTCTCGTAAGACTAAACACTCCGTTTTGACATCATGCCAAAGATGTAGCACCACGACTGCCGCCCGACATGTAAGCTATTTAGAATATTCTACGGTTGGTCTATGGCGTCACTACGCTCACACCCTAAATCTATGCCGAATAACGTGTAAAACGATAGTGTCGTAACATTCCTATCGGTAAGTATTTCTGCATGATCAAGTCTGGAGCTTCGTGCGTAAATTTGATCATCTTCAAGCGATTCCTGTAGAGGTCTAAGAAAACTAGAGAACTGTGCAGCTGCAATGCTTTCCTACGTACATTGGATGAGGACGAATACTTTACCACGTCTCGCGGCTCTCTCTCTCTTTTCTCTTTTCTCTCTGCCTGTCGTAGGCTCATGCTTAACCAAGCAGCATCTATGCATTGATGATCGCTTTCATTTCAGTGAAACGCCTTGTTCCTTACAAAATAGCGATGCCAGAGATGAGATGAATCCGAAAATTTGGCGAACTAACGGTCAGGAAAACCTGACTATCAGCGCTAAGCCCATCAGCTGCAGTTCTAGAAAACAAATGACGGCACATGTAGTCCGCTGCAAAGACGTTACGATTGTAGTGCACTGAACTGATACATCGCCCTCAGGCATTGAAGGTTACCGAGAGGCGTTCGCACTGATTGTGAACGTAAGGCAATAAGTAATTACCAGATGGGAGAGCGGTTGGCTTTCTCGAATAAGAGGCACTCCTTATCCCTAGAGTAATGTAAAATGATATTGTAAAATAGGGAATGTAACGTTGCTGTGGCAACTCACGTGACAGCACTGCGGCTCGGCTTTCCCAGAATGTCGCCGACCGTGTGTACGACATGTATACGTATATACCGTGTATACGTGTATACCGTGTATACGTGCATACCGTGTATACGTGTATACCGTGTATACGAGCTATCCGAAGGCGGACGAAAAATGCACGAAACAGCAAATTGATGCACTTGTTTTCTGTCGAGTCCTGTCCTTCGGAGGAGGCTCACCCCGGGCGCCCGATCAGCACGCTAAGACACGTCTGGCCTCAAAGCAATAGCGCGTCAGCGTACCAATCCCAGCTAGACTTCGTGTCCTATGAGCCGTCGTCGTCAGCAGCAGGAGAAGCAGCAGGCGAAGCAGCAGGCGGCTGCAATATATCTATATTGTGTCTCTTGAACATTGTCTGTCTTAATAACGTTTTCATATTAAAATGTTAAGGGGTATTTCATGAGCTGGTCTTGAAGAATATTCAGGGTGTTCCGTCGCCTGACAGCGGATATTTTGACAAAGCTGATACGCAACGACATCTACTCTCCAACTGCCGACTGTGGCACATCTTTTTCAGCGGTCCTGAACTGCTACTTCTATGCTACTCACTACCTCAACTGCTCTCCTGACTCTGCTATGCTTCCCACTTTCTCTTTGTTGCGTGAGACGAAGTCTGTTGGCTACCGAATGCGTACCGAAAGCCGCTTAGGCTGTGAGTGCGCTATACAAAACTCTCCTGCGTAACACCCACATGGTCTTTATGACTTTGTGGAGTTACAGACGGGGATACATTACATTACATTACTGTGGCTGACTGAGACTGTAGCTAAGGCCCAAGCAACTGCAATTAGTAAAGCTGCTGAGCTCATGATATCGAGCCATATTGGCTCCGAGCTATTTTTCCTCGCCTGCCTATTGAAAAATGGTGGCTGGAATATTACGGCCCATGTCCTCTCTTTAAGTGTCACCATTATTCGATCCCTCTGGTCACAAAATCTTTTTCGTTGAGAACGAGAACAATGACAGGTCTGACTAGTGACGTAAATATTAACCGCCCGACCGAATTCACTCCGTATGGTGTGCCATTCAGGTTTCCTATTGCAAGGTATACTGCTCAGGTCTTACCTCGCAAGTTTTTAACTCGGGCACATTCCGTAAGAGTTTTCTTTGGTCCTTCTGCTGTTCCTAGCATATCTTGGGGGGGGGGGGTTATTCAGACTTTTCAAACGACTTTAGCCATCACATACGATGCCGACGAGATCAAGTTCACTGCTTTGTTCAAACTCTCAGCGTCAGCTGCTGCGTTTGCTTAAAAAACTATAATATGGCGGATATGACGGGTCTGAATATCGCTTAGCTTTCTCAAACTAAGGGACGGTAAAACAGCGGAGCTTCCTCCCTTCCTTCCTCTCCTTCCATAGGAAAGACTAAGCATCAGTACTAGCGGCGCTTTCAATCGGCAGGAGCACTGACGAGGTCACGTCAAGATCTCTCAATAAAAAATATTTATAAACTTGGCCGGCATGCAATTGAAACTCATCTTACCGTCATTAATCACGAATACTATCTGTAGGTCCTTTTAATGTGAAAAATACAGGCTGCGCATCCTTTCGCTGAAAGCCAGAGGAAAAACGGAGAAATAAATAAATTAATAAATACTAGCTGATTAAACAGCCTCTTTTTGTATAGCGACAGAAGAGCCTTTACGGCTGCTTACCCTATATAGACACAGGCTGAGAGTAGGTGTGTAATACTGATCGATCGCTAAAATAACATAATTCATTTGTATAGCACCCAAAGAAAACTTAATCTTTGTACATGCGCCTCAAATATGCTACGGGGCTCGAGCAAACGACCTCGGACAGACCTTAAATAATAATAATAATAATTCACTTGATAAAGCGCCCTCAGAGAACTTAATCTCTCTCTAGGCGCCTTACATTTACCTTGATCCCATCGGCGAGTACCTTAAAGCACTGGGCTAAACCAGCGCGGTGCAATGATGACAGCTCCAACTTCGACGATCGCCTACAATTAAAGTACGGTCACTCGCGAAGAATGCCGCACACGGCGTCACAAAAATGCGTAAATCCTCGCTACAGCCGCTGGAAATGTGCCGAATTCTCGGTCGCTCGCTCGTACAAGCCCGACTGCTGTCAGCTCCTCGAAACGCTTCGGAGGCAGGTGACGTGGCAGCGTGAATGTCAGCGTAGAATTATATATACATACGTACACGCACAAGCACGAACTCACAAACGCACGCATGCACGCACCCACACACACATATACGTATATATATACATACATACATACAAAAATACTCACACATACATACATACATACATACATACATACATACATACATATATATATATAGATATATATATATATATATAAATGCCTTAGTAGTCCATTAAAGCCATTTTTACGATCCGCTCTATCGTTTTGAAGTAAGATGTCGCGCTTTTCCCGAAAGCGTAGCCACAGGCATCTCGGTTGAAAGCGGCACGGAGAGGCGAGCGCCTCCTAGCGGTGGTGCGGCGAGCGCCTCCTCCTCCTCCCAGCACCGCTTGCCGCGTCGCGCCCACGAGCGTCTCGCGTGATCGCGGACGCTCGTCGCTGGCTCGTCCCTCCGTGCTGAAACGTGTCGTATTAGGACGAGTTGATGAAATCAATTGCGAAAAAAGAGGCCAGCAAGAGAGCGCATGGGCCTGACTTGCCCAGGGAGTTGTAGTGAGTTGCACGTGTACGTCTGCACGCTACAGAAAATTTCAGCCTAAGCGGATCGAGTGAAAGCATCGCATAATGGTGATAGTTGAAGAACAGCGAGGCGACAGTTAGTGACTGTGTGCACGCGGAAGTGACTGAGAGATGAAAGTGACGAGTCACCGAGCTCGCGCACGCTCAGTGACTTGTCTATACAACTTGCTTGCACATTTCTCTCTCGCTCTCTCTGCTTTCCCATTCTCTCTCTTTCCCTTTCAGCCCTCTCTCCCTTTTCTTCTTTTCCATCTCCCCCCTCTCTCTCTCTCTCTCTCTCTCTCTCTCCCTCTCTCTCTCTCTCAAGGCTCTACCTCCCCCCCCCCGTGTCTCGCCTCTCCTTCTCTTTCTAGCTCTCTCTCTGCTTGGTCTCTATAGTTTTCTGTAGTCTGTCTTCTCTCTGAGTGTCTCTACATCTTTTTCTCCCGCTCTCTTTCTTTCTCTCTATCTCTCTCATTCTCTCTCTCTCTCTCTCTCTCTCTCTCTCTCTCTCTCTCTCTCTCTCTCTCTCTCTCTGTCTGTCTCTCTGTCTCTGTCTCTGTCTCTCTCCTCTCTCTGCGTTACATTTTATTTCGTTTTTGGTGGGCTACGGCGAGAATCTTATTTAGGTAGAAGGGCGTAGTAGAGACATACGCAGCAGCTTTCGCGGTTGACTGATGCGCATTCATGCAGATATACTGAGGATTAGCTTTGTCTAGGTAAATAACACACACACAAAAACTACCGGATCGTAATGATTTCCTCTAAATGTGCCAATTTAGGCCGACACGGTGCTAAAGTGAGTCAGTTCCTTCCTAATTGAGCGATCTCAGAGCGAAATGTAAATGGCTGCTCCTGGTCGTCGAGGGCCCCCTTAAAGTATGAGCTACCTCGCGATTCGATCCTAGTCTCTCTGCTGTTCACTCTACCTCCACCCTCCCTCAGGCGGATAGGGAGTCGCCTTCCATATGTAGCACCCTGCTGGCCTTGGCTGAATTTTAGCACGAACAAGAGCTGTTCGGAGGCGGGCTAGAACTCCTTTGTCCTGGAGCAGTGAGCCAGAGAGGAGCGTCAGTGCGGTTAGAGAGGAAGCGCTTAAGAGCAAGCCAGGAATAATAATAATATATAATAATAATATTGCACTTGATAAAGCGCCCTCAGAGAACTTAATCTCTTTCTAGGCGCTTTACATTTGCTGCAAAGTGATACGCAATAGAATAGTAAAGTAAAATCATGCTTGAAAAACAAACAAAATGAATAACATGGTTAGGGGTTACATGCACTGGGTCAGCATGCAAATGTGGTTAGTGGCAGCATGAACAGTGTCAGCACGCATAAGCACATTGAGGACGAATCACAAGGACCCACTAAATGCTGTCCTAAATAGGTATGTTTTTAAGTTTCTTTTAAATGTGGTCAGGTCAGGGGATGTTCTGATGCAGGTCGGGAGGGAGTTCCAGGCTGTGGGAGCATACGAGCTAAATGCACGGTCTCCAAAGGATTTAAGGTTTGTACGAGGTATTTCTAGACTGTTGGATTCCGAAAAGCGAGTGGTACGATGCTTTGCCTGATGGGGTAGTATATCTGAAAGATAGGCTGGAGCCATAGAATGAAGAGACCTAAAAGTGAGCGACAAAACCTTGAAGTCAATCCGTTGCTTGACTGGTAGCCAGTGCAGGTCGGCGAGAAGTGGAGTAATGTAGCAACTGCGCCGCTCACGACAGACAAGCCTAGCTGCAGAGTTTTGCACCAGCTGCAATCGCCTGATCGCACATGCTGGTAGGCCTGTAAGCAGTGAGTTGCAGAAGTCGAGACGAGATGTCACGAATGCATGGACCAACTTGGACGTGGTATCCTTATCTAAACAAGCCCGAATTTTAGCAATGTTATGAAGCTGAAAATAGGCTGATTTGACTGTGGAGCTGATGTGGTCGTCTAACGAGAGGTCGCTTTGGAATATGACACCTAGATTTCGAGCTGATTCAACTGGAGATATGCTGGCAGAGCCAATTTTGAAAGTCAGCCTTTCCAATTTCTGAATAACACTAGGTTTGCCCATAACTAGTAAGTTAGTTTTATCATCGTTTAGTTTTAGAAAATTTGCTGCCATCCATGATCGGATGTCATCAATGCATGCAGCAAGTGAGTTGAGAGAATTTGAGGTGCTCGAAGGCTGGGAGGGATCAAAGCAAAGGTACAACTGAGTGTCATCCACATAGAAGTGAAAGCCTAGATTGTGCTTGGCAATCACATCAGCGAGAGGGAGAGTATAAACGGTGAAAAGGACCGGACCTAGCACAGAGCCCTGAGGTACTCCATATTTTAGAGGTACTTCAGATGATCTTTGTCCATTCACGTCAACACTCTGGAGTCTCCCACTGAGATAGGACCTGAACCACTGCAGAGCAGTGCCAGTGATGCCCAGGCGAGATGAGAGGCGCTCTAGAAGAACTTTGTGATCGATGGTATCAAAAGCTGCCGAAAGATCGAGCAAAACAAGAAGAGACACTCTACCATGTCTGCATTCCTAAGTAAGTCGTTGTATACCCGAAGCAATGCTGACTCTGTGGAGTGATTAGCTCTAAAGCCAGACTGGAACTTACTAGCAAGGTGTGAGGTTTCGATATACGAGTTCAGCTGGTCTGCCACGACCCGTTCCAGTGTCTTTGATAGGAATGGTAGAAGGGAGACTGGGCGGTAGTTGCTTAAGTTCTCTTGGTCTAGTGTAGCTTTCTTGAGAAGTGGCCTGACTACAGCTTTTTTGAAAGGTGCTGGGACCTGACCTGAGGCTAATGACATATTAATGATGTTGGTTATGCATGGCAGCAGCAGATCAATGCAACGTAGGAGCAGGACAGTGGGAATAGGGTCCAGTGGACTTGTTGTCTTCTTTGATTGAGATACGAGCTTTAGGACTACATCACTAGTGACCTGTTTAAATGCAGATATTGAGGCGCAGCCAGGAACCGAGGAACAGCATTCTAGTGGGAAGGTTGTCATCGCAGGGATGGATTCCCTGATTTTGTCTATCTTCTGCACAAAGAATCGAGAGAAGCGATCGGCTAGATCATCACAAGGATCATCAGGTAAGGAGCTAACCTGGGAACGGTTGAGGAGATGGTTTATTGTCGACATCAGCATTTTTGGATTGTGCATCTGTGATTCAACAATGTTTCTATAGAAGCTAGACTTAGCCTTTGCTAGGATCGATTGGTACGACCTACAGTAGTCTTCATATGCCTGTCGATGGACAGTTAGTCCGGATCTTTTGTATGCCTTTTCAAGCTTTCGTTTAGTAGACTTGGCTAGTTTAATGTCTGTGGTAAACCATAGGCCGTCTGGGCGGGGGCGCACAGTGCGCTTTGTCAAAGGTGCAAACTCGTCGAGCGTGTCAGCTAGTGTCGTGTTGTAGCAATCTACCAGTGATGACAGATCGGAGGGAGGACTGAGCAGCAAAGGTGAAGCAGATATGCTCGCACGGACAGCATCGATGTCAAGGGTCTTGAGGTTTCGCGATTCACAGGTTATTTTAGAGGAGAATGTGGGCACACACTGTAGATTGAATGAGATCTGCATGTGGTCAGATAAGCAGGATTTGGTGATAACTGGTGATGACAAAGTGCAGTTATATGAGAAAATTTGGTCGAGGAAGCTCTCTGACCAGGAAGCTCTCTGACCAGCGGTGGCGAGTCGGCCTTTAGAATTGGTCCGATACCCGCGGGAGCGGCTGATTGATATTGGCTGGCCTGTCAACCTTCGCCATCACTCTGTCCAAAAAGAATCGTCTGGAATCCATTCGCTATTCAAGCTGGACAGAGGGGACATTCCAGTGGCCTAGTGCCGGTATTAATTCCTTACCGTAATGGGCCATGGTGTCGGGCCCAATACCACTAAGCTCTTGCCCCATTGTCTCAGCTAAGTATTTAAGAGTCGAGCGACGCTCGCTCTGGGCCTCGTGTCTTTAGTATCTTCGTGTCTTTGGTCCGGCTCTGCGCCTCGACGCCGTCGGGCACTCGTTTCTCTGAAAGCGAGGGAGGAGGGCGGGCTGTCCGCCGACGATGGACGGAACAGGACGAGACAACGCTAGGAGGATTCGGTGGAACTCCACCGAACACGGTCGTATCGCGCCCGAGCTGGCATTTTGTGTTCTTTCGTGTTTTGTGTGTTCGCGCTAGCACGTGGTCTCGGCATAGGGATTTGCCGGTGCGAGCTAGGCGTAGTTGGCGTCTGTGGAGCCCTAGTTCTCCGGGTAGGGTTTGGGCTCCGGTTCGCGCTTCAGTGTGGAGAAGTATTTCCTCCGCAGGAGTGCTTGAGTTGGCGTGTGTGGAGTATTCCTGCCGCACTGGTGGAAACCGAGTTCTAGTTCACCGGTCAGGGTTTAGACTCTGGTTCGGGCTCCGTCTATTTGGGTCGTTTCCCACTATACACGTAAGCAGCCCCAGTGTGGAGAAGTATTCCCTCCGCAAGAGTGCTTGAGGTGGCGTGTGTGGAGTATTCCTGCCGCACTGTTGGAAACCGAGTTCTAGTTCACCGGTCAGGGTTTAGACTCCGGTTCGGGCTCCGTCTATTTGGGTCGTTTCCCATTATACACGTAAGCAGCCCCAGTGTGAAGAAGTATTTCCTCCGCAGGAGTGCTTGAGTTGGCGCGTGTGGAGTATTCCGGTCGCACTGGTGGAAACCGAGTTCTAGTTCACCGGTCAGGGTTTAGACTCCGGTATGCGTTTTCAGAGCGGAGGAGTATTTCCTCCGCAAGAGTGTGTGGAGCACTGGTGGAAACCGAGTTGTTTAAGTTGGCGTTTTTGGGGTATTCCCTTGGCGCAGGTGGGAACGGATTCCTAGTTCACCGGTTAGGGTTTAGGGTCCGGTTCGCGCTTAGTGTGGAGGAGTATTCCCTCCGCAAGAGTGTTAGTGTAGCTGAGAACGTGCGAGGAGTGTGGAGATAAAGCTGAACTAGGCGCGCAGCGACTTTGTGCGCTTGCGAATAAAGTTCAGTAAAATCCCCAATCTGTGTGTCTCGCTTCCAATTCACGCCGCGGACTCGCGACCCCCTTTAGTAACGGTAAGCAGGTCAGAGCCAGAAACGCTCGTTTCGTGGCGGCCAGCTTATTGCGCGTAGACGCGCACCGAACGGCATTAGGCGATAGGCTATGCCGCTAGGTAAGCGGCAGGTCAAGCTTACCCCGCCGAGCCTTCGGCGTTACACATACAGTCTCGGCTTTCATTTCTGCAGCAATTACACTCAGCTCTACGTATCCTTTGACCTTCCTAGTCGTGCCTCTGCCTCCGACACACATAATTCTTATGCTTAGCGGACGACGATATTCTAATTACGATTTGATACGATAACAATAGTAATTGACTTCTTGAATCCTCTAATTACCCGAAAGTTGAACAAGATCACCCTCAGAATTTTTTCAGATTGAATCCCTCTAGTTACGTCCTCCCAGTGAACGCCGGGAATGCTGCCCCAAAATGTCTTGCCATCGCGTGAGCGCTCAATCCGCTGTCAAATCGGTGCATCAACAATGTAGAGCAGCTGAGACAAATCTCCAAAATTACAGCCTGCTTAGATTAGAGTACGACAGCTAAAGCAGCTCACGCGTTTGTCATATCGCGTCTGGAATAACTGCATGGTCCATGTTTAGATTGTCGTCAAATAGTTTGAGCCCCATCAAAATGCCCTGGCAACGATCCAGTTTTCGGAGCGCCCATGTTTTCGCGAAAGACTCGAACCGTACGCCGAGCTAGAGCCACGCAGCGCTTTCGGGCTCAACCGTTTCCACGGAGACACGAGCCGCATCTGACGGCTGGGCAGCACCGTACTTTAGTGCTTCCGGGACCCGCGTGCCGCCGACGCCCGCTTCTGCTGACCTCCGAGTCGAGCCCGCTCGGCCCCGACGACGCAGTCTTACCCCGACCGAGCTCGCGACGCCGGCTACAGCGAGCGAGCGAAGGGACGGACGGAGAGCTGATTCGCTCCGGATGGACAAGTGAAATGCTGGCGTGCTAAATCGGCTTGGTTGCGATAGATAGCGGTAGAGACAATAAGTGGCTCCTGAAGTATTATGATAATCAGGAAGCGATCGTGTTGCAGTTGAACGTCTAGACCCTACATATAACGGTCCGGGGTGATACTTTTTTAGCAGTACGTTATGGCTGGTGCAATGCACGCGCAGCTCCTCTGAGCGTCAGCTGACGTCGGAGACGCTCTGACGTCAGAAGACGCCCAGAGAAGGGCTCGTCAGCGGACGAATATCCAGGCCTTAGCAAGGACACGAGGTTGTTACTGAGGCGTGCACAGTCTTGGAATGCTGTCGAACCCTACTATCGTCGCAGTACCTGCCTGAGTCGGAGCTGCTTCGTGAATTCGCACTGGACGTTTCGCTTCGACACGCCAGCTTCGCCGCCATCCGTTCGGACTAGCACACCTTTACGAAACCTTTGCGTCTGCGGTGCAGGACTTAAGTTCCGGAGCCGGAAGGGAGGGTGCGCTCACAACTTTTGCCACCGCGGCTCCGTGTCGAACCTAGCAGCGGCGGCGCAGGAGCAGCTCATGCGGCCTCGCATTCCGACCGAGCGGTCGACGCGTTCCCGCGGAGAACTCGCGGCGCCCTTAGCTCACGGGCGACGGCCGCCCGGCGGCGGCGGCGGCGGTAGTGCGTGGCGCTGTAATTGCATTCTGAGCTCCGCTGCTGAGTGCGGAAAGCGACTGGTGCATTGTGCGGAGAGCTTAGCTTGGCCCGCGACGTTCTATTTCAAGCTGCCTTGCATCAAACATATTCTTAGCGATTAGTTCAAGCGGTGAGCGTCGCAAGGGAGGACAAGAAAGGGACCCTTTTCTTCATGCCCAGGCCGTCGAGAGCTGTTGCTAACGGCGGTTTCGCCGGCGGCGCCGAGTACTGACGTCTGCAGCGATGAAGTGGGGAAGGGGAAGCGTAAATCAATTCTTCACGAGTAGCTGTCGCGCGGCTACTCGGCGGCCGCGAGACAGAGCGCGCTGACTCCTTTTTTTTGCGAAGAGGATGGACGCGTCCGCGGACGCCTACGCCGCGCGCTCGGACGAGCCGGCGGCACCTGGCGGAGCCAGCGTGCGGTCATCGGCGCAAGCGCCTCCGGGGCAGCATCCCAGGCGGCCAAGGCAGCGCTTCCTGCGGGCTCGGTTCGCGTCCTCCGTTCCTTGGCTGCTGCGCCGCTGCGCGGGCCTAAAAGCGACGAGGACGCGCGCGCACATAGGCCTGACGCTCGCGAGCAGAGGCGCGCTCCGCGGCAGGCCAAGGTCGAAAGCGAAGCGCTTCGCGAAGGCTGTCGACGGCAGACGCCCGGACGTTGCTGCGGTCGTCAGACAGGATACGCGCCCGGCGAATGCAGGCGAGCGGACGGCGCTCGCGGCGCGACGCCGTGAGACGCGCGAAGCGCGCGCGGCCGTGCGAGCACAGCTGGGAGTCCAACGAAGCCTCGAGCCGAACGGGCGAATTCGCGAGCGCACGCGCACTCGTCTTGTCCAAGTTCGATTTCCGCCCATTAGACGACGTCTGAGGCAAAGATTTTCTGACATTTCAGTTCGTATTCGCTGCTTAAAAATTAATAAAACTAATTCATTCGCATAGCGCCCTAAGAGAACTTGATCGCAATTCAAGCGCTTCGCACATGCCGCGTGCGCGTACCTACGACCTCGCTCAGCCTGTACATTCACCTTGACCTCGGCTATAATGGCGAGTACCTTAACCACCGGGCTTTACCAGCGAGGCTAGAGTTACATCGGTTCCTGTGCTAAAATCCTCAAGAACTGGATGCGTCACAACATATTGCTCAGCCCTTTTAAAAAGGTGATCTGAAGCTACAACTGGGCAGTTTTTCATGTCTCATTTGCGGACATGGCGCCCTCTCGCTATGAGAAATGCAGAGCCAGAAGGCGCGCCTACTTATTACTATTTATATAGGGGCCACGCACGATTACTGTCGCGATTCGCTATCGTCGGCCGAGCATTGATGCCATTTCTGCCTGCCATTCATCGGCCGTGCGCTGAGGAGTTACTTCCACATGTATCATTCCCACGGCAGCGAAGTCTAGCACCTTTTACATGCGCTGCATTTGTGGCGAGTAGCTTAGAAATTGTTGATATTAGCAATACTTGATAAGAGTAATACTTGGGTCTGCTGGAAGTAGCCCGTCATATCTCGCAGGCTGTATAACTAAATGCGAGCGGCCGAGACTGGTTGGCGAGAGGATGAAAATATATTATTTTATTAAAGAGTCCGATATATTCTGCAGTGGAAATAGCTCGTACAACCGGGCAAGGAGATTCGTTCCTCCCTACGCTGTGTGCGCTAAGCATACTCTAGCTTGAAATATTTTTCGGGCGCTTTATAAGGCGTTGCTGAAGCTAATTTCTTTTGCTGCCTCTAGTCAAGGGAAATACTGCGGCCCTGACCTTCAGCGAGGCCGACGACTCAGGCGACGCGATGAGGGCACAATCGAAGCTTCCCCCCTAATCGGTGATAACGATCGGGAGAAGACAGCTTCAGCAACTGCCATAAAACAGGGCGTCCAAAGATCTTCGGCATGAATTTATGTCAGAGCCTGATGAGTTGGAGAAGCCGTCAGTTGAACGGTCACTGGGGACGATCACGTTTGGTTTCTTTTATTTTTTCCGGCAGCTCGGCTTTAATTAGAGAAAAAAATTAAATTTAGTTTTAATAAATTAAAATTTAATTTAATATATTTAATTTAATTTTATGAGGCAGTAAACGCTAGCGCGATAAACTGGCCCTCACCCTTGTGCCTTGGCCCAGGAGTGAGATGCCCGAGCTATACGAGCTTCAGGTCGTTGGTTCGAGTCTTGATGAAGGAAGTGCCTTACTTATGATCCATCGCGACCACCTGGCAGCGAGGTGAGCCACTATTACCCGAGTTGTGTTTGTGGAAAAAAGATTAATCTGGAGCCTTTACATGGAATTTGCTGCCAAATTAAATCTACTGTTTGGTGAGCTAATACATTTGTCAGTCACTAGATTTTTTTTTACAAAACCATTAACAAAATTTACATAAAAGATATTTAAATTTGCAAAACTTGGCCTAAGAAATGCCAGAATACAATCACAACGTATATCATCAAGTGAAACAGCGAGGTACAAGCTAACTTACTGAGGCTAGTTGTGCCCTGGGCTAGCGTTTCAGTGTCAGTGACAGACCAAGGCTACGCTACCAAGTTTTCCTTAGTATGTACTTTTCATGCTTACCTATAATTGATTCAGTGCGTGTCCCCAGACAGGAGTCCTAATAACCAGCGTCCGGAGTGTACCCGTGTGTGCTTTTGCATGCTTGCCTAAGCATGATGCTTTGCTCGCCATTAAATCTTGGCTATTTCTTCTGTTGCAGCGAGTTTCAAAGCGCACAGATAGAGATTTCCTTATCTGAGAATGATATGCAAAAGACATTATTATTATTATTTCAATTATTATCAAGTTGTACTTAGCTAGTTTACCACCAGGTTCAGAATAAATGATGAGTCGGTCACCAGACGACGGTCTCCGCATGATCATATCGCCCTTGTGGAATTGATGGCCCGTTTGGCCACAACGCTTACCTTGGACGCGGGCGATGATAGCCCAAGATTTAAGGTGATCACTCTTAACGATCGTAATCGTGGGTTCGAATCCTGCTGCTAGAGATTCTTTATTCCAAACGGCAAGCTATGGTGATAGCCGTTAAGGCTCGTCTACCGCTATACTAACGAGCCTGCTAAGTCTGCCAATATTTTATTTGACCGGTCTAAGCCGCTTTCCTTTAAATCATTGGTGCATACAGCTCCGAGGTTCGCATCGTGGATAGCCCAAAGCGTCACTAATGAAATATGCACTTGGTATTTGTTTGCTCTTGCTTCTTGCCAGTGGTGGTCGTTCTGTTACGAGAAGTGCCATCGTCAAGACTAAGTATCCCATAGTCGTACAACTTCTCTATATTTGCAATGCTGTACACTTGGAGAGTATCGGCGTTGGCTCAGATCAGGCACCGGGCCATTGAACCGAGAAGAAGGGTCCAGTTCTAATAGCACGCACGCGGCCATAAGATTCGACAGTCGCTTCGTACGCTGCGCTTGTTGCTAGAAAGATGGGGTCTTTAGAACCATCGACGGTCGCACGATACGTCGCTCTGGGCTGCCAATACGGGCGATGGCTGTAGCACGGCTACTAGCAGCCAGCGCCAGCGCCATTGGCGCAGATTTCGAGCGGAGCGAGCGCCCATGTTTAATATGCAGATGACATCGAGTGTAAGTATCCCACAAGTATACCACTTACACATTTCCCCACTGTTACCGAGTGCTTTCAAGAATGGTACACTGAGTCTTACGTCAGCACGCGCCAATCAAGTCATTCGCCTAATAAGTCAATATGCCTGTCACCCATCACATGCCTAATCTAATAAAGAGCGATAGGTAAATTGCACTTCGCGTGATTGGAGAGCAAGACGTATTGCTGCCGTGCACCCCTGTGACCCTACGTAGTGGCACTCACCATCAGAGATGGTGGCTATTTCTAGCACACTCGCCAGAGCTAAAAGTGACGCTCCGCTTTGGGCTCGTCCCACTGAGCCAGTTTTGCGACTCGACGTGTCTGGCATATTGCCAGACGCTAAGCGTGGGCACGACCGGAGCACCTTCCCTGCCGCCTCGCGAGAATCGATCGCCCGAAGCCCGAAGGCCGGGTAAACGTCGCCCCGCTGACCCGGTGCTCGAAGCCACAGAGATATGAATTACGATATAGGCGGTGACTCACACTCAACGCTTTTAAAAGTTTGCGATGGCTTTTCGGTGAACCGCCTTAGTGGTTCGACCTCAGACAGCCGAGGCGCGTCTGTTCGCATGCACGAGTGAGTCGTGCTCGTACGATGCTCTTAGGCTAGCAGCGAACCATTTCGGCGCCATGTGTTAGTAAAATAGCAACAACCTAATCGATGCTGCCGAGGCAAAACGTCAGAAATCTGGCCGATTCTCACTGCAGCCAGTTCGGCCCACGAAGAACGCTCAAGCTGTCAAGTTCTGATGGCTCAAAGCTCTCTGCATGTTCGCTTACATAAACATTGGCTCGATTTTCGAGACACCCACTCAATCTCTCTCACAGTATCGCCAGTTACGCTTTCAATCACTCATTCTCATTGACTGACTGACTCACTGACACACCCGCCCTCGCACATTCTCTTCCACTCACTTAAATTCTTACGCTCTCACTCACTGACTTACCCGACCTCTCCTTTCTCACTACCTCCCTCTCTCGGTCTCACTACCTCCCTCTCTCAGTCTCACTACCTCCCTCTCTCAGTCTCACTACCTCCCTCTCTCAGTCTCACTACCTAGTCCCATTCTCACTCTCTGTCTTACTTACTGTCCCTCACTGTTCATATCGCAGCTTCTATCTCCCGCTGTCGTTCGACGAGGAGCTGCTGCGACCCACCACAGACTCGGAAGGAGCGACGGTCTTCGATCTCAATCAGTAAACGCGATGTCATCAACAACTCTATTAGCGTGCATCCTTAACAAGGTGTCAACCGCGAAGTAAATGAGCGCATATGCAAGCGTTTGCGGCACACAAAAGCACACTGTCATTCCGTCTGTCACTTCTCATTCGTCCGCTTGAGCTTGTTGACCAACGTACTCGCTGCAGATTCCCAACATATTTTCTCGAAAACGAGTCGGGTTGCTCGCTGTATTACCCATCGTCTACCCACTGACCCTTGGCGCATTCTATGCCTGACCTTGCTTACACGCGGTCTGTTGAGGAAGATGACACGAACACACTTGGAGGCAAACTGGAGGGAGAAAACAGTGGAAAAGAAGAAACGACATCAGTCAGCAGCGTTCAAGAACGCGGAGGAGAGGAAGGGAGAGCTAAGGAGCTTGGGTATGAGAGCATTCGCTCCAGCACTGCCTCGGTACAGCGTGGCAGCTAAGACGTTGGCATCGCACCAGGTGTCCGTCATGGAGCTACGTCACTGCGTCACAGCTCGCCAGACGCAGGCACTGCTTGCCGATTGGGCGCACTACCGCCGCCTAGTATTTAAAGAAATATCGGTTAAGCGGGTAGAGCTTCGTGTGGAGGCAGCAGCTGCAGGCGACTGCAGACGCTGAAACCGCCACCTGCACTTGCAGTCCTTGGTCGCGGCGGCTGCGAGCAGGGGGAGCGAGTGCAAAAAGTCGTTCACACAAAATTTGCTCTCTCGGGCTAAGGCAATCGACGGCCGAGAGGCGTGGCACGCTAGGAGCCTGTGGGCAGAGATGCATCGTCTGGTCTTGGACGCTGGTATCCAAGGCCGCGATATCGGCCAGGCACAACAGCGGCGGGTTCAAAAGGATTCGAGCCGTTTTAGCCTTCTGCAGAGAGTGAACGCGGCTCATTTCCGGCGTCCACTGCCGTCGAATCCGGGACCCGCTGTTTCGGCGGCGAGCATCATGCCTACATATGTCCTGTTGAATCAGCACGGAATCTAGGTGTCCCGTTCCAAAGTAACCTTTCATTAGACGACCAAATCAGCTCCACAGGCAAGTCTGCCTACTTTCAGCTACATAACACTGCTATAACTCGGGCTTGCTTAGACAGGGATACCGCATCTAAATTTGTCTCATACATTTGTGAAGTCCCATCTTGATTTCTGTTAACTCAATGCTTGCCGGTATACCGGCCTGTGCAATCAGGCGCAAAAGCTTGTGCACATCTCCGAAGCTAGGATTGTCTGTCATGAGCGTCGCAGTTGCCGCATTACACCACTTCTCTCCCACCTTTACTGGCACCCAGTCAAGCGACGCATCGACTTCAAGGTTCTGCCACTCACGATTAGGTCTCTTCATTCTTAATAAGCCGTGATGGCATACTAGGTAAAATGCCCGGAGTCGTGGGTTCAAATCATACAGTGGGCGATCCTTTATTGCCGCTGCAAGCAGTGGTGATGGCCGTATAGGTTCTACTGTCGCTATAAAAAAGAGGTTGTTAAATTAGCTAGTGTTTTTTGTGGCTACAGCATACGTATAAGATCTCCCCCACCAGGTTAAGCATAGTACCACCCACTTTTCGAAGTCACCCCTAACCATGTTAAGCTTGTCTTTGAGCATGCTACCCCTAACCATTTGATCGTGTTTCCCTTGCAGCAAGTAAAGTGACTAGAACTAGATTTAGTTCTCTGAGGGCACTCTATCACACACACACGCACACACACACACACACACACACACACACACACACACACACACACACACACACACACACACACACATACACACACACACACGCACACACGCACATACACACACACACACACACACACACACACGCATATGCACACGCACACACACACACGCACACGCACACACACATACACACACATACACACAGACATACACATAAGTAAATATATATTATTATGAGCAGCCATAGAATTCCTGCAGATCCTTGCGCTCAGCTCTCGAACTGCGAGAACGATCTCTCACTGAGTTCTGGGTAGGGGGAGGGCAGGTGATGGTGGGAGAGGGTGTGGCCCCACAAGCTCACGTTTGCGAGCCTCTTGTAGACCGCGTCTGTCGAGCAATGAGTCCTGGCTGGCCATGCGGCTGCGGCTGTCTCTTTGGTGGACGTAGTTCAAACGTTATCAAGCGCCGCGATTTGCTTTGCAGCGGAGACTTAGCAATCCGCTCGGTATGAAGCCTAGCCGAGCTGAGCGGTTATTGACACGTGATCCTCCATAGTAGAAGCTTCGGCCGCACTGTCTATGGCTGAGAAAAACGTACGGCACGAGTGTCACGAGGTCGCGCTTTTCGGTCTCAGCCCCGGGGTGAGGCGCTACCCACTATACGACCTGGGGCGTGGGCTGAACTCCTGCGTTGGGAAATTGCAGATCACATGCTGCAGACGGATGCAGACATCTGACTAATAAAGCTCCAGAGCCGCCATACAGAAAAAGCTGTTAAATGAGCTGACATTCAGTAAAAAGAAATTTTTTTTTCACTCACCGTAGGCGCATGACACCTCATGTTTTTTCAAAATTAACGGCTTAAAGTATCGGCCCTCTGTAGAAGCACTGCTAGCTTGGCGGATAGAAATGGCCGACGCTGGACCATGTATAAATAGACCTGTGCACCGCATGTTACTGTGGCTGTTGCGAAATGTGTACTTAGATGGTGTGCCGACCGTTCCTACTCAATTCAAAAAGGATTAGAAAATAATTAATAAGATAAAGGCCTAAATAGAGTACTTCACTCACCGTGGCTATAATTGTATTACCAGTGTTTTGGTACGCGGCGCCGGGCTGCAGTGGACCTGCATACCGAAGTGGATTACGTCGCCTCTATTGATTTTTTTGAAACCAACAAATAAGCCCACTCGGTCCGATGGCGAGTCGCGCACTGCCCGGAATTGGCTCCTACCGCAGCCAGTCTGGGCGCGAAAGTGCACAGCGCGGAGCAGCCGCCATCCAGCGGCGACATCGCACCTCGCCCGGCGCCGACGAAGGTCCGCGAATGGTAGCGACGGGCGTTGCCGGCGGAGCGCTGGTGCTAGCTTTTTCCTGCTTGTCGGGATGGTCGGGCGCCCACGGCGCCCACTTCGCAGTAAACAGCTGGTACGTGAGCTTCACGAAGCCGACGAGTCTCAGCGAAGCGCGCGAGGTGGCGCGCAGGCGCGGCTTCTCCTGCACCGAACAGGTGAGGGCTACGACGCTCGCTCGCTCCCCTCTCTCTCTCCATTTCTCTATCTCCATCTTTCTCTCTATCTCTCTCTCTCTCTCTCTCTCTCTCTCTCTCTCTCTCTCTCTCTCTCTCTCTCTCTCTCTCTCTCTCTCTCTCTATCTCTCTCTCTCTCTCTCTCTATCTCTCTGTCTCTCTCTCTCTCTCTCTCTCTCTCTCTCTGTGTCTCTCTCTCTGTCTCTCTCTGTCTCTCTGTCTCTCTCTGTGTCTCTGTCTGTCTGTCTGTCTGTCTCTCTGTCTGTCTGTCTGTCTGTCTGTCTGTCTGTCTGTCTGTCTCTCTCTCTCTCTGTTGCTCTCTCTCTCTCTCTCTCCCTATCTCCATCTCTCTCTGTTGCTCTCTCTGTTGCTCTCTCTGTTGCTCTCTCTCTCTCTCTCTCTCTCTCTCTCTCTCTCTCTCTCTCTCTCTCTCTCTCTCTCTCTGTTGCTCTCTCTCTCTCATCCTATCTCCATCTCTCTCTGTTGCTCTCTCTGTTGCTCTCTCTCTCTCTCTCTCTCACCCTATCTCCATCTCTCTCTCTCTCTGTTGCTCTCTCTGTTGTTCTCTTTGTTGCTCTCTGTTGCTCTCTCTGTTGCTCTCTCTCTCTCTCTAAGCTCGGTGCGCTCGCGGCGGAGCGGGTGCGGCGTGCACTGTGCCCCGCTCTTCCTGCGAGCGCTCGGCGAGGAGAGCGGGGCACAGTGCTCAGCTTCAGTCTGTGGAGCGGCGCGCTTGACGTTCGTTATTCAGCTACTGTCGTCGAAAAAAGAGTACCACTTCCAGCACAGAGCATTGCCGGCAATTCTGACGCGAGGGAGCTCATTTCACACGCGGTACCTGAAGCAAGAACCGTCGGTGCGCTGTTGCTCGGCGGCGGCGCGACGCTGCGCTCGCGCCGAGCAGCGCTAGTTCTACGCTTCGAGTCCGTCGCGGCAGCGGCTCCGCGTGCCTGCGCGGCGGTCGCGCCCGAATCCGCGTCCGGACTCGTCGTCAGCTGCGACGCGATTTCAGGTGGCGGTTGCGGTGCAGGAAATCGGACGGCGACGCGCGAAGCGTGGATACGCGGCCCAGCGGCATCGGCGTCTGAGCGGCGGCCGGCCGCAGACGCGACTCTCAGCGTCTGCTGCGGCCGCCGACGCCTCCGCCGTCGGTGATGACGGCCGTCGTCCGACCGATCCTCTTTTTGACATGGAATGGCATCTGGTGAGGCGCTGCGGCGGTGCGCTAGCGCTCCGGCGGCTCGCTACGGCGATGCCGCAGCGAGCAGCGCCGGCGCGAGCGGCCACGGCAGTGAGCCGACCACGCTCGCGGCGCCTCGCGCAGAAAAACACGGGCCAAGCGGGCGGCATCGCCGGTCTGGACCTGAACGTCGAGGCGGCTTGGGCGAGGGGCTTCACCGGCCGCAACGTGACGGTCGCCATTCTGGACGACGGCCTCGACTATCTGCATCCGGATCTCTGGGACAATTACGTAAGTGCCGAGCCGGCGCGCGACTGGCCGCGCTGCTGCTGGTTTAGCATCGGCTCCGCGCTTCGAACGCCGCGAGTGAATAGTCGCGCCGAGCAATGTCGCCGCCGCACCACTGGAGCTCCACGCCGGCCGCACGCGGCTGACAGCGCGCGACGCCTGGCGGCGAGCGCGTTGGCGGTGCTCTCGCCAGCCCCATCCCGCGCGCGGCCGCGGCGTGTGGTCGCTCGGTTCCGGATGACGACGCGAGCAGCGGCGAGACGGAAAAATTCGCCGCGCCGCCAACGGGACCGGGGGCAGCGGCAAAGTAATGTAATGTAATGTAATGTATCTCCGCCTGTAACTCCGCATAGTCATAAAGACCATGTGGGTGTCACGCAGGAGAGTTGTGTATAGCACACTCGCAGCCTAAGCGGCTTTCGGTACGCATTCGGTAGCCAACAGAATTCGTCTCACGCAACAAAGAAAAAGTGGGAAGCATAGCAGAGTCAGGAGAGCAGTTGAGGTAGTGAGTAGCATAGAAGTAGCATTTCAGGGCCGCTGAAAGGGATGTGCCATAGTTGGCAGTGGGAGAGTAGTTGTCGTTGCGTAAGAAAGGAAATAAGCTCGCTGGTTTGACTCGGTGGGGCCCCCCGGGTTCAAAGGTCGCTCGCTCCGCTCCGGGCGGCAATTCCAAGATGCGCGCTTCCGGGCATGGAGCGAAGCGTCTGTGCCGACCGGGCGTGCAGTCGCGTAAATCCACGCCGCGGGTTCGGCCTCGTTTGCACTCTCGTCTCGCACTGGCGCGAGCGAGCTGGCGCTTAGCTACTACGGCGAGAGCCGACCGGAGACGCGTCAGCTCAAGCGACGCGACGCGCCTTCGTCGGAGCACGCAGGAGCGCGGCGTCGACGCCCAGTGCGAGAGGAGGTCAGAAGTGGTCGGAAGTCCTATGTTTGTCTGGAATAGACGATTCTAGGACCGCGCCGAGGCCGCCTGGCGGCCGCCACACTCCTAATGAGAGAGCCGCATCCGGCGGCGGCGGCGCCGCCGCCGAGCTGCCGAGCGTCCGCTGCAGCTGCAAAGCCCGCTGGAAGAGAAGCTTGGACAGCGCAGCCGGGAGAGCAGAGCGAACGCAGCGGGGAGAGCAGAGCTCATCCGAGAGAGCGCAGCGGAGAGAGTGGAGCCGGCGCGCTCTGCTCGCGGCTCCTGGGGACGACCGGATGCAAGCGCGGCCCCGCCGTTCGCCGCGGTGGCCACGGACGCCGGCCCGCCGGGAGACCGCTGACAGCTTTAATTACGCAGCGGAAGGTCAACCTGGGTCTCCTCTTTATTCTTTAAAGGACGACCGACTGCCTGCGCTCGCCGACGACTAGGCGACGCTCAGGTCCGACGCACGACGGCGCACGCGCTTCGCAAGCCGCGCCGCCAGCCGCTTGCAGCTAGGCGTTAGCTCCCGCGGCAGGCAATAGCGACGCTGCGCGAGCAGCCGACGGAAACAGGAACGAGGCTCTTCCGATGCTGCCAAACGGGGCTGCCTTCTACTGCGCCTCGTCTTTAGTGTCGCCCCAGACGCCACGCTAGAGCCCGCTGCCGCTACAGTCTCTGGCCGGTCGAGGTGGGGGGAGGGCGGGCGGTGCGACTGTCGCAGTGCAGCTGAAACGAGAAGAGCGGAGCGCGCCAGCCAGCGCACGCATGCTCTGCCAGCGCACGCACGCTCTGCCAGCGCACGCATGCTCTGCCAGCGCACGCACGCTCTGCCAGCGCACGCATGCTCTGCCAGCGCACGCACGCTCTGCCAGCGGCTCTGCCGCGCTGCTGCGCAGCCGGCTCTACGCGCGCGGCGGCGGCGGCGGCGGCGGCGGCGCGGTAGAGCCGGCTACTCGCCTGAAGCCGCCGCTCGTCTGCTGCCTGCTGCCGCCTGCCTCGTGCGCCGCGTCCGAGGACGGCGGCTCGCAGCGAAAGGTGGCGCCGCTTTCCATGCATGCGTTTCCGCATGCATTTCCGTGCATGCATTTCCGCATGCGCGGCGGGGACTGTTTTCGCGGTCAATTGCCGCACTGGCTTTTCGCCAGCTCGAAGAAGAAGCGCAGCTCTCGACGCTGTTCTCTAGAGTTAAATCGAAGCGGAGGCAAATAATTGCCAGCCGCGACAGAGCACAGAGGTCGGCAGCGGATGGTGAGCTAGCCGCACCGGAGGACAGTTGCCACATTGATTGACAGACTTGCGCAAGCACCCCGCACGCCGCTCGTCGCTGAATCTGACGAAGGAGCACAGGCGGCGCTGCTGCCGCGTAGTGCAGCAAATGTGGAATGGCAGCAGGGAATCCGCTGAGAAGCCAGCGATCCCCCCCCCCGCCTTCACCCGCCGTCACCACAGCTGCCCCATTTATCTCCGCCGCAGTCGCCATAGCGTTCGGCGCCTGCGTGCAGGGGTTGCGCGAAAGAGTACAGCCGGGTGGGACGAGCGGTGACCAGCGCAGCAGCAGCGCGCTCGAGCGGCGAATGAGAGCTCCCCGGATGTCGAACGTGTGCTATGATTTCATCCGGGGCCTGGCCTTGCGACTGTTGGTCAATGTGGCTCACGGCTTTCCGTAGTACGAAAGCAGATGCGACCTACAGAAGCAGAGGACACAGACACCGAGGTCCAAAGTGGAACCTCGCCCAAACTCGCAGCGAGTTCGATCGACCTTTCGATAGCGCTTGAGCGGCTGACAGCTGGCGTGTGAAGCTGCGAGCGCGAGAGCTGGAAGCGGCGGGGCTAGAAGAAAGATTCGTTCATTCAATCTGTAGATAAAACTCATGGATCATGGACGTCGATATAACTTGCAGTAAGGTAGGGCTAGAAACGAAACGACAGCAGCGGATAACGCTGGAAATCCAAGAATGGTGACAACGGCCCGCTCCGAGTCGCTGAGTTACGTTACGAGGACGAATCTGCTCAGAATTTGCCATCATTACAGCGTATGGTGGCGTCTAGTAACATAAACGTCCTCTGCGTTCATTTCGTTTCTCGAGCTGCTTGTCGTTGGGCCCACTGTAGTCGCGCGGCGCCCGTTGGTTCACTTCCGCCGCGGCTTCGGAGTTGGTACCGGGCGAGGACGTGACCTCAGGAGGGCGCTCTCTCAGCTCAGCTTGGGTATCGCATCCTGCTTCACGACCTGGTAAGCGCGACTCGTGGAAGTCGATCGTCGCTCTCAAGATTCTCGAGAAGAGACCTCGCGAGAAGAGACCTGCACTCACGTGACCTGTGACCCTGACCTCCCCGCTCCAAAGTCTGGATGGACAGCTGGAAAGACTGTGGGATCGGGAGCGACAGGGATCTCTCTTTCTCTCTCCCTCTCTCTTGCTCGTTCTCTCTCTCTCTCTCTCTCTCTCCCTACTCTCTCTCTTGCTCGTTCTCTCAGACTCTCACTCTGGATCACTTTCTCACTCTCACTCTCACTCTCACTCTCACTCTCACTCTCACTCTCACTCTCACTCTCACTCTCTCTCTCACTCTTACTCTCTCTCTTGCTCTTTCTCTCTCTTGCTCGCGCTCTCTCGTTCAGCTCTTTCTCTCAGACTCTCGCTCTGGATCAGTCTCTCACTCTCACTCTTACTCTCACTCTCTCCATTTCCTGCTCCCCCGCCAGAGGTTTCAAAGTCCTCACAATGACCCCTCGCGAATCCAAGCGGCGGACATGGCGCGGCGGCAGAGCTTCTGCAAGCTGTGTTCGTCATCCACGCCTGTTGAGGTAGGTCAACGTCGAATGTCGAGAAGCCGAGCTGCAGGCCAAGCCAATTCTGTCGGGGCGCGCTGTTTGCGCTGGCGGTGGACCGAGCTTCCGGCAGCTGCTAGCTCTGGCGCCTAGCTGCAGTGACGAGCTCGTGGCAGTGCAGCCAGCGGCAGTGCAGCCATAGTCCATCGGCTAGAAGCTCGTAGAGAGTTCGGGATGGCCCTCCAGCGGGGTGCGTCCGGTCAAGCCTCGAAACGAGAGTTCAGGCCCGGAGGTCCGTGCAAACGGCGGCAACCAGCAAGAGAAACATTCGCTACGGCAAGCAAGACTCAGCACGTTTGAGCACGGTCATTCAGGGGAATGCTGACACGCGAAAACAGTCTCTAAGATAGGCATTACTTCCTGACAAAGCAAGGATCGCTCTTTTTACAGACGAGCTTTTGTTCAGCGATCCCACATCTGTGCGTGGGGTTTCGTTTGTTCCGAGAGCGTATAATTTGCAATTTAAGTGCTTTATCCGAACAAGTGCAGTGAATACTGGCTTTGCCTCACACAGAGAAGGATTGGGTGACCAAGAGCACAAACAAGAGAAAAAGCTAAAGCACGAGAGAGAGAGATGGAGAGAGTGACTGAATGAATAAGAGGAAAGATGGGATTGAGAGAGAGAGAGAGAGAGAGATGGAGAGAGAGAGATGGAGAGAGGAGAGAGAGAGAGAGAGAGAGAGAGAGAGAGAGAGAGAGAGAGAGAGAGAGATGGAGAGAGTGACTGAATGAATAAGAGGAAAGATGGGATTGAGAGAGAGAGAGAGAGAGAGAGAGAGAGAGAGAGAGAGAGATGGAGAGAAAGAGATGGAGAGAGAGAGAGAGAGAGAGAGAGAGAGAGAGAGAGAGAGAGAGAGAGAGAGAGAGAGAGATAGCTTGAGTGAGTGACTGAATGAATAAGAGGAAAGATGGGATTGAGAGAGAGAGATGGAGAGAGAGAGAGATGGAGAGAGAGAGAGATGGAGAGAGAGAGAGAGGAGAGAGAGAGAGAGAGAGAGAGAGAGAGAGAGAGAGAGAGAGAGAGAGAGAGAGAGAGAGAGAGAGAGAGAGAGAGAGAGAGAGCTTGAGTGAGTGACTGAATGAATAAGAGGAAAGATGGGATTGAGAGAGAGAGATGGAGAGAGAGAGAGAGAGAGAGAGAGAGAGAGAGAGAGAGCTTGAGTGAGTGACTGAATGAATAAGAGGAAAGATGGGATTGAGAGAGAGAGAGAGAGAGAGAGAGAGAGAGAGAGAGAGAGAGAGAGAGAGAGAGAGAGAGAGAGAGAGAACAGTGGAAGAAGGAGGGAGAGTCAATGGTGAGGGCGAGCGATAGCCACTGAAGTGTAACCCCTAACCAGCCATTCCCAACCCCCAGCCTCGACCGCCCGACCATTTTCAGCGAACCGCAAGTGCGGGAGAGCGGTCGGCCGCCGGCTGTGCTCTCGCGATCTCGGTGAGGCTGGTTTGTGGGATTTCGGATTCTCTTGGAGAGGAGGTGCTGTCCGGCGAGGTGGGAGCCGCGAGCAATCACGTGGCTTTCGAGTCGTGAGCAAGCCTCACGCCTCGCCTTCGTTGTGGGGTGCTCGTGAGGTCGCTTCCCGGCGAGCAGATCGGCTGATCAGTAGTAGATCAGCGACGGTAACGAAGTCAGCAAAACCAGAATATGTAAGCGCCAAAACTGAGACCGTCGATTCGCCATCTGTCTGCGGTGCCGAACCCTTAGGAGGACACGCCAGCCCAAGCGCCTCCGCAATGGGCAGCGGCAGCAGCCGCTGCAGCGCTCCGTGGCCTCAGCGCCGGCTGGGGGGGGGGGGGGCGGCGGCGGCTCGATGCCGGCGCCGCCAGCTTCCGCTGTCGAGGCGGGCTCAACCCAGCTGTTGTCCCGTCGGGATTCTCGCCTCACGCTCAGCGCCCGCAGCCACCGCCGCAGGAGCAGCCACCGAAGAGGCAGCCGTAGTAGATATTCGCAAATACGGGCCACAGGGCGAGGAATTCATTGTCGGCGGCCGCAGCAGCGCGGGTCGCCGAGTTAATAGACCAGTGAGAGCCGCTGACCCGTCGCTGACCCGAGCCGCATCGCTGGAGTCGCGACTGAGGGTTCTCGTGCTATTTCCTGGGGCGCACGAACACCTGCGATTTCTCTGCCTGCCCTCAAAGCTCGAGTTATGCTCGGCCAACAAACCTCGTACAGTTGCCAGCAGGCTTATCGCCTGGTTAGGCCCTTTGGTTAAGGGCTCGCCTTTAACCGCCGAGGTCAAGATTAATGTATTTGTTAACCGAGGTCGTGACCTCGAGCCCCGTGGCCTATGTGAAGCGCCTGATCGGCGATTGCATTCTCTTAGGGCGCTATCAAAATGAATTGTATGCATATCTTTAAATTGTATTTTTTAAATCCTAATGACAGTCGTAGCTGGATCTCTAGAGAACTAACTATAGGTAGCGGCCTTGACCTCGGAGCAGGAGCACGTTTCGCCCACCATCTTAAGAATCCTTGAATGGACCAGTACTCAGTGGTCGGTCGAAGGGCAAAGCCACCTAAGCAATAATGCTAGCACGAAAGACCCCCGGGGCGGGGGGGGGCACTCGTTTTGAATTTTGTCAGATGGCCTGCATGTAAGGCAGCCGTCGCCGCGGTCTCTGTCGGAGAGTTCGCTTTCTCCTACTCTTTGCCTGAGAGTGTGGACTCATTGTGGGTAGACTGTGGGTGTGCGCCTTCGCTCGCATTCTGATGCATTCGTCGCGCGGACGCGGTTTCTTCTTTTCATTATTGACAAAGGACAGCAGCAGCAGCAGCAGCAGCAGCAGCAGCAGCAGCAGCAGCAGCAGCAGCAGCAGCAGCAGCAGCAGCAGCAGCAGCGGCGGCGGCGGCGGCGGCGGCGGCGGCGGCGGCGGCGGCGGCGGCGGCGGCGGCGGCGGCGGCGGCGGCGGCGGCGGCGGCGGCGGCGGCGGCGGCGGCGGCGGCGGCGGCGGCGGTGGCGGCGGCAGCGGCAGCGGCAGGAGATTGGCTCGCTAGCCAGGCCAGTCGCTATGTGTGCTGTGAATCCTCGGCGAAACTTCGGGAGCTGGGTGCTGCAAGCTGCTGCGCTGTTCGCACAGGCGATGAGCTGTGGAATTCATTGCCACGTTCTGTAGTTCTCCGATGCAAGCTACGACTACAGCAGCGGCGACCCTTTCCCGTACCCTCGTTACACGGATAGAGGCTATAACAGGTGAGAAACGAGCGACTATTGATGATGATGATGATGATGATGATGGAGATGTAGCCGGCGCACAGCTCCCAGCTCTGCTCTGCTCGGCACTGCCCGATTCGTGAGCTCGAGTCCACTCCAGCCGCTCCTCCTACGCAGGCGTTCAAGCAAGAGCATCTAGGAATGGTAGGAAGCGAGCCTCCGTCGCTGCTCGCTGGCCAAAGCCTTCCCCATCCGCCGGGCTGAACAGTCCCCCCCACCGTGCGATTCGGCGGTAGCCGATAGAGGGCACTAGCGGCTGCTGGAGCGGCAGCTCACGGCCGGCAGCGCCAGGCGTCGATTTCGGCCCAGGCTGCACCACCACCGTGCGCTCAGTCTGCTCCTGTTCATAAAGAAAATGCAGATAAAGATTGATAAAGGTTGATCGAGAAAATGACCAGGCCGGCGTTTTCGTCGTCACGTAAATGCACGACCGTGCGGCTGCGGTGGCGTCGGTGGTGGAGGAGATCGCTCTGCTCGGTTCATCAGCGAAGGAACAGCGAGAATAGATGGAGAGCGCGAAAATGCGGTGATAGGTTAGGGTGCGCGACAGAACTTGCGGGAGACCGGCGCAGCTGAGGCCCAGAGTGTCGCCGGTGTGCTCGTCATGCATATGGCTTGGAGAGGTATCTCAGGCACGCGTCGCGACAGCTTCCTTGGCACGGCCCCACTGTGCAGCGGAAGTTTAATGTAATGTATCTCCGTCTGTAACTCCGCAAAGCCATAAAGACTCTGTGGGTGTTACACAGGAGAGTTTTGTATAGTGCACTCGCAGCCTAAGCGGCTATCGGTACGCATTCGGTAGCCAACAGACTTCGTCTCACGCAACAAAGAGAAAGTGGGAAGCATAGCAGAACCGTAAACTATAAACTAGCCGTGGCACGACCGCCGGGTCTCGTTACGTACGCCACACGTTGGTTTCGGCCATGCTTCAGCAGCCGCCTTTCGCGAGTTACTCTGATAGGAGAGACAGGCCTGCCGCGTGGTCGCCGCCAGCGCAGAAGAGCGCTAAAAGTGGCAGTAGGCGTGATCGCAGCCACCGCAGCTCCGCCAGAGAGGGCAAGGCTACTCGGGCAGATGTCCAAAGTAAACCCCAATAGTTGCACTTTCACGTGGCCGTGACCTAACAATCGCATTTTTCAGCCACGGCACTCGCTGTGCCGGCGAAGTCGCCGCAGCCCGGGATGGCGAGCGAACGGTCGGGGTCGCCTACAACTCGAGAATCGCAGGTGCGTAAGCACAAGTGCATCCGGTGCTATCAGAGGAACGAAACGTGTTCACGCTGTACCTGTCACACGGCGCAGCAGCATTCGCAGCTCAAGCAACGTCACAGGCGGCGCCAGTAACCTTGCTGTGGCAGAGCACTAAGGAAGAGTGAAGGTCGACCGCTTCCTTTTTATGGCGGGAAAAAATAGCCTCGGCAGCAACTGTCACCTCGCTTGCAGCGGGCTTTGAGGGACTGGCCGGCTGCCGGACTAGAACCCGCGACCCGTGTCGAACGGGAATAGCGAATAGCCAAAAGCACCTTAATTCTGAGCCTTAACCCTTAACCTCTTAACCTTCTTAACCCTGGGGCGCCAGCCAAACGCTGAACTTCACTAATCGAACCAGCTATCTATCACTCGATGCATTCGACGAATATCTACTTTTTTTGGTCAAAGCTCTGTATAAGTAAATATGTTTGATGCGAACAATCAACTATAGCGCGAGAAGTGAGCGATTTTCAAAAACTATGGTCCGAACATCGTGCACGGTTGCAGAGCTGCTGACTACATCAGTTTCTGCGATATTTTCTTGAGTCTACATAGACTTTCTCTGTTTGATTGCAATAGAAGCAACAGCTGGCGCTTGCTCTTGGCTCGTATTGAAAGTCACCTTAGCTTGCAACCACAGCGGCAGGCTTGCTGCAAGTGATGGGAGTGATTTTGCATCTCCTCCCTTCCGTTGCCCGGAGTCTTTCTCGCTGGGTCCGCTATGACGTGGCAGCGTGCTAATCCAGCGGAAGTTACCGAAGGAGAACAGCGGAGCCAATAATAGGCTTTCATAATAATAACAATAATAGTACATTTGTATCGCACCTCTTTCTAGGCACTTTACATTTGCTGCAAAAAAGAATGATCGAATGGTTGGCTATTGAAAGTTCGCTTAATGACAGCAAGCATAGCTTGGTTAGAGGAGACATGCATAGGGTCAGCATGCAAATATAGTTAGTGGCAGCATGCATGCACAGTGGCAGCACGAAAAGTACACAAAGGACGAATCACATGGACCCACTAAATGCTGTGGTGAATAAATGCGTTTTCAGCTTTGTCATTTGGTTCACACAGCACACAGAACGCTGGTACAGGACCAACACCAACAGTTTATTATACGACTCGTAGAGCAGAGGGGAGCACGACTTCCTTTGTCCCACTCTCCCACTCGAGTTCCCTCTCCTCGACCGCGGCTGTGCATTGGCCGACCGCGATGGTGAATCCACCATCTGTTCACCAGCGGGTTACCGGCCTGTGTCCACGCCTCATCATAGGCGGACCACAGCTGTGCACAAGCCCCTCTCGATGATGCTCCCAATAGCTGTTTAGGAAAGGAGCGGTACCGGCCGGCATATAACCAAACAACAAGCTTCTCTTTAAATAGCGTCGTTTTGCAGTGCTCTCAACCCGAGCAGTGCCGCTTGCAATGCCTGGATAGCCGCATGATCCCAGTGAGTCGGCCGTATATCTGTCTCCTCTCCCGAGAAAAGCCAGAGGAATGCTTTTAGCAGTCTCTCCGCAAAGCTTGATGCAGCAAAGGAGTGAATACTGGTGCTGAGCGTTAGCTTTTATCCCACCCTGATCGTCGCTAAGATTGGAGCTCGGCACTAACCTATGCACAAATCTATGCATACAACTACCAGTTGGTCTTCTCAACGTACCACAATGTGACTATGGCACTGATGATCCCCCAACTACACTCCTGCGTTTCTGACAGATGCTTTGACTTCGCTAAGAGCCAGCTGCTTTTGGATCCAAGTTCTCAGGATGAAAGTTATTTTCTTTTCTTTTGTCCTACAAATCTACAGATCCAAGTACCGTGCAGTCGGCTGAGAGGCGGGTTTGTGGTGGCTTCTAGCAGCTGTCAAACGTTATCAAAAAATTTCCGGCAAGCTTGAAGCCGAGAGCTCACGCGAGCTTCCGCCAGGGCGCGCCTCGATTGGAAAGCTGATGAGATGACAGCCGTTTCTAGGTTGCTGAAGTCGACGCAAAGTACGCTGACAGCAAACGCCGAATGAGCGACCGCCGAAACGACGGTTCTTAACGATGACGCGTCATTCATTTTACATTATACGAAAGTTAAATAGCGAATTCAGGCTTTCGGAAGCAAACGGTCTGAATATCGAACGGAAAGTACGCTCAATCAGCAGAGCACTGGACCGAAAGCGAGGATGGGGACCTTTTCTCTTTCGAGGCAAACTGTTTTTTTTTCAGCTTCGGCATCGGCCTCACGACTGAAGGCATGCGATCGCAGTACTGTGAA
Source organism: Cristatella mucedo (assembly GCA_009760855.2). Lineage (NCBI taxonomy): Eukaryota > Metazoa > Bryozoa > Phylactolaemata > Cristatellidae > Cristatella > Cristatella mucedo. The sequence goes on from WPIO01000076.1 coordinate 1,484,335, forward strand.
AAATCAAGACACCGCTGATGACTACGTACAGTTTTTGCAGTTGGTTCGCCTAGTGTGTCCAGAGCTCAAACCGGACGAATAATATTCTTAAGGGATGCCTGAGAGCTACCGAAAATGAGACGAGAGGATGCTCGTCGGGAAAGAAATTTGCAATCACTTTAGCAGCGGGATATGCTGCCGTTTGTCTTAGTAGGCGGACGTTTTCAAGACTCAGCCACACCTCGTCGTAATTGGCTCAGTTCGGCGAGCTACTCGCCCTCGTGCTCTCTCTCTCTCTCTCCCTCTCTCTATTTTCCTAAAGAACAGGAGGCGGGGAATGTGACTGGTCCTTAGTACTGGTCCGTGGCAGTTCGCTGCGAGGTGCAATGCATTTATACGGACGCCTACTAGTGGAAGCATAATAGTCCGTCCCGTCAGGGAGGCTAAGGTCTAGCGGCTTCCGTTTTGAATCAGTGAAGCACTGAATATTTCAGTACCGAGCCAACCGAGTTGACATGAGCGATCGCTTTTAGCTACGCGGAAGCTTTGTGGCGATCGCGAGTCCGAGTCGGCCTCAGCACGCCCGAACCTCGGCGATGCGACCTCTTTTCATCCTCAGGGTTCGGCTCAGATTTTCTCCGTGTTATGTGTCACGCTTTAGTGACACGAAAGTTATCCTATCGTTGCAGGACTGCGAATTTTAGATCAGCCATTTATGACCGACATGATTGAATCAAAAGCTTTAGGACACATGCAAGCCACGATCGACATATACAGTGCCTCTTGGGGACCCAGCGATGATGGTGTCACCGTCGACGGGCCCAGAGAGCTCACCCAAAGGGCGCTAGCCCGCGGAATAAATGAGGTGAGCCGTTCGATTACTGTTTACCACGGTCCTAACGTTCTCGATCGTAAGATAGATAATTAATACAGTTAATTAATTTAATTTAATTTTGGAAATCCAGCAGAAACTTGGGCAGTTGCCATACAACGTCTGACAAGGTTAGGGATCGGTCCAGTTGAATAACTTTACGCTATTCGGTAGCCCTAAGTTTTAGTGCGGATGAAGTCACTCTGCGGCGACGTTGAGTGAGTGCAGCCGAGTTTCTTAGATAAAGGCACTTGTCGTAAGCCTAGACGTATAGGACTGGTTTATATCTCTTTAATTTTATGGCTGCTGGCTCAGCTAATACATTCAACCAGCCTCAGTGGCCCGGCAGAGAGGTCTTAGAGGAATTTTCAGCATATTTTAATAGGAGATTAATTTTTTGAGAAAATGGTATTCGCATCAAACTTGCAGTAAGTCCACCATTAAGCACCCGTGATAGATGTAAAATTCAGTTAGATATCTTGCCAAACTGCTCAGTATTAGAACGATTAATATGATTATGCAATAGATGATGTCACAAGTGAACTCCGAAAAAATAGCTTTCAATTCTCGGATCGTGCCTTGCAACATTTTAGTGAATGAGGAAGAGTAAATGAAGCCTTGATATAGCTGGATCATCCTTGGATATAGCCCAGGCTAAGGTGCTAGGTCATAGGTAATATACAGATAATCGATTCAACTGCTGCAGCAGGCAATTCTTTATTGCCTTGTGCTAGCACTGGAGGTGGGTAATGGCCGCCAGAACTCTCCTGCCGCTGCATAAATAAGGCTGTTGAATCAGCTGACCGTCAATTCTACTCCAATTCATTGAAAGAGAAGGCATGCATATACTTGCCTATTAGGCACTCTAGATAAGAGCGGCTGTCTTGAACTCAAGAAATTACAAGATTTGCTTGACCCAATTCGATATTTAGAGTATTTAAGCATTTTCAACAGAAATCGGCGTACATTTTAATTAGAGATTGCAATAACTGATTACTTTGAAGTCATTTTTGCGCGGAAAAGCTAGAATTTCAATTGAATAATTTTGCGAGTCTCGATGATGTTCGTAATCGGACGTGAAATAATCCAAATGATGGGACAGTTTACTCCTAGCAAAGAATCGAGCCACGGGCTGCTGCCGCTGTCACCGCCGCCCATTTTATCAGCCTCTGAGAATATAGTTGCTCTAAATCCGTCTTCGGCGTGACTGAAGCAGTGCATCTGGATAATGATCCCTACAAGCAGGTGCACTTAGTAGAGGAGCGATTTCCACATAATAATAATAATAATAATAATAATAATTCACTTGATAAAGCGCCCTCAGAGAACTTAATCTCTCGCTAGGCGCTTTACAATTGCTGTAAAGTGAAATGCAATTGAATGGTAAGTAAAATCATGGTTGAAAAAACAAACGAAATGAATAATATGGTTAGGGGTGACATGCACAGGGTCAGCATGCAAATGTGGTTAGTGGCAGCATTCACAGTGTCAGCACGCATAAGCACATCAAGGACGAATCACAAGGACCCACTAAATGCTGTCCTAAATAGGTGTGTTTTTAGGTTCCTTTTAAATGTGGTCAGGTCAGGGGATGTTCTGATGCAGGTCGGGAGGGAGTTCCAGGCTTTGGGAGCATATGAACTAAATGCACGGTCTCCAAATGATTTAAGGTTTGTACGAGGTATTTCTAGACTGTTGGATTCCGAAAAGTGGGTGGTACGATGCTTGGCCTGATGGGGTAGTATATCTGACAGATAGGCTGGAGCCATAGAATAAAGTGACCTAAAAGTGAGCGACAAAACCTTGAAGTCAATCCGTTGCTTAACTGGTAGCCAGTGCAGGTCGGCGAGAAGTGGAGTGATGTGGCAACTGCGACGCTCACGACAGACAAGCCTAGCTGCAGAGTTTTTCACCAGCTGCAATCGCCTGATCGCACATACTGGTAGGCCAGTAAGCAGTGAGTTGCAGAAGTCCAGACGGGATGTCACGAATGCATGGACCCCTTTGGACGTGGTATCTTTATCTAAACAAGTCCGAATTTTAGCAATGTTATGAAGCTGAAAATAGGTGGATTTGACTGTGGAGCTGATATGGTCGTCTAACGAGAGGTCGCTTTGGAATATGACACCTAGATTTCGAGCTGATTCAACTGGAGATATGCTGGCAGAGCCAATTTTGAGAGTCAGCCTTTCCAATCTCTGGATCACACTGGGTTGCCCATAACTAGTAAGTTAGTTTTATCATCGTTAAGTTTTAGAAAATTTGCTGCCATCCATGTGCGGATGTCATCAATGCGTGCAGCAAGTGAGTTTAGAGAATTTGAGGTGCTCGAAGGCTGGGAGAGATCAAAGCAAAGGTAAAACTGAGTGTCATCCGCATAGAAGTGAAAGAGTTGCTTGGCAATCACATCAGCAAGAGGCAGAGTATAAACCGTGAAAAGAACCGGACCTAGCACTGAGCCCTGAGGTACTTCATATTTCAGAGGTACTTCAGATGATCTTTGTCCATTCACGTCAATACTCTGGAGTCTCCCACTGAGATAGGACCTGAACCACTGCAGAGCAGTGCCAGTGATGCCCAGGCGAGATGAGAGGCGCTCTAGAAGAACTTTGTGATCGATGGAATCAAAAGCTGCCGAAAGATCAAGCAAAACAAGCAGAGACACTCTACCCATGTCTGCATTCCTAAGTAGGTCGTTGTATACCCGAAGCAATGCTGACTCTGTGGAGTGATTAGCTCTAAAGCCAGACTGGAACTTACTAGCAAGGTGTGAGGTTTCGATATACGAGTTCAGCTGGTCCGCCACGACCTGTTCGAGTGTCTTTGATAGGAATGGTAGAAGGGAAACTGGGCGGTAGTTGCTCAAGTCATCATGTCTTTGGTGCGTACCGTTTTAAATGGGCACTTTTGGTATATCCGCGCACAAGTGCGACGACCCAGAACCCAGGGTCTCTGCAGTGTCTTTTGCATTTTGCGATCTATCTTGTGCAAAGCAGCGCATATTGCACGAAGGTCTGATCGAAATTCACGATGGCCGATGACGTCGCACCGCTGCAGGGTAGGCAGAGAAAAGGGAACATTTACGTGTGGGCCTCCGGCGACGGCGGACCACTTGACAATTGCAACTGCGACGGCTACGCTGGGTCTATGTGGACCATATCAATAAACTCTGCGACCAACAACGGAGAGCGTGCCAGGTATAGCGAGTCGTGCAGCTCCACTCTGGCATCAGCTTTCAGCAACGGCAAGATTGGTAACGAGGACTCGGGCGTGGTACGAGCCGCCGCCGCCGCCGCGTGTTCGCGACCCAGAGCCGGGCATTTGTCGTCGTATAGCGCGTTACTCGCGAAACAGGACCGTCCGTGCCGGCCCTGCCGTGCCACTGCGCGCCAAGCGTCCCGTCAAACGCCTACGGCGGCGACATCGCGAAACGGGACTCGGCGGCGTGCCAGAGTCTAGAATGACCCGGCACCCGCGCTGCTCAGTCCAGTGCCCAGTTCAGTGTCGCTGCGATGCGCCTCGCTGTGTGCAGCGCCGGAATTTCGAGCGAGTGCTAGTCGACGAGCCGACTCCTCTGGCGTCCGACACTCGGGTATGGTGAGTCCGACGTTCTGGCATGACGTGGCCCAGCGCGGCTGATCGTCCGACCCAGCTGCTGGCGGCCGTGGCCCAGCCCCGTGGCCCAGCCCCGTGGCCCAGCCCCCCGCCGCTCGTGCCTGACGCAGCCGCAGCTGCCTCAGCGTCGGAGCCTTCTCGAGACATCGAAGCACAAATTGCAGTCAGTCGCTGCCCCCACTCGCCAGGCGCTCCATCGGAAGGTTCGCGAATCTTCCAGGGGAAGGGCTCGTGGCGCCTGGTTGAGAGCAAGTACGAGGCCGTTGCTGCTATCAAAAGTAAACGCAGACTGTCCTTGCTTTCGAAGCCTAAGGGCATGTATGGGCATGCAGCCTAGGCGTGCTGAAGACTTCAAAAGAGAGCCCGACCTTGTCACAAAGTCATGGGCATTCGGTGTCTTGGTTAGTGCATCGACGAAAACAATTTAAGAAATTTGTGGCAGCGACACGCCTTCCTGTCTCTAGCTGCTGCAACAAGTTTTGCAACGCATGCGGTAACCAGGTGCAAAACAAAACATCATAGAAGCCTGCGGTGCCGAAAATTAGTCGTAGCGTAAAGCATTTGCGTCGCGTAGAATCGTATGTCCTTCGTAGATCGCTACTCCCGGCCTACTAGCCAATTACGCCTCACCGATGCCGACGGACCCTCCAAACATAATGTGCGTCGCGGTGCAGCGACCGATAGAGGAATGTCCGAAGTGTCCCACCGAAGCCAAATTAGCTCTACCGGGCACCTCGTGTTGTGTTCCTTCACTAAAAGAAATCACAAATCTCGAGCAAAATAAAAACACGAGAACGTTTCTCTAAATATACATGCGTAGGTCGACTGGCCTATATATATATATATATATATATATATATATATATATATATATATATATATATATATATATATATATATATATATATATATATATATATATATATATATATATATATATATATATATATATATATATATATATATATATATATATATATATATACAGGTTGACTGGCCAAGCTTGCATGCGCGTGCGAACGTGACCAAGTATCCCACAGTATGAAAAGAGTTTGCTGGTAAGCAAATATGGGAGGCGAGCAGTTCTTTAAAGCGAGCTAATCAGCTTACAATAAGTCTACTACATAACTGAAAAGCATTGGAATTTTATATCCTGCCACCTAAAGTCATATTCATGGCCAGTCACACTAAATAATACAGCAATAGGTAGAGACAAGCAGGGCAGAACTATCTCAAGAAATAGGCAATGCCTTCTTGTCTACAGGTGCGAGGAACTGCATCAAAATAAAAACAAAATAATGATTCAAATAAAAGTAAAGATCAGCTGATCGAGCAGCCTCATTTATAAAGCGCAGAAGAGTCCGAGTGCATATTCCTACAGCTTGCATTGGTCAATATAAGGATGCCTATAGCCTTTGCAGGAATTGAACCCACGACCACTGGTTGTGCAGTGCAAGCACCTTGCCCCTGGGATAAGACATATAGGTGGCTACGAGTCTAGGGCTTAATCATGACCGCTATCACTTAGACAAAATCCAGATTGGGCTGGACGGTGGGTGAATGTCATTTAGGTGAATATTCGCAGGCAACTGGTTTCTCTTTTACTACGTTGAAAGCGATGAGGAGGCAGCGTATAAATGCATCGGACAACAGCAGAGAGACAACTCAGAGCAATAAATAAGTAAAAAACATCCGTAAAAAGGTCCTGACCCCTGACCAGCAGTGTTACTTTTAAATATTGTCTTCCTGCAGCGCCGGCATTTTTTAACCGTTATCATTTCGGCGAGGTTACTGGCGCCTAATACGCTTTCGTTATGACGTCCGAACTCAGCCTGCTGTAGAATTTTTTAAATTCTATTTCCCATGCTTGAAACCGTCTCCAATCGCAGGTCACTATTGATCTGTACGGGGAGACGACGTTTCAGCACTCTGGAACGTCTGCTGCAGCTCCGCAGGCCGCTGGCGTCTTTGCTCTGACTCTGGAAGCCAAGTAAGTGGAATCTATTTTTTTCCAAAGTCCAACTTTTAAATTTTAAATGGTAGTAAAAGAATCACTCGTGCGTACAAACTAGTAGTGGGGGCAGCTTAGTCAGTTTGCATCCATAACCTATAGAAGCTATCAATAAATAAGTAAGCAGGGGTTCGACATGAAATTTATGTTTGCACATTATGTTTACATGTTTACACTGGTCCTGGCAATTTCGTCCAACTCCAAGAAATTTTACACGTAATAATAATAGATTTGATATAGCGCCCTCAGGGAACTCAACCTCTTTCTGGGCACTAAATTTGCCGCAAACGAAGAACGATCGAATGGTTAGTGGTAGCATGCTCAATGAACACAAGCATAGCATGGTTAGGGGTGACATGCACAGGGTAAGCATGCAAATATGGTTAGAGGCAGCATGCAGTGTCAGCGTACAGCGGGCATATGCACACAGTCGGGTTTACGTATAGCTAGGTTCAACTGTAATTGCATGCCTAGTCTTTTATATTTCATTACTGACTAATGTGCTAGTTTCATTTTGTAACTCAACACCAATATTAAAAGTCATCAAAGTGACTGCCGCAGTTGCCTATTGATAGCCCACGAGATTCACAATGAAGCTGCATGGTTTAAAATCTTCATTAGCCTTAAGTCACCAAATATCACCCAAAATTGTCGATAAGTAAGTACATTAGCTTACTGCTCATTTAAGAAAGTGACGCAAGTTTAAATGAAGGCATCAAGTGATTAGTGGCATTTTTCCATCTAAATCCAGCCAATTTATTAAGAGTGTTCGGTAAAAAGAATCCGATAGACGCTTTTTAAAGTAATACACACACACGTTCGCAGTAGTCGAGTAGAGACCATCCATCATTGATAGCAATCCTCTTCACAAGCAAGTGCTTACATAAGTAAGCAAAACGCCTATAGACCCCAAATAAGCACGAGCGTAATCGCTCTGCACGAAAGCCACGTGCATAGTTCCTAGCTTCGTTGTGGCACTTGGATATCTACTACCGGTTGACAGTATACAGAGAGTTAGCTCCAGAAAGGTGCTGCCTTGCTAAAAAATTATGCATTTCAAAATGGCAAGTAAATATGATGTTTAAATAGAACCCACTTGTCAGAGAATAAACAGTTACCTATCAATAACCGCGCAACGTTGGCTGTATATTATTTGAGTTCGCCCCACTGCACACAAAACGAACGATAATGAAGATGCTAAACGATAGTCACTAGTAGGAGCGCGTGCCTCCTGGAAGTTAGCTAATCGGTTAGGATGTGATCGACATTGAAAACCAGAAATTTGTATATATATATATATATATATATATATATATATATATATATATATATATATATATATATATACATGTATATATATATATATATATATATATACGTATATACTTGCACGTACGTATGTATATGCATATGCATGTTTGTATGTATTTATACGCGTGTGTGTGAATGTTTGTTTGTAAACAATTGCTGCATATATTAGAGTCATGTCGTCGCAGTCAGTCTCGCGTGGCGACGTGTCTGCTCTACTTGAATCAGTCGCCTCTCCACATAACTTAGCCGCCGGTCGATTGGAATTAAGCGAGCGACTCCTTTCAAGCGTCTCCTGTGAGGCCGCCTCGCTCTGGAAGCCTCGTGCTCCGCACGGGGATGCCGCTCCCCCCTGAGATGGTATCGCCTCGTTGAGCCACCGCTTCGCTAGCGCATGGATAGCACCAACGAACAAAAGCCGGAGGTTAATGCACATCGCTCGCGAAAACGAGCCAGCCTCCATTACCTGAACTCCAACATCAGTAAAGCACGAAAACGATGGCCTGCTGCCTCAGCCGTCGGACGCCCTTGATGGCGTGCCAGCCAGAATTTGGCAAAGTTGAGCCGATTACTAGCCGATTAGCTCTTCATTAAGTGCTCTTCCCCTTGCGAGGCGATTCACAATCCAGAACATTAAATTTCATTAGGTTAACAGTAAGTACTGTTTATTTGCTCAAGATTCTCTTCAGCTAGGTAAGATAGTCGGTAAGTAAGCCATTCCACTAAAATTAGTACGAATCTTAAAATATTGAGGTTTATCATGGACAAGTCAGATTCTGTATCCAGAATGCACTAAGAACAGTGTAATAACGACCACGAGCCTCGTTCTAGTGCTTCAAAGCTGTAAGGAATAAATTGTCATTTTCTAGGCATCCAACGCTCCCTGCTCTGTTATACGATGACTACCAGCATCTACTGCAAGCCATGTATTAGGACTGCATTCGCTCTGTTTATATTCAAATCCTCTCAATTGAAAATAGGGTATTTCACCAGAGCTCGATTTAGAATCGTATAATATCGCTCCTTCTGATTTATAGTGGCTTAGATTTTTGGTTTCTGATAAAACCTTAATTTAGAAAATCCTGCAAGAGTTTGGTTGGGCATCAGAGTTTCAGTTGCTGTAAGCAATAGTATTAGCATATTTCACAGTTTTATTCTAAAATATGCAATGTGCTATGCGTCTGACTAGATTTAAAAAAGAAAAAAGATAATCCTAGCTGATTAAACAGCCTCTTTTGTATAGCGACAGAAGAGCCTTCACGGCTATCACTACCGCTTGCATCGGCGATAAAGGATCGCTCATCGCAGAAATCGAACCCGCGACCTCGGGATCGAGGTCGTGAAAAACAACCGCCTTACCTAGTGTGCCATCACGGCACCTGGCAGCCTTAACACGTGGTAGTCGTATTTTTCGTTCAAATTTAAGTAGATTCTTATGGCAGTAGACGCGTACCCTCCCAAACAATTAGATATACAATATTTTTCACAGTTTTCTATTCCGCGACCCCGCATTCCTTAAATTTCAAACCGCTCTGAGTAACAGACTACTGGCTGCCGCCAGCTTTGACCGTATGATGAAGACCTGGAGAACTTAGCAGGACATACCCGTTGAAGTAGGATATTTTAACAATCAGTCGCCCTAAAAAAATTCACACATAGTCATGTTGCACAGCAATGGACATCCTGGAATTAACCGTGACGTCACGCTTTCCATATCGTCGTCCCATTCAACACTAGGGGCTGTAACATTCAAGCTGTGCCAATATCAGACGACGACCAATAAATATTTAGAATATTTTTTTCCACTGTCGTGGTTCAGAATATGATTAGCAGCTTCCGGTGCACCCTGGTCTCACGGGGTTACGCACGAGGGAAACACGCCACTCAGTTTGCCTCTTCCCAGCAGGCCTCGTGCGATTTAAAGCTTCACAGCCTCCTCAGTCCGTCCGCCTCCCCTGGGTGTCGTTGCCTTTATTTCTAGCGATAATCCCACGTGACCGCGTGACCAATGAGACTCTTTTCCAGCTTCCTATTTCCGTCTGAATGCTGCGTCTGTCTTAGCTGTGCCGGTGCTTGTGCTATGAACCGTGCAAAGCCTGTACTGAATTAGTGTGTGCATTCACTGCTGATTGACAATACAAACCTACGGTCTGCTAGTGTACGTGAGTACGCCGAGTACGTGAGTCATGAAAACCTAGCATTTCAGACCATAAAGAGTACGGAAGAGTCTTGGATAACAGCCTTCTCGTCGTTGGTTCAAAAGTGCAAGTATTCCCAATGGAAACTTTCACGCTTAAGCTGACACTCGTGCAAATGCTTTGTCGTTTAGCCCAAATATTACGTGGCGAGACTTGCAGCACCTCGTTGTTTTGACTGCAAGACGAAGCTTTCTACACGATCCTCACGGTGCACACGCTTGGAGAGCGAATGGCGTCGGATTCGAGTTTAATCATCTGTTTGGCTTCGGCGTACTCGATGCTGGCGACATGGTGGATCTAGCTCAGACGTGGAAAACCGTTCCAGAGCGCTCTCATTGCAGCATCGCCTCCAACCTCACGCACTCACGGTATCCCTGCATGTTCGAGGACTCGTTTCCACTACCACCTCTTGATCACGACTCCCTTCGCTATCACCTCTTGATTGCGATTCGCCGTCACCCTGTTATGGCGTGCTGTCCGCGAGCATCGGTCCTCCGCTAAAATCCGGAAGCTGCGTGAACAACGCAGAGCGCCGCTCCAGAGCTAAAATCCGGAAGTCGCGCCATATTCCCAGATTGCAGCTCCTGAGCAGAGCAATCCAACGTGCATTGAAGCTTTGCAAATGCTAGCCCTTTCTCATGAACGTAGAAACTTTATTTTGTCTGTGCTAGAGCAGCTATGCTTTAATGAAATGAAATTTGAAACTTGTGGATTCTGTATGTTTTATACTGCTGGCTGCTTCGCTGGCACGACTTGGCTTGCTGTTGACCTTTTACGGTCGGCGTATCTACATGGCTTCAGGGTTATGGAGTGCTTTTAAAATGCACGTTTCATTTTAACTCCTTCAAGACCGTCCATTTTCTGACGCGCGAATGATGTGAACAAGTTCAGCCGTCGACGAGCGTAATTTCCTCTGTTGCTTAGGAACTTCACGTCCCAGAGTGCACTCAGAATATCAGTAGACACCGACGGCTGCGAAGGCGAGCTGAACGAAGTAAACTTCCTGGAGCACGTGCAAGCTCTAATATCGGTCAAAGCGGAAAAAAGAGGCGACATTTCTATTGCTTTGATATCTCCTATGAACACCAGGTACGATTGGCTACGCTCAAGTGCTCTTCATTCTCTCTTCTTCTGCGGCAGCTCTCCGAAATCACTACCGCCGCCGCAGCGACAATCGGCTGCAGTAGGCTCGGCGAAGCCTTGTGAAATGCCAACCATATCGATGCGCTCCTTCGAACTATATTGATGCGCCCCTTCGAAGTCACCGTAAATAGATTTTGATTCTCTTTCGGCTGCTGTGCATTTCTAGTGTGTCCAACGCGAATCGCAAACTTTGGTTTTGAGACCTCTCACAAGGCTGATGGGTTTTTGGTGAGTACGGTAGTCCCTAAAGCAGAGCGGCCACGCTCGGCAACCCCATCTCCTGGCTGCAGTCTCACAAATCTAAGTCCGCATACCAAGGTTTGGCAAGTCATGAATGGCCTCTGCTACGGCTACGGCTCTAGTGTTCAAGGTCCTGCTGGTACCCGGGACCAGCGGTCAGCTGCGTCAGAAGCGAGCAATCTTAAGCGTTAAAAGATATTTATGCTCTCTTTGTTATTAATTTTCACTCGCAAGAAAAGTAGGAAAAATACAGAAACTTTAAATCTTTTAGCCAAAATGAAAAATGTTCTACATCTTTCTGAAATTTCATCAAGAAACTGCACGCATCTGGGAAAAGCGCTTTGGGAATTCTTTAGCTAATCTATCAAAGGCGAAAATGTACTCTACAGCAACATCTGCTCATTCGTACGAGGCATGTAAAGCATGTTTTGGCATGACTTTTGGGGATCAGAAAGGCTGTGGGAATTAAAGCGCTATAAGGTAAGATGGAACGTTTTTGTTCGAAATTTAATGTTAGAGAAACAATTTCCATTAATGAACGAAATGAATTGATAAGGATTGAAGTAATTTTATTCATTCATTATTCATTATTTACACATTATACATTTACACTGTATTCAATCGTAGGACTGTTCAGAGGAGGAAAAAGATCCATGAAGCCTGCTATACCAAGAATGGGGTGTAGCCCGGCGACCATTAAAGCTAATTTCCGTGGCAGATGATTTCATGCGTTAAAATATCAGGCTGAACCAGTAGAACTAGTTAGATACAAGTTTGCTTGTCGGAGATCAGAGAAAGCGTCGCCAAGCGTTATGTATGAAGCCTCTTCAGCCATCAGGATGGGCTCTGCTTCTGCTACTATGCAACCAGTCTATTCGCAGCGATAGAAATAATTGCCTTTAACCAGAACGAGTGGCACCTCTTCATCGGCAGCCGATCGAGGAGCCTCGCCACGGAGCCGCGAGCCCATAGCGAGGAGCAATTGCCCATCGTTTCCTCCCGCTCACTCAGGACACGTCGAAGAGGATGGCCACAGAGTCGAAGCCTTGCTAAACGCCTTGAGTGTGCGGTGAAGTCAGTGGGAAGTCATCAGAGACATCGGAGTAACGGGATTCCTAATGGGACTCACAGGTGTTTCCATCACTTGTTCTCTCGCCTTGAGTGTGCGGTCAGTTCAGTGGGAAGTCATCAAAGACATCGGAGTAACGGGATTACTAATGGGACTCACAGGTGTTTCCATCACTTGTTCTCTCGCCTTGAGTGTGCGGTCAGTTCAGTGGGAAGTCATCAAAGACATCGGAGTAACGGGATTCCTAATGGGACTCCCAGGCGTTTCTATCGCTTGTTCTCTCGGTATATCTGTCGTGAGGACATAATGGACGGCCAAGCCCGAGGCCACAAGAGTGACTGGATGGACAAGTCGACATCCCGGGTTTAATCAAGATGTCGCGTTTCCCATCTCATCATCCCATTCACCACTAGGAGCTGTAACATTCAAGCTGTGGCCATCAGACGACGACCAATAAGAATTTAGGATACTTGTTTCCACTGTCGTGGTTCAGAATAGTAATAGCACCTTCCGGTGCACCCGGGTCGCGCGGGATCAGAGAGATGCACGCCACTCAGTTTGCCTCTTCCCAGCAAGCCTCGTGCGATTTAAAGCTTCACAGCCTCCTCTGTCCATCCGCCTTTCCTGGCAGAATAGTTCTCTGTGCGGAGCAGCAATTTCAAATAAGAGTCACAGATGGAGTCACCTTTCAAAGAGTTTGCAATCACTTCATGGAGCTTGCGGTCACTGCAAGGAGCTTGCCATCACTCAACGCCCGCATTCGGAAAAAAGAAACAATTTGCCACACTATCTCAACAATTAGTCGACAGCCTTCGAGTTTTCTAGATGGAATGCAATATATCTCCGTCTGAAACTCCACAAAGCCACACAGGCTATGTAGGTGTTACGCGAGAGAGTTTTGTATAGCGCACTCACAGCCTAAGCGGCTTTCGGTACGCATTCATTAGCCAATAGACTTCATCTCTCATAACAACGGAAAAGTGAGAGACAAAAAGCTGAGTCTGGGGAGCAGTTCAAGTAGTGAGTAGCATGGAAGTAGCAGCAGTCGAAGCATTAGCAATCTCAACTATGGCTTGGCTAATTGAGTCTGCCAGTGAAGACCGCAGAGATGATGGTATAGGGTCTTCAGGAGACGAGCTCGTTTGGATCACGAGATGCTGAACTGTAGGAATTTTGCCGAGCAACACGTTCTTTTCGAGCGAAAATAACGTGTTGCCGATCAACAACACGTCGGCAACACGTCGTTCTTTTCGCGTGGCCAATTCCCCTGATAGATAATGAGATTTGTACGAATATTTACGTGAACTGCATTCTTAATCGCATGCTGACGCCATCGTGAAAATCCTGCAACTAAAATAAAGCTGTCTACCGCGCTCTCGCCGCCAATGGCTAGCGGCGAGCGTCCGTCGCACACGAGCGAGCGCCAAGTCACATTTTCGCAATTACGCATCGTCCGTCGTCCTTGGCTCGCATGCATTTTCCAAAATTAACGACCGGGCCCAAGTTGATTCGTCGTTGCAGTCATTGGGTATTTAACGTCTCGTAGTACCGTAGCCGGTTGCTCGCTGCTAGACCTAAGCTCTGAATGTCTGAGCTAATTAATTAAAATTGTAATTAGCAAATTTTTACGCGTCACATGGCGCGTGCTCGAGCAGCTCTAACGACCCTGACCCCGCGCTCGCGCCCGTCGCCCACCTCAAACTTTCGCCCACCGCCCTCGTCGCAGGCCGGCGCGCGAAGCCAGATCGGAAAGATTTCGCCGGCAGAGGCCGCCCGAACGCTCTCACCGCGCGCCCTCTGCCGGCGCGTTTCAGATCCAGCTTGCTCACCAAGCGGCCCAGGGACGTGGACGGCGTCGAAGGCTTTGCCAAGTGGCCGTTTATGACGACCCAGTGCTGGGGCGAGAACCCACGAGGTCGCTGGACGCTCGAGGTCACGCTGGACGCCGCCGACGCCGACCCGCTCGACGGGCCGACGGCGACGCGGCGGCGAAGGAGCGGCGTCCTCGACGAGTTCACGCTCGTGCTGCACGGCACGCTCGAGTCGCCTTACCTGAGCCAAGCGGCCAGCGGCAAGAAGCACGCCAAGCTGGCGGGCGTCAGACGCCGGCACGCCGGGGCGAAATTCAAAAAGGAACCGTCCCGGAGGCCTAGCATCCGGGTCGCGGCGGAGGCGGCGACGGCGGAGGCGGCGACGGCGGCGGCGGCGCACCGCTTTTGACCGCTTTTTCTCCGGTCTGCTCTAGTTGCCCGCCGCCGCGCGTTCGCGCGTGGACCGCTCGCCCACGTCGAGCGCCAATTGGCCAAAGTGACCGGAAGTTGCCCCGAAGTGAACTTGAATGTCTGGCCTTTGCCCCGGGCCGTGGCCCTGACCTGCACAAGTGCCGTCTTTTTCGCGCTCATTCATTGCCAGTCGCTGGCGGATCGACGCCAATCGGTCCGAACTGATCGGAAACTGGCCCGACGTAAACTGGACCCTCTGGCTTTTGCCGCGGGCCGTTGCCGTACCTGCACAAGTGCTGCTTTGTGAGAGCTGATTTACTGCCAGTCGCTGGCGGGTCAAGCCGTTGCAAATCCACTTTATGCTTAACCAAGCGGAATATAGTGGAATTATTTATCGGGCGGCTAGTCTTCATTTGCTGGTCTTTGAAGATCAGGGCCCGCATGTCCGCGCTGGGTCCGTCCTCGGCGGGCGATAATGCTGGGTAACATGCACGGGCGCATGCAAGGTCAGGGGTCAGGGTCGGGGTGTGCAGCGGCAGCAGCAGCTTAGCTTCCTTGGAGAGCATCCGTGCAGAGGCTGAGGTATGTATGAATGTGAGGAAGATGTATGCGTGGCACCTGCGGCAAGCAGTGAATTTAGGCTACTGTCCAAACATCAGAGTCAATCTTCCAGGTAACTCTACCATGAAATTAGCACAAAAACGCAATCCAAGCTTGCCAGTGCATCACAGTCGACTACGAATATAAGAATATCGGATATAGCAATACTCCACTTATAAGAATAGCAGTTGTGTGTCCCTGATACTATATCCAATATTAGTCTCACTCCGCACGTGAGAATATTTGGCATATAAAAATGCCTTCTAAAATTTGGGCTTGTTTAGATAGGCATACTACATCTAAGTTGGTCCATGCATTTGTGACTTCCCCTCTAGCCTTCTGTCACTCACTGCTTGCTGGCCTACCAGCATGCACAATCAGGCGCTTACAGCTGGTGAAAAACTCTGCAGATAGGCTTGTCTGTCGTGAGCGTCGCAGTTGCCACATCACACTACTTCTCGCCGACCTGCACTGGTTACCAGTCACCCAACGGATCGACTTCAAGGTTTTGTCGCTCTCTTTTAGGTCCCTCCATTCTTTGGCTAGAGCCTACCTATCAGATCTACTGCCCCACCAGGCTAAGCATCGTACCGCATGCTTTTCGGAATCCAACAGTTTACTTATACCTCGTACAAACCTCAAATCCTTTAGAGACCGTGCATTTATTGTGTCTGCCCCCAAAGCCTGGAACTCGCTATCGAATTGCGTCACGACATTCCCTGACTTGTCCACATTCACAAAGAAATTAAAAATCGCATATTTAAGACAGCATTTAGTGGGTCCATGTGTTTCCTCCTTGATGTGCTTATGCGTGCTAACACTCTTGCATACTGCCACTAACCACACTTGCATGCTGACCCTGTGCATGTCACCCCTAACCATGTTATTCATGTTGTTTATCAAGGATGATACCACTCACCATTCGTGTTTTTTTTTCTCCAGAAAATGTGAGTTCTCTGACGGCACTTTATCAGGTCTATTATTATTATTATCGTAATTATCATCTGCCGGCCCGAGCGATTCTTATAAGCGGAGTCGACTGCATGGCAATGCATGTACATAACAATTACCGATTTCTTTTTTTCACTGATGCAAATTGATCCACGATATGCTCACAGTACGCTCTTTCAGTTTCTTCTCAGATCTTAATCAGCTGAGCAAGATCCCAGAGTCAGCCTGGACCCTTTGGGGTTTTCATATGCGAAAGTATAAGTCTTAAGTTGCTGATCGACCTCTTACAACTGGCAACGAAACCAACTTACTGGTGAATAAAAAACCTAGTGTCGTTCAAATATTGTAAACACCATCTCACAAAATGGGCTCCGCTAGTGTATCTCCTGTGGCATCTTCACGAAATCTGTGTGTCCTGTTCCACAGTGACTATTCACTAAACTACCTCATCAACTCCACAGTCAAGTCTGCATACGTTCAGCTAAGGTAATCTTAGAAAATTACGGCCTCACTTTGGCAGAAGTACCACATCCAAGCTGGTTCATGCATTTGTCACACTCCATCTTGAATTCTGCAACGAAATACTTGATGTTTTGACGTTCTCTGCAATAAAGCGCTTAACTCTGATGCTGGTGCAAAACTCGTGGAGGCTTGTCTGTCGTGAGCGTCGTAGTGGTCACGTTGCCCCGCTTCACATCATCTTTCACTCCCCCCCCCCCGTCAAGCTGCGGATCTACGTCAAGATTCTGTCACTCACTTGCAGGTCCTTTTATTCTCTTGCTCCAGCCCACCTATCAGAGCTGCCACCTATCAGAGCTACTACCTATCAGAGCTGCTACTTATCAGAGCTACTGCCTACCAGAGCTACTACCCAATCAGAGCTACTACCTATCAGAGCTGCCACCTATCAGAGCTACTACCTATCAGAGCTGCTACTTATCAGAGCTACTGCCTACCAGAGCTACTACCCAATCAGAGCTACTACCTATCAGAGCTGCCACCTATCAGAGCTGCTACCCAATCAGAGCTACTACCTACCAGAGCTGCTACCCAATCACTGGCCAGGCACTGCGCCCCCTCCCGCTCTTCTGGCTCGTCGTCTAGCTGTGCCTCGAAACAACTTAAAATATTTCAGAGATCACGCCTTTGGTTCGTATTTTCCCAAAGCCCGGAATTCACTCTCGATTGACGTCACACCATATCGTGACTTAAGTAGGCTTAAACAGACAATAAAAACGCCGCACCAATTCCACGCAGAATTTTCTGGGTACCCGTGATTTGTCCTGCCTGTGCTGACACAGTGCCTTCTATCAACAGCAATTATGATATGCTTCCTGTAAAACGGATGGACGTGCGTAGAAAGAGATTTAGTTCCCTAGCAGATCTATACAAACGTATTTACATTTTCAGGAATATTTTAAGCTGTGATGTTTTGTGTTACTAGAATAGCAATGCCTAGATTGAGGAAGAGGCTCTCGTGTCCTTTCCAGAGCAATAAGTCTTAGAATGTCTAAAGTCTTGATATTTTCATGCTGGTCCGACTTGACCGCGAAATCCAATATTTTTTCACATAGCAGCACTCAATCAAAATAAGAGCAGAGCAATTCGGTCAGCACCATAACACAATGCCTGCAATCGAGAGGGGAACCTGAACATGGCATATGTATCGCACGAAAGCCTCTCATTCATTCAAAGTAATGACGATTGCGGGTTTTCCCACGAAAGCTCTTTACTTTCTCCTTTAACCATTAATCTTTAGGCCGTTAATCCCCATCAAAGTCTGTTGATTTCTCATTGGCTGTTAGTTTCTTTCGTTCCCCACGTTTTTTTTTTACCGTCAACGCTTCTTTCGTGGACCAAGTCCTTCTTGGTAAGCCGTGATGGCACACTAGGTAAGGCGGTTGCTCTTCACGACCTCAGTACCGAGCGAGGTCTTGCGTTCCAATCCTGTGGTGGACGGTCTTATATTGCCGCTACAAGCGGTGGTGATAGCGTTTAAGGCTCTTCTGCGGCTATAAAAAGAGGCTGCTAAATCAGCTAGTATTATTTCTTCGAGTGAATCATCGACCAAAGTGCTTCTCTTTGACCACGATTCCGGCGGGCTTTCGAATCAAGGCTAGCATTGTGCAAGCTCATGGAAGCATTATTCAGCCTTTGAATATGGTCACTGCAAATGAGCAGTCTTACAAAAAGTTTAACTGATTTAAAAGCCTCATTTATAAAGCAGCAGAAGAGCCTTAAAGGCTATCGCCACAGCTTGCAGCGGTCAAAAAGATTGACTGCAGCAGGACTCACGACTTAGGTCGTAAAGAGCCCCGGGCTAAGACCCAGGGGCGGTCCGTTTCAAAATCCTGACAGGAACAGAAAGTCATAACTCAGTTCACGTTTACACAGCTGCCTCGCGTCACTTCTTGCTTCGCCGGTCTCGTTTTCATTGTTGCTGTTTTCACGGAGAACCGGAAATCCTCAACGCACTTGTTGACGGGCCTAACAACTTTCGTCCTTGCCTGCAACTAATATTGCTTGAAGCCAAAGTTACGATATTTAAAGAGAAGATGGCCAAGGAAAATCTAAATTATTGAAAGATCTTCAGTTCTTTTTCAATAAAAATGACAGTTTTCAAGTAAACTAAATAACTTGCGTGACTAGCGCTTGCTTGACGACGGAAATAAAAAACTGGCAAACTGCAGCATTTCGCGATGCTCGAGGCTACTACTGGCAGGACAGTCGATGGAGACCAATGCTACAAAAAGCTGAGTTTCGGCCCGATCAGCTGCAGTACAGCTTGACCCGATGTCCTGATCAGCAGGCTACTCTTGCCGCCGCTGCCTTTTAGACATGCAGGTATCATGCAGAAGCAGAGTACAAGAGTGCCGAGCATTTAAAGCAACGTCACGCCTCCAAGAAAATTGAGTCCACCTAGTGACTGAGCCAAGATTTTCCTCTAGGATGAGGAAGACCTGAATAATTTTATGTAGGGGCAAGACCCAGGAAAGTTTAGTTTAGGAGGTACTATACTCACATTTATAGAGGAATTTTAGCGCAGTATCACAGTACTTATTTGACACTAACTCTGCTGCTGCTTAGGAACCGGAATTATGACATAATTTTTTCATTGGTGATGTTCAGTGACTGCGTTGAAGACTCTGGTCACTGTCATACTGCGGAGGGGACAAAGGCTCCGCTACTAGATAAACCCATCGCCTTGTGGCTGACCATTAAGGAGTGCTACGACCGCGTCTCATTAGACGCTGCATTATTCTGGTAAATATCTACCGTCATCTGGCCTGCCCAAGGATAATGCCAAAATAAATATCATAATCATTCACTATCGACCGAAGCTCGTTTCCGATAAAGTGTGGATTTACTCAAATTTAATAGCTGAATGCCCATCAGAGTCAACTGCTCATCTTTCTTGCGATGTTCTTTCGTACTGTGACCATATCCAAGCAATACCTACTGCACTTCAGCAGATATAGCTACTTCTTTGATTGTTGGTGCAAACTTTACGGCGGAAAAAGATGCGACCCAGGAACGAGGTGGTCAATCTTACAACCTAACCTCGATCCCAAACTGGAAAGCATCTCCAAAGAACTCACATCTATAATCTTGCTCCAGCAATGCTAAGATAAGTCCTTGTATCAACTAACCTTTATTTCGTGTGCCAACTCCACGTCTGCGTCGCATTGCACTGTCAGCTCAACATAAATCGTAGTTTTAGGGGCATTCACTGCAGTGTTTTCAAGGTTTTTGCTACTTAGCTTGTAGAAGAACTGGCATAACACTTACTCCTTGCCAGAAGGGTTACATTATCCCTGCTGACTTCGGTTATTTTTGAGGACTTGTTTATACCAGTGATTACCAAATCCTCTTGAGTGCCGGTAGTCTCACATAGTCTTCAAAGGCACTAGCTTATGAGGATATAGGTCATATCTCAGTGGGAGATTGCGGAGAGTAGATGCAAATGGAAACCGATTAGCCAGTGAGCATTAGACATTTGGTTCGAAACAGGGATCCGCTTAGTGCCCGCTTATGTTCACATTCTACGATCTCCATTTTGCCAATTTAATCGCTAAGGACAATCACGGCTTTGGTTTTTTGGCATCCCAGACAAGAATCTCTGGCGACACGTCGTAGGCAGATTTTTGGTGAAATGCCATTAGAATACGCAAGACATGAATTGAGATTAAGATTGAGCAAAAGCTATCAATTTTGGTAACCCGTCGACTTTAAGGTTTGAGGACGAAAAAGGCTTCCTAACATTTAAATGGCAAAACTAGAAACTAAACTTCTTATCAAAGCATAGGTATGAGGTACGTGAATCATCTCTGGTGAACTTTTAATGCGTTCTGCATGCATATTACAACAAAACGTGAATATGCTTGAGCTTAGGACTGCGCCTTTATTTTTTTTATTTCTCTGAGCAAAGTGCCACGTAATTGATTATTCACGGTGTAAATAACTTCCAAATTAAAGGAACAGCGAGCAGGTGCTATAGGATGCAATACCGAGCGGTTTAGGCCGAGTGGTTAAGATGCTCGCCCCGATCAAGGTTAAAGTAAATGTATTTGATGACCGAGGTCGTGGGCTCGAGCCCGGTGCATTTGTGAAGTACCTGAATCGAGATTAAGTTCTCCTAGGATTATATAAATTAAATGTTATTTGGTTATATATAAGTTGGGTTAAACGGTACTAAACATTTGCTGTACATCTTCAACGTCTAACGAATGACTTACTGGAAGCCTAGCCACCTGTCAGCCAAATCTTTGTAACATGCTTACTGACTTCACTGGTTTTTATGCAAGTGTTTTTTAGCTGATTTTTAGCCTCATTTAAATAGCAGCATTTTAATTAGTGCATTATAATAGCGCCTTGCCGGCTATTACCACCACTTGCAGTTGACAATACAGGAAAGCCCAATTGCAGGATTCGAACCCGCGCTCTCGCGGGCCGTGAAGAGCGAGTGCCTTACCTTCTGGGCTATCACGGCCCAGAGGTTCACGCAAAGCTAAATTTTTTACCACTATCCATAAATAGACAGTTGGGTCCTGCAATGTTTACTTTATATTTCAAAGGTTTTACTTACGAAAAATGATAGAAATAAGAGCCGGTATTAGAAACTCTAAATTCATAAATATCTATTTATCTCAACTGCCTTGCTGCATGTATTGCTGGCATCCCCTCATGGATGGCAGCAAACTTTCTCGAATAGAATGACGATAAAAACAACTTAAAATCTATGGACAAACCAAGAGTGACTTCAAAATTAGAATGCTTAACACTCAAGATCGGCTCAGCCAGCATATTTTCTCTAGTATCTACCAGAAATCTGGGTGTCCTGTTCAAAAGTAACCTATCACTAGACGATTGCATTAGCTCCACAGTCAAATCTGCCAACTTTCAACGACGTAACATCACTAAAATTTGGGCTTGCTAAGACAGAGACACTATATCCAATCTTTCCATGCCTTTTTGAAATTCCATCTCGACTTTTGGGACTCACTGCTTGCTGGTCTACCGGCTTGTGCCATCAGGCGCTTAAAGAGGGTACACAACCCTGCAGCTAGGCTTGGCTGTGGTGAGCATTGCTGTTGCAACATCATACCACTTCTCGCAATGGCTGCCAATCAAGGAAAGTGTATCGACTTCAGGATTCTGTCACACACATTTAGAATCCTTCGTTCTCTGGCTTCAGGCCACCCAAAATAATTACTCTGAAAACAGCCTAGTACCACACCCACGTTTTTATCTCCAATCGCTCAGCTCTTGTTCGAACGTCGTATAATCACACGGAGACCGCGTTTTTAGATCGCAGGCTCTAAAAGCCTGACACTCCCAACTGACGCCCAACATCCCTTGACTAGACATTAAAAAATCCAAATGCACATAATTCTTACAGCATTTAGTGGGTCTTTGTACTATGTCCCTTGTATGCTTGTACTTGCTGACACTGTGCATGTTACCACTAACCATATTTACATGTTAACACTGCATGTTACCTCTAACCATTTGATCATGTTTGCCTTACAGCATCTGCTAAGTGCGTAGGATGAGAATGAGTTCTCTGGGCGTGCTATACAAATGAGCAATTATTATTATTATTATTATTATTGCTTAGAGTTTCATAGAGCAGTTGGAGCTTTGCTCCATCTGCACGTGTTCCACATCTTCCATCTGCAAGTCTAAGGTTGTGCTTGTTGATTGCATCAGCTATATTGAAAGTATTTGCAGTTAAAAGAATTGCTCGGCAGGATAGTCAAAACTTTAAAGGAATGTCGCATGATATTAAGTCGTTAACATTCATGCTCTGAAATGTTTGTCGAGCAAAAGGTGCTTGCCTCTAACCACCAATGGGCTCAAGCCCTGCGACATATTAAGTGCCAATAATAGTACGAGTGCAAGCTCTATACGCCCTGCAGTCGACGCTCTGAAGCAAGGTGCTAACACGTGACTCAGGCCGTGGTTACCTATGTGATGCAAGCAATTACGCACTCCCCTCTGCAAGCGGTGACGTTCACCGCAAAGGAACTATCGTCTCTATACAACAGAGGCTTTTAAACCGACCGACTCTTCCTTTTATTTTACCTCAGTAGGCAGCCGCTTTGATCTAGGTCTCGCGTGCCAAGTAAATGTGCAGGCGAAGCGACTAAACCGGTATAGGTTCGGAGTATGAATGTGGTTCAGCTTGTAAGTTCATTTGCTAAATTTCTCGTACGAAGCAGACAAAAACTGCAGCTAGGCCATTCTGTCCAAAACCGGGCCGAAACCCAACAACGCAACAATTAACCAAATAATAATAAATATAAACACCGGTCAACAAATTTTTACAAAAGTCACATTACTGAAATACAATTTGTCATTCCAGTTGAATTTTTATGTGCTTAATGCCAATCTGACGTAAAAATTTGAAAAATTGACTCTACTTCTTTGTAATCTGCAATAAATTAATGTTAACATCACGAAATGCATGTCAGTAGTAATAGGCCTACGGCTGATAACTGTACAAATAAAGTTGTAGACTACTTCTTAGTTTCCTTTGCCTGTCTCATGTACAGCTGTTCGGGAGCATCTCTAGGAAGTGTCCATCAGTAGTCAGCCAGCTTTTAACCATTTTCCCGTTATCTTTGTTCCATTGTTGAGACATTTATGAAAATTTTCGATATGTTCATCACTAACCATACCACCGTTGTCAGGAAAGAAATTCAAATGGGAATAAGTAGATCTTTTGCGACATATTGCAGGATCATTAGAGGCATATTGGATCCAAGTTTCTGATACTGCATCAACCTGATACAATATCTTCTACTATCTGATACAATATCTTCTACTACTTCTTTACAGTTTTCCGACCAAACATTCTCGAGGAAATCTTTTAACAGAAGGCGAAAGAAACTCCATGCTTTTTCCAATCAACCTGAAGCAAGTTGTTCAAACGATCATGTTTGAAGACCTCTCAAATCGGCGGACCCACAAAACTCCCTCTTTAGTCTTTGCTTCGCTGGGTCAAAGGAGTTTATCATGCAGGTATCGACGGAAAGCTGATGAAGTCAGGTCCATCCACGTAGATCTTCATCAAACCTAGTTTGATGTGAAGAGGTGGTAGCAGGATCTTGAGAGCCTCGACCAGAGCTGGATAGTTGCTGGATAGTCTTCCCTCAAAATGCTACATTTCGTCTGCGAGTCCATTCTTGCGAAAGTAGTGATTTTCCCCCAATCTCTGCTATCCCACTCAAATGCTTAAGAAACATATGTATTCTGTATATCCTGCTGCAGTCCCGTTAAAAGTACAACTACCTTCAAATAACCATAGAGGTGACAACTGAACGTGTTATAATCACTGGATTTCAGTAGCTGCTTCAAGTTCTAGTATGTCTCTTTTATCAGGACAGCATGTGAGACAAGAACAGATGGAAGACGGTTTCCAAGTGCAAAAGCACAGCCTTAAGACTCAGTTTCAAAGAGTCTGTAAATAGTCTCCATTCTAGTGACATCTTCGAGAAGATTCCGTTGTTGGAGTCTTGATCTTAAAAAATCTACCTTGCTCTTTGATAAGTCCAAATCACGAACCAGGTCATTTAGTTCTTCCTGTGCTATTCTGTGTCGGCTTGATGATGCGCCACGTGGTGGAAATCGGGATCATTCTGCATGCTGACGTACGAGGAGAAGAACAGGTCGGCTCATCCTTGTTCTCATCAGATAAAACGTGAGAATATTCGGCTGGAGGTTCTGGAATAGGAAGTCCCTCACCATGCGAAACTGGTCTCAATGCAGATGAAAAATTTGTGCAGACTACTCTCGACTTCTTTGCTATGTTATTCCGCCGGAAAAAAGAGGTACCAGGCAGAAGTAACAGTCATTTACTTGGTTGCTTGGCTTTCTCCACACAACGGGGACTTTAAACGTCATTAATGGTCTTTTGCGGTTCAAACTCAGTGAAAGCAGTGTTTTACATGTAGCACAGCGTATTTGCGGGGCCAAAGGCTAGCCTTAGTCACCAACCCGGCATCCGAAGTAGAGATAACTTGTGTTCTTCATTTGAGAAGTGATACTTTTCGTCTGGTTGGGAAATGTGGCTTCCCAAAACATACAGCAAAAATTGTCCGCAATATTAAGCCACTTTCGAGGCATTACCGTTCTGTATAGCGCCTACAATATAAAACAATAAGCAGTTTCATGTACCAGAAGCTTAAACTGTCTCGAAAACAGTCTGAAATATTTTAAATGCTCGACCGTTTGCACTGGGCTTTATGACATCAGCTAACTAGAGTTATTCAAATAATGTTTATTTCACGTGCTACTGCATCATAGCATCATGTAGTATGCTCGTACGACCGTCGTTTGTTTCTTAGCACTTTTGCGGGCAGTTTACTGTCGTTTTGACTGACAACCTTTTCATCTTGAAAATAAATATTGGGGATTTTTAAGCCTTAGGTTTATGAGTAGATAGGCTTGTGTGAGTCAGTGAAGAGACCTAGAGACACGAGATCTTAAATTTGAATTAAAACTTGATGGAAAGCCACTGAAGAACCATGGTAATCAATTATGTAATTCTAGCTGCAATCCTGTTCTCCAAGGACTGCTGAGTTAAGCCATATTTTTAGTTGATTAAGATAACGGCCTTAGAGTCTTAAATACAGGGAATTGCTGCAATCCTGATACAATTCCATATACGAGCAAACTGGTTAGGCAGTCGTTTTTTTCTATTTGGTTCAATATTTGGCATTTCTTTAACTCAAAATACGGTGACTTGAAAGTGCAAGCATTTTTCTTATCACATGGCAGTCGTTACTGAACAGCTTTCCTAGATTACGGGTATACTGTAATTAACTGGAGAGATACTTTAAAAGCCAATATTGTCTGTGAGAGACTCCAAATTTGTGGTGACAAATTTTGCCACTAGCTATCAAATTGGCTATATCCACTTTAAGATTCAGTGATTGAATGGCCAAATACTTCGATGAAAGCTGAAATAGAATGAAGCAAAGAGTGAGTCGGTTGCAGATCAATGGATAGAGATGACTAAATACAGCCACAGAAAAGTGATGCAAGCAAAGTACGGAAAAGTGATGAGAGCAAAGTAATGAAAGAAAGAAATTACGTTCGGCAATTAAAAGTGGCCAGAGCTACAGCAAAGATGTGGTAAAAAGAGCTAATGACAGTGCCATACATTAGTCCTTACTTAAGGGGTTTCGGTACCACCGGCAGCCATTTAAATCTAAACTCAAATCTAAATTTTATTTAAGCATTACTCACTGTGGTAAGACCTGACCCAATGTAGCAACATACCAGAAATAACGATGTGCATGGAGGGGCACTTAATAATTATCTAGCATTCAATTGATTGTAATTCTGCTGAGAGATATTCGAGAGCTAGCAGAGAGGCCCTATCATGTACACATTAATTATTTTCACAATGTGGAAGAACACGACGCTTGCAGCCTGCGAGCACTGGGCGGAGACCTCGCGATGGCTCTCTCAGACTGCCTACGCAGCCGCAAGCTCAATACGGGTGGTTGGGCAGACGATGACTCGGCAGTCCTGCCCAAATCCATGCATTGGCGACATCTGTGGGTACATCAATCTACCACAAACTGCCGCCAGCTGTCGGACAGGTTCGGAACGAACAATGGCCCGACAGTGCGAAAAACAACGCAAGCATGAAATATAAGGGCTGCCGGAGGAGTACAACGGGAGGGAAGGGCGACATCCTTCGACGCCGGCAGCCGTCTAGTCTGTGTAGACTGGGCTTGGCTGGCATTGCGTGGAATACAGGTTTTGGTGTTGGAACCAGAAGACTTGTTGCTCGGTCGCGCTACCCAGCCTGACGACCGGTCGTGTGGAGGGCTGTCACACAGAGCTTATGCTATCTCTCTCACTCATACACACTCACACACACTCTCTCTCTCTCTCTTGCAGAAGTAATTGCCAGGCACATTGACTTTCACTTCTATGCAGATGAAACGTCAGTTGTACATTTGCTTTGACCTAATCCAGCCCTCCATTACGGCGAATCGTCTCAACTCCCCTGCCACATGTGTTGATGACATTCACACATGAATGGCAACGATCTCTTTTTTTTTAAATTGAATGGTGATGAAATCAACGTAATAGTTTTGGGCAAACCCAGAGTGATTCAAAAACTAGAAAATCTAGCACTCAAAATTGTTTTTGTTCTGCATATCTCCTGTAGAATCTGCACGAAATCAAGGTGTTCTATTTCAAAATGACCTTTCATTAGAATAATTTAAATAAATATCTGCTTGTTTAATAGCCTCTTTTGCATAGCGACAGAAGACCCTTGACGGCTATCAACAACTCTTGCAGTGGCAATAAAGGAAAGCACAATGCAGGATGAGAACTCACGACTTCAGAATCAAGGTCGTCAAAAGCAACTGCCTTACCTAGTTCGCCATCACGGTTAGACGACCGGATCAGCTCCAGGGTCAAGTCTCCCTACTTTCAGCCACACAATATTGCTAAAATTCTTGTTTGCTTAGAAAGGGATACTAAATCTAAATCGATCCATACCTTTTTAAAATCCTGTCTCGACTTCTGTAGCTCGCTGATTGGCGGTTTTTCCGCCTGTGCAGTCAGGCACTTATTGCTGATGCGAAACTCTGCAGATAGGCTTTTTGATAGTCAAAGTCGAGTTGCCACACCAAACCGCTTCTCACCGATCTTAACGGGCTCCTAGTCAAGCAGCACATCGACTTCAAGGTTCGGCCATCTTTTCTTTCAATGGCCTTGACCATTCTCGGTCCTTTCATCTTCGGCTCCAGCCGAACCTATCAGATCTAATTCCCAGCAAGACTAAGCATCGTATCACAGTTTTATTAATCTAATCGCTAAAATACATCTCTTAAGGACCTCCAATTGTTTTGATATCATGCCTTTAGTTCGTATGTTCCCAAAGCCAATAACTCACTACCGACCTTCGTAACGAAATGAAATCATTTGACAACATTTAAAAAAGCTAAAACGCCTTCATTTATCGGCGCGTTTAGTGTGCAATATAATGAAATGTATCTCCGCCTGTAACTCCACAAAGTCGTAAAGACCATGTGGGTGTTACGCGGGAGAGTTTTGTATAGCGCACTCACAGCCTAAGCGGCTTTCGGTACGCATTCGGTAGCCTACAGACTTCGTCTCACGCAACAAAGAGAAAGTGGGAAGCATAGCAGAGTCAGGAAAGCAGTTGAGGTAGCGAGTAGCATGGAAGTAGCAGCTCAGGACCGCTGAAAAGGATGAGCCATAGTCAGCAGCAGGAGAGAAATTGTCGTTTCGTAAGAATTGTGGACACGAGTTCCACAGTCTAGGACCTGCAGAGCTCAAGCTTCTGTCGCCAACGGTCTTTAAGCTGAGGAATGGAACAGTAAATGTATTGTCCATACAGGACCTGAGGGCGCGAACAGGCTGAAACTGGTGAAGCAGTTCAGCTAGGTACGAGTCAATGTGATTCGTCGTTTATTTGCTTATGAGTGCTGACACTGTGCATGCTACCACTAATCATATTTAAACGCTGACCCTGTGTATGTCACCTCTAACCATGTCGTGCTTGTTGACATCGAGCATTCTACAACTAATCATTCGATCATGCTTCATTTTCACCAGAAGTAGTGTCTAGACAGAGGTTAAATTGTCTGCAAGTGCTATAAAAACTTTATATTATCATTATTGTCTTAAAGGTTATATCGGCCTTAGTTCCTTGATATTCCATAGTTTTTTTTAATTTCTCGAATTTTTTATAGTCAAGATTCAGGAAAGTTTGATTATCAAAAGAACTCATAATCTGGAAAAGCTAAAATGCAAACATTTACCTTTTTGGGTTGGTAGATTTTTCTGTTTGGGTTGCTATCTGAGTCTGGTCCATAGACAGTTCAGACATTAAGAGGCGGTGTGTGAACTATTGAATAGTAAGCTTTACACGGACATGATGGATCGGAGGCATCGTGTATGCTTAAGGTTTTATGCTAACTTGGTATCATTTCATTTCAATCTACCTGTACATAACAGACAGTCAATAAAGGAAACGCTCGTTCATCATGACTGCGAATTTTTAGACACAAGCAAACATAAAGCGTCTGTCAAGATATGCAGAATAAAGCCATATTTTAGCGATATATATATATATATTATATTTTATTCAATAGTTCATATATATATATATTCGATATATATATATATATATATATTATATACTATTCAATAGTTTACACACCGCCTCTTAATGCCTGAACTGTCTAGGGTCAAGACTTAGATATATATATGTACTAATATATATATATATAGATACTAATATATATATATATATATATATATATATATATATATATATATATATATATATATATATATATATATATATATATATATATATATATATTACTTAATATGGTTAACCAAGCCTTTTTAGTTTACTTGACAAAACCTCTCAATTTGTGTAGCAGTAAGGCAATCAATCAGGTGAGAAACCCCAAATGATTCACTCAGAGTAGCAATGAAAGTATCCCAAAATAAGGGATCGTGAGTGCTCTGAGGTCACTTAATATAGGCGACAAAGTGTCTCTTGTGAGTTCAGCACAGCCAGTGGCTAGTTGATCGTGAAACTGACCTAGTGCTTTGTCCTTCATTTTAAGATAAAGCCGCATTTAATATAAAAATATATTAGTATGGAATTTTTTCATCTACATAAAGTAACTTGCACTTTTAAGAGTTTCTTCACATTACCTTAAATGGGAAGTTGTAAACTGATAAGAGATTTTACCAATCAGAAACCGCATAGGCAAAGAAATTGGCGATCCATTAGGGCAAAGCTTTTATTATCAGGCAGATGCAGATTACTAGTTCTACTTGTAGTGTCGTAAATCAGGGGATGTCGTGATATGAGTCGATAGAATGTTGTCGGGTGTTAGTTGCAAAGAGAGCTGAAAGCACTGTTTGTCAGAAATTTAAAGTTGGTCAGAGGCAAAAATACGTTATTTCATTCTTTGGCCCCAGCCTACCTAGAAGATCTACTCCAGAACCAGGCTAAGCATAGTTACGCCCGCTTTTTAGAATCTAAATGTTTCAGAACCTAAGCTATACCTCTTACAAATCTCAAATCATTTGGAGACCGTGCCTGTAGTTCGTATGCTCCAAAAGCCAAGAGCTCACTCCTGACATTCGTCACGACATCTCCGGACTTTCCCACAATTAAAAGGAAACTAAAAACACATCTATTAATGACAGCATTTAGTGGTACCCTGTGATTCGTCTTTGACGTGCTTATGCGTGCTAACACCATGCTGCCACTAACCGAACTTGCATGCTGAACCTGTGCATGTCGCTCTAACTATGTTATTATTATTAATATTGTTGTTTATTAAGCATGCTGCCACTAACCATTCGATTGTGCTTCCTTTGCAGCAAATGTAAAGCGCCTAGTAAGAGATTGAGTTCTCTGAGGGCGCTCTATCAAATGCATTATTATTATCATCTTCATATCTCTACAGGGATTTGGTGGTGTATTGGGATACTTAAGATCTAGGCGCTTTAAAAATATAGGCTGGACAAAAAGAATACAAGGGACGATGTGTTAGAGCAGCTACCGAAAGTAGATGTTCAGCTTATAGGGGAGCCAGTGCACGACTGAGAGAAATGCGATAAATTTGTTTCAACCTTATGGCTGACAAGCCTCGAAAGCAAGTGATGCACTGCCTACAAGCATCTTGTTTTGCATGTAAAAAGAAGAGCAAGAGACTTGAACTGCACCCATTTGATTGGCCTCTTATCGGTCTGTTTTTGGTCATTGATGCACATGTTACCGGAACTAGGGAGAAAATCCGAGACCGATGGAAGCCCGATGATGGTGAGCAAAGCTCGCATTCTAAGCTAAGATTGATGAAGGACCAATTAAGCTGAGGACAACTCTATTGCTAGGCATAGACCAATCGGGGACAGATGAGAGCCAGTAGCTAACCACCAATCATTAGTGCCGTCTATGGAAGCCTTCGTGGAGTTTCCTTTCGAATGCAAGGCTGACGACTGGGCTGACAAGATGATGGACGCATCGTCGCCGTCCATGGAGCCCTGACTGCTTTAATTGTTGACTTTCGGAGCGAGGGCTCAAGCTACACGCAGACAGGTAGAGAAAACTCTAATTCACTGAAAGGTGAATTATTGAAGGCCATACAATACCTTCCCAACGAAAACGACGCCTCTATGATCATTCCAAAGGTGAGACCAGCAGTAAGTGAGAAGGAAGGATTTATTCTAAAAGTAAATCCTGAGTGGCCTCTCATCATCACTATTTTTCATTATTTGAAGCCTGAATAGTTACTCATATCTATTGTATAGTATTGGCTACTGTTTTAAAGAATCATTAGTAGGGTCGGTTAATTCTCATTATGAAATAACTTCATTCAAAATTAAAACGAATATTAATTCGATTGGACTATTCGAATCGTTATGTTTTACTGCTAATCATTCAGATGTCTCGGCATATCACTGCAGCTTACAGCTCGCAAGGAGTCATCTCCTTATTTCAAGACCTTGCTGTGTCAAGCTGGATAGAGAAGTCTGCAGCTCTCACGACAGCAAAGAAACTGGTTCCAGCTCGGCACTCAATATCAGTTAAGAACAGGAAAGTGCATTCAGGCAGCAAGCTAGATGCTCTGCTGGAGCACAGCACCTAAGACAGCAACCAGGCAGCCCAGGTTTTAAGCGCTGCGTTGAATCTTAATGGATCTTAACTCCTGGTAGCTCAATCAATTGGACAGTGCACCAGTAGCACAGAGGCTGCTGAATTTTCTCATATTGGGCTAAAGAATTCAAGTACTCAGTCTAAATGCAGAAGGAAGGCATTCGGTAGTTATAACTTCAAAAGATACTCCCCTAGACCCGTCGAATAGTTATTTTCTTTGATAGGATGATTTTAAGAGAGGTCTGTGAAGCATATTGAACTTCAACAAGGTCTGAATCTCCTTGATGCATTAGACAGTTAACAAATTACAAGTCGTTACGGGAGATGTTACATCAACAATCGCATTTTGACAGTTTCATCCTACCATATCTCAAAGACGGACATAACGTGCACTTAAATAGTGTAGAGCTTCGCTACAGAGAGCAAACCGGGCTCATTTAGTTTTATACAAAACATTTCATGTAGGCTTGAATGATCATATGCTTATGGCATGTTAAATGCACAGGTATGTCAGCGAAAGATACTTTAAGCGATCAAATGAAAATATATTGACTTGGGAATCATAATTTTGCATGCCTATTTCTTGCTACTGCTATGCCAGTGTGAAGAGGACATCCCAAATTCTTGAGTCTATTTAAAGCTTTTTCCATAATGTTGACAATGTGAAAACTTACTAAATGCAATGACCTCATGTAAATATTATATTTATTTTTACTTCTATATGCACATTCCATCAGATATGTAGCGACATTGGTGGCCAACAGTTTCACATTTACGGTTATTTGCTCAATTTAGCTTCAAAATTAGGGCCATTTAGTTTTCATAATTGAAGGCACCCAACTGTAATTTGACTGAACCTTAATTTTGTGTAAAAAACTCAGTCTACTTAAACTACTTGTCCAATGAAATCATGTCAATGATTTATTTTTAGTATCAGTCAGCCTCAGAGACCTCTATAATTGAGTGAACATTGTTTATAGTTAAGGGTAACTGCCTTCTGCAAATAATGCCAATAATTAACATGTTCGCTTGACAGGAATTAGCAAGTCAGAATGTGGCCTTAGTCTTGAGCGCATATCATCTCGCGTGGACCTCACAAGCACTGCATTGCAATGGTTCAGATTCAGCCTCAATGGGAGACTCTAGAGTATTGTGAATGTGAACGGGACCGTCCGAGGAGCCTCTGAAATATGGGGTACCTCACGGCTCTGTGCCATCTGTTCCATTGTTTTCACGGTCTACACACTCTCCCTCTTGCCGATGTGATTACTAGTTGCGATTCAGGCTTTCACTTTTACGCAGGTGACACTCAGTTGTACCTCTGCTTCGACCTCTCCCAGACCTTCAGCTCTTCGAATTCTCTGAATTCTCTTGATGCATGTATTGATGACATCCCCACATCTATGGTAGCAAACTTTCTTGAATTGAATGACAAAAATGAGCTTACTATTTATGGGTAAAAACCAATTGTGATTCAGATATTGGAAATCCTAACGCTCAAAATCGATCGGCTCTTCCAGCATATCTATCGTTGAAACTGCACGAAACATAGGCGCCATGTTCCAAAGTGACCTTTCATTTGACGACCACATCAGCTCCACAGTCAAGTCAACCAACTTTCAGATACATATCATTGCGAAAATTCGGGCTTGCTAAGGCAGGAATACCATTTCTAAAGTGGTCCAGCACTTGTGACATCTCGTCTTGACTGCTGTAACGCACTGCTTGCTTGCTGGTTTAGTCACTTCTCGCCGACCTTCATTGGCTCCCAGTCAAGGAGCGCATCCACTTCGAGATTTTGTCACACAATTTCTGGTCCCTTCATTCTGTGGCTCCAGCCTACCTATCAGATCTACTCCCCCATCAGGCTAGGTATCGTGCCACTCACTTTTTGGGATCTAAAAGTTCGCCTATACCTCTTATAAATGTCAAATTATACGGAGACCGCGTATTTAGTTCGTATGCTGCCAAAGCCCGGAGCTCACTTCAGACTTGCGTCAGGACGTCTCCTTACTAGATCAAATTTAAAAAGGAACTGAAAACACACATATTTTTCACAGCACTTAGTGGTTCCATCCTTTATGTGCTTATGCCTGATGAAAGTCTGCATGCTGCCACCAACCGTACTTGCAGGCTAATAATAAAATTAATAATAATAAGAATAACTCACTTAATGAAGCACCCTCAGAGAAATCAGTCTCTTTCTAGATAATTTACATTTGCTGCAAAATATGTTATTCTTGTTGGTTATTCAGCATGCTACCAATAACCATTTGATCGTGCTTCCTTTGCAGCAAACGTAAAATGCCTCGAAAGAGAGGCTGAGTTTTCTGATTATGCCACATCTTATGTAGTATTAGGTTCAAAACGCCACGCAAGTTAAAATAACCTCATCATAACTGTTCCGTAACAGTCTAGCAGCGAAGTATAATCAAACTGCAATAAATACACTGGCAATAAACCAAAAAACCACATAAGCTGCTATATAAGGCTTGTGCCTGACCGCACTAGAGGCCTTGGAGCAAAGTTCTGCTGGTCGGTGAGTTTGCTGCCGTGAGCGTCTGCAAGCTGGTGTGAGCTACTGCGAGCCGTTGTTAGCTGCTGTGAGCTGCTTCGGGCTACTGCGAGCTGCTGTAAGCCTGCTAGCGAGTCAACAGGAAGTTAGCCAGTTGCATCAGCTGTGGAATGCAGGCTTTTTTGTCGTTCTTTTACTGATACGGTGTTATTTTCAGTGCTGCATGCAGAATATTGAGTGCCTTATTTCATCATCGGCTTATTACTAGCTTCAGGTCTTCGCTCATTGCACAGGTTGTGCCAGTACCCGAACTCGTGAGGGCGGCTCAGTCATGTCAATAGCAAGCCAGAGCCACGATAAATAAATATATGAATATATAAATATATATATATATAATATATAATATATATACAACATATAATATATAATATATATATATATATAATATATAAATATATGAATAAATAAATAGATGCTAGCTGATTTAACAGCCTCTGTTGTATAACGACAGAAGAGCCTTTACGGCCATCACCACCGCTTGCAGCGGTGACAAAGGATTGCCCACTGGAGGATTCGAACCCACGACCTCGGTACTGATTTCATGGGTTCATGGGTTTACTGTAGAAACTTCGCTGTGTGGAATCTTGAGGTACTGAGAAACTTTCTTCGTGGCTTGGCTGCATTATTACTGCCTGCCAAAAGGCTCGCTGCACCGTAATCTGCAATGGACGTAGCTGTAGCTGTAGCGACGTAGCTGTGCGATATTGATTTGCTGAATTTGCAAACCATGTACGCTTCATGTACCAAGCCTTGTAAGCCGCATGTACCGACGTTTAAAAGCACAGCTGAATCCAAAGGACGTCGTTACCTGTCAGTCTTGTCACTTGGAATACTCCAGTCTTTGAGCTACAGAAAACGACGCGGCATAACGTCGTTACCTTTTCATCCTAGCCGCTAGCAGCCACCAGCCCTACCAGCACGTAGACTCTAACGCTGCCGCCACCGGCACGAGATACCGGGCAGCCTGAAGTGATAAGCGTTCATAGGCACGCAATTTCTCACGCGATACGGTCAGACAACAAATATGCAAGCTTTAAACAGGTCTTGGCTGTACCGGCTTTCGTAAACGATGTTCGCATGAGCTTCGGCTTCCGGAAGAACAACTCTGCAACGGCCGAAGAACGCATGTGCCGCTGATGTGCCTCGGCAAGAGGTGACTTATGACCTGGACGCTATATAAGGCCTGACCTCAGTCGCCCTCTTCGAGCAGCCGAAAGCCGAACGGTTAGTCCCAGCGCTGAGCGCGAGGTACTGTGAGTCTGCTGAAAGCTATCACCTGCCGTGTCAGCCGTAATATACAGGCGATTGGATGCTTTTTCTGAGACGGTGTTGCGGTTAGCCTGGATACCATTACTGGTTAGCCCTGCTTGCAGAATTTTGAGCGCTATGGTGTACGTGTGCTGCTAAGTCAGCCATTTTGCCCTGAGTTATGATGCAGCATCACTGCTCATACTCGTCAAATCGGTGCTGTGCTGGCGCTTGTGACCTGCTCGCAGTGGTGTGTAGAGGCGCTGATGGTCTGTTGAGGCAGTCGTGAGCTCTTGCGTTTGCAAGGGCTTCTTGCAGTGGTGGCTGCAAAATTCGAGGCCTGTTCTCGTGCAGTAGAGGAGCATGTAGCGAGGCTCCTTCGGTTATAGTGCTTTTGCCAAATATTTTGGCCCACATTTTGGTTAGCGGCTTCTGAATATAGTGCTTGTTTAGATAAAGATACCACGTCCAAGTTAGTTCATGCATTCGTGACATCCCGTCTCGACTTCTGCAACTCACTGTTTACTGGCCTACCAGCATGTGCGATCAGGCGATTGCAGCTGGTGCAAAACTCTGCAGCTAGGCTTGTCTGTCGTGAGCGTCGCAGTTGCCACATTACTCCACTTCTCGCCGACCTGCACTGGCTACCAGTCAAGCAACGGATTGACTTCAAGGTTTTGTCGCTCACTTTTAGGTCCCTTCATTCTATGGCTCCAGCCTATCTGTCAGATATACTACCCCATCAGGCCAAGCATCGTACCACCCGCTTCTCGGAATCCAACAGTCTAGAAATACCTCATACAAACCTTAAATCCTTTGGAGACCGTGCATTTAGTTCATATGCTCCCAAAGCCTGGAAATCCCTCCCGACCTGCGTCAGAACATCCCCTGACCTGACCACATTTAAAAGGAACCTAAAAACACACCTATTTAGGACAGCATTTAGTGGGTCCCTGTGATTCGTCTTTGATGTGCTTATGCGTGCTGACACTGTGCATGCTGCCACTAACCACATTTGCATGCTGACCCTGTGCATGTCACCCCTAACCATATTATTCATCTCGTTTGTTTTTCAAGCATGATTTTACTTACCATTCAATTGCATTTCACTTTACAGCAAATGTAAAGCGCCTAGAGAGAGATTGAGTTATCTGAGGGCGCTTTATCAAGTGAATTATTATTATTATTATTATATTTTGTTATCGTGGCCGTATTGCCAGCCTCAGGTCTTTGCACCTGGTAGGCCTTGTGCAGCTACCTGTTCCAGCGAGGGTCGCCCCGTCATAACGACATGCTCTACGGCTGCACGACTTTCCTTTAGAAAGCCTTGTGGTGGCCTAGCGGCGTTAAAGCAATGAAATACATAGCTAGCCCGTGGCACTCTGGAGCTCGGCTAGCTGTGACTTATGCCCAGTCCTTCCGCTAATGATTGGTTAACTGCGTTTGTGAGAGATTCTGTTGAGGTAATGGCTGCCTAGCGGTGAAGCCTCTCGCTGCATATCCGCCCTTCCGATGCCTTCGCCCTGTCTTCTTCCATTCACTTTATCTCTATCTTGAGCTAATATTGAGCTAAATTGCGTTGACGTTGTGAGACGCAGTGTTGCCGTGAAGCCATTCACCAATCAATGGTCGAGAAAATTACGGTAGTTTATTTTTCTCTTGAGCTAAATTGTGTTGACGTTGCGAGACGCAGTGCTGCCGTGAAGTCATTCACCAGTCAATGGTCGTCGAGAAAATTACGGTAGTTTATTACCACAGCCGACAAACGGAACGTGGACCTTATCCAAATACGGAAACACGGACTAAGAACCAATAACAAACGGGTCCAATATATAGTAGCCCTGAACAAATTCAATTGGCTGAGGTACAGCCAATCAGCTGTAGTCTGCAGCTCCAAGAATAGCCGGTATCCTGAGACCATCAGTGATGCACTGAAGGTCAAGGTGAAATCATCTGGCACAAAGCAAAGTCAGCCAACACCTCCACTCCATGAGCAGCCACTGCCAGTCACGCAGTTGGGTGAAGTCCAACTGCAGTCGCACGAATCGCATGTTTGTGTTTCCCGAGAGGTATCGTAAGGAAATCTGCTATGTTTTCCTCAGACCGTAGCGTTGTAGTATGTCCATAATGTTGGAGTCTGATTGAGAGTTAACATTTTACAGGCTCGGTCTCAGGTTATCATGATGCCGATAATCCAGTGAGCTTTTCTAAGATCCTTCATAGCAAACGCCTCAGAGAGTAGCTGCTTGACAAAGGACAGACCTCTCTGAAGTATAACCTCTGGTAGTTCAAGGTATATATCTTCCTCAAGGTCACTATGGAGAAAAGCCGTCTAGACGTCTATTTGATGAATCTCTTGGTCCATCATAGCAGCAATTGATAAGACGGTTCTCAGAGAGTTGAACTTCACGACTGGTGCAAATGTCTCTGTGAAGTCAATACCGTCTACCTGAGAATAGCACTGAGCCACCAATCGAGCTTTATAGCAGTTTACTGACCCATCTGCGTTTGGCTTCACTTTGAAGACAAATTTGCATCCGATGGCTTGCCTGCTCTCAGGTGGTTGGGTGACCTAATTCTCACGTGTGGAAGCAAGTTCGTCATCAATAGCGACCGTCCACAGATGTGCTTCTGTGCTGCTCAGTGCATCGTGCAGGGTCGTGGGCTCATCACTGCAAGCGATCAGCGCCTCAGCCACTGACCCATATTCATCGTCACACAGTCTAGCAGGCCGTCTAGCACGAATTGGCCGTCGAAGAGGTGCATCATCTAACTCGGTGGGAGCGTGTTGCAGCGTAGGTTGAGCCGTAGATGCATTGTCAGTCGTAGCATGGACTTGTTGCACAGATTCAGTTTGAGCTGTTTGTTCAAGTTGCTGCATAGCATCCTCCCCTGGCACTGTAAAACTCCGTCAGATTTGCACGCGTGAGCAGCCAATGCAGTTTGCCGTCTCTGTACCTAGCAGGTAAAAAAGTCTCCCTTGTCTTATGCCAGAAGCAGCCACTTCTTTTGACCCAGGGTTGGTGAAAGACACATAGTCACCGTCAAACTCGACCTTAACGCCTTTTAGGACGCATTGGCTCAAAGAAAAAAGGTTCTTGGAAAGTTTGGATGCGAGCAAAACATCTCGAAGTTCGGCTTCCCGCCATGCAGTACCTACATGCAGCTGAATACGCACCGTGCCCATGCCGATCGCTTCAAGTACTTCACCGTCACCCACAACGACACTGCGAGCTAGTTTTTCGAAATATGTAAAGAGCTCGGGTTCGTTGCACATATGCTGCGTGGCTCCAGAGTCTATTAGCCATTCCAGTTGTGATGGAAGCTGACAGGCAGTCAAGTCGGCAGTGAAAACAAATGAGTCCGTAGTCACTGTATCCGTGGCCTCCGATTCGGCCTTTTCGTCCCGTTTCCTTTTGTAGCATTGTGGGCCACCACCAAGCAATAGTGGCACTTACCAGAAAACTTGAGAGTGTGCTGCTTGCCGTGAGTGGTAGGCAAAGCCGCTTTTCTGGCTTTCCACGCTTCATTCGAAGCCACAAGAGCCATTCCTCTCATGCTCTCGTAAAGGGAAGGCCGATTTTGCCACCTTAGACGTTCATGCATCAGCCTGCTCTGGACAAAGTCAAGCGTTAAGTCGCGCACGTCCCTTGCTTCAAAGGCCATTATCAGCCGCTGCCAAGACTCCGGTAGCCCATTAAGCATGAGTAGGACAATCTGTTCCTCCAGTATAGTGTCTCCTGCGGCTTGAAGCAAATTTGCAATTGCTTTAACATCGCTTGCGTAGACCTGTACATCGTCACCTTCTGCCATCCAGATAGATGCCAGCTTCTGATGTAAGAGTAGCCTACTCATCAGCGTTCTGGAAGCGTGTATGGCATCTAGCTTCCGCCACGCCTCCGAAGCCGTTGCCATGGTTTCAATACAGGAACTCATAAGCACAGAATCCGAGACCGCCATGACGAGCACAGACAAAGCCTTTGCTGTGCGCCGGTCAAACTCTTGCTGTGCCTTACCGTCCTCTTCGTATTTCTTGCAACTCTTACCGGTAAGAGATGCAACATCCACGGGCCGTGTCTCATTGCCATTTACGACACCCAACAGCTAGTTAGCGATGAAGTTGAACTTCGCCCGGTACCCCACAGCTGCCAATTCTCACCCGTAAACTTCTCCAAACCAACGACGCCAATGAACGTTGGGCCCATAACCTATGAGACGCAGTGCTGCCGTGAAGCCATTCACCAGTCAATGGTCGAGAAAATTACGATAGTTTATAACCGCAGCCAACAAACAGAACGTGGACCGTATCCAAATACGGAAATCTGTACGGGAGCCGAGCCTTGCTCCTATGCCGCTATACCCGTGAATAGCCCCCAAGCACGTAGGCACGCATGCAAGCACACAGGCCAGTTCCGATTCTAGGAATATCTGTGATTGGGCTAGGCATTGGTTACCTTGGCGTCTGTTAGCTGCGACTCAGATGCGGCAGTCGATGTAGCACCAGCAGAAGACTTCCACGGCTGTGACATAGACATAGGTGGTGATGCCGACATAGAGCATGACGACCGACGAAACTGGTACTCACTGGCACGCCTAAGCTTTCCTCTATATATAGTGTCATTGAGGTCGCCGGTTTGGCCTATCCCGGTTTGAACACCTACTTTTGGATCAAAGACGATGTGTTCACTTTCACCCTAGGAGGTCCTAGAAGTGGAAATAAGTTCAGAGACAGGGATTTAAAAAGTCTGAACAACAGAAACCTCGAAGGTCTAGGCATTTCTGTCGAAGCTCAGCCTGGTTAAGTGAATTCAAAAGCGTCTCAACTTCCATCTAGTAACCAAAATTCGCATCAAAATATGAGAGCTGGAAAAAACCTAGTTGTAATTTCCTGTCTGAGATAGTAGATATGCTGTACTACATGATTCTGGAAATCTAGCCCCCTGCAGTGACACAAACATCTTGAGAGAATTTTTCAGGCATCTGTGTCCTTCAAAGGATTAAGTATTCAATTGCAGTTCCCCAAAACTCATATTTTTTGGCATTAAGTATGAGTGATTCCTGGCACAGGTCTTCTCACAGTCTTGACAATTCAATCTCAAGAGAGTGGAGGTCACAAGAGACGTATTTGAGTTTCATCTTTGGATGCAGCTGTCTTTCCTGTAAACGCGGTCACTCTTCCTTAAGATGCAGTACCAAAATGGCTATAGAGCCAAAAAGTTAAAGTACAAATTACAGTGTAGGAGACTTCAGCTACACGTTTTGATTCAAGTATTCCATCTGTAACCTCATACAGTTGCTCCAAACATCAATGACGCTGCGGATAATTTATAGCAATCGGTCCACGTTAGTAGCATGGCGCCCAGTGATGCCTAGCGAGGCACGAAAGAGCAGCATGAGCCGGAACGAAAGCTGGCTCGCAAGCCGAATGGCTCCAATTAGTACATATGCTTACGACCTGTCAAAGAAATCCACGTCGAGAAGCACCAGACAAACCGTGAAAGCAAGCGGCTTTTTGGAAACACGGCAGTGGCCATCTTAGCGAAATAAGCTTTCAGATTTTGATGCCGAGCCCAATCCAAAAGCGTTGCCAGCCTTACAAACGAGCAAAGAAGAAATTTCGTGAATCATGTTTTCAAGACATTTATTAACTTGAGCTCAATTCAGTTGATGGGCAATTCACTGGGCCTACACTCCCATTCCTTGTGGGCTAATAGGACAGTGTAACAGAACCGTAGTTCTTAATGTAGCTTAATTGCCTGCCTTGAAGCTCTATTCTATTATTTAGTTGAAGCAGTCACTTCCCCACTTCTGCACCACCGTCTTCTTGAGGTAAACTTGCACCACGCCTTTCCACGCCTGCAATAACTCGGAAGTAAGGTTCGGCCGTGCCATTCCGGTCGAGGCTAATTTGAACTCCAGCTGGTCACTGCAGTGGAGGAACAGACCGAGCGGCTGCAGGAGCACCGAACATCAAAACGTTGGAAGGGTTAAGCGACATTACAATTCGCATTCAGAGCATTCATTTGTATTCATTCATTTTGCATTCAAGCCACAGACCTGCCACTAGGTGATTCATCACTTTGGCCAGGCGTTTAAGTCCTGAAGCATGTAATTTTTGTTGTTTGCATCCAGTGACTGGCTTAATCACTACAGTCACACATGAATGAAGCTCCAGTATTTTGGTTTCATGACATGGCCATTTATATGAGCACATCCGCTAGCCAAACAGTAAGTATATGTATCGTCTCTACTAGGTTAGCTGCCAAGTTCCGGCCAAGGCCAGCTCCTT
This sequence comes from Cristatella mucedo, assembly GCA_009760855.2. Taxonomy (NCBI): domain Eukaryota; kingdom Metazoa; phylum Bryozoa; class Phylactolaemata; family Cristatellidae; genus Cristatella; species Cristatella mucedo. Next base: position 1,525,835 of record WPIO01000076.1, read on the forward strand.
GTATTACCCAGATGTAAATGGCTGTCGTTAGTGACGCGAATTTTCATCATCCGACCAACAAATGAGTATACCACAAATCGCTCTCTCCGGCTGCCGATCACAAGTGCCGTCGCCCATTATCAGGCAAATAGTTCATCAAATATGCAGCAGCACAGAAAATTACATAAGAACATCCCCTCCATGGTGTTGGGAGAAATGGCATTCAAGAGCTTCAGGCGGAGGCGAGAATTAGACGGACTGGTGAATGCACCTCATGGTCGACAGGGACCGTCAGGCTAACGAACTGCCGATCCATAAATGTTAGATCCGGCTGCTTTCCCCCTTACCCTTCACTGAGCCTCCAAAGAGCGTGCGAGCTTTGAGCATCGGTCGTGCAGCCCCACACAAACCACTAAAGACACTCTCCTCTACAGAGGTGCGAGAAATGACAGTCGAGAGCTAAGCCTGAGGCGAGAATTGAACGGACTGGTGAAGGCACTTTATGGTTGACAAGACACCGTCTCGCTCGACGAACTGCCGATAGAGTAATGCCGACTCCGGCTCCCTATTTCCCAACGTAGTCTCGAAAGTGTGTGCGGCCCTTGAACGGTCTGTGCACACCTACACGCTCGGCACGAAAGGAACGCCACAAGAGGGCTCGAAGAGAATGACAGATGCAGCTGCGTCTTTGTAAAATGTCTGCACGACGCCCGTGTCCCTTAGGTATGCACGCATGCACTCTCGATTAATAATTCCGTTCTGCGAAAGTGCTAATGAAATATATTATTGTTATTATCTCTCGTTCGCTTTTGTGCTCCAAGAGCCTCTCTTCCGACGAGCACTCTCTCCACGTCTCCTCTGGTTGTCTACAGTGCCGGCTCTTTGCTAATCCTTGGAGAGAGTCTCAGTTTATGTATGGATTACCTTCTCTACAAAGATTACCAAGAAGATTATCAAAAGAGATAAGTTATTAATTATGAAACAGTCGGTGTCACTGATTCACTTTGAATTGCTTATCGCTTCTTTTGGGAAGATATACCTCAGTGGCTCATTCTCTCGGGTGAAGCGAATAATCTCGCCCTCCCAAGTTTTTTACTTGACCTCTGAAAAGCACCGACCTAATTAGGGCCTAGAGGGGCAAGTCAAGGGTGATCGCTGACCAATCGGGCGACAGCCGAGAAGAAGAGTGCGAGTGACTGCTGTGGCAAAACCCGGAACACAACATACCGAGTTTGGTGTGGCAACTCAGTGAGCCATTTGCAATTGCTACGTCAATTCTAATCGCATCGAGAGTTGAGGCTGATCCGTAATTGACTTTTGGGTTTCGCCGGAATCTATTTTTGGACACCACTACTTCGTAGATCAGGAAACTGAACTCTGCCATCTCTTTTCCGTCGTCGGCATACCAAGCTGCGAATTGCTGAAGCAATGCAATCAGCCGCATCGTGAGTTGGCAAGCCGTGGTTGGGCAAGTCCGTGTAGATGGTCAAGTACTAAAGGCCGAATCGGATACTCGATGCTACCCGATGGACGCTCTCAGATGCGACGGATTTCTTTGAGCTTGCTAAATGAACGGTCACAACAGCCATCTTATGCAGGTCTTTCGTAAGAAAAACGTGCAAGGCAATTCTAAATTTAAGAAAGGCAAATGCTCCATAAACTCACAATGAAAGACACGAGTTCGTGTGGTGTTTTTAGAGTGACGAATCGTGACATGTGATGCGAAATATCTTAAGTAATATATTTCATTATGCAACTCTGCTCCATCAAAGTCTGAACAATAGAAGTCTCTAAGGTGTAGGCATTACGACGAAGTTTGGTCTGGTTGAGTGCCTTGAGTCCCATCTTCCATTAAGAAACCAAATTTGGCATCAAGATCTATGAGCCGGAAAAACCTAGCTGTTTTTTCTTGTCGGAGATAGTCAGTGCTGTGCTAAATGATCCTGGAAATCTAGTCGCCTGCAGTGAGACCAGCATCTTGAGAAAGTTTTGCAGGCATCTTTGTCCTTCGGTGGATTCATCGTTCAACTGCAACTCCCCACAATTTACATCTCATTATGGCATTTAGTTGCGATTCGTGGCGCAGGTCTCCTTGCAGTCTTGACATCTCTAGAGGGTGAAGGTCACAAGGGACGTATTTGAGGTTCCTCTTTGAATGCAGTAATCTCTTCTGCAAGGCGTTCAATCTTCCTTAACATGCTGTACCAATTAATTTTGGTGCATAGCCATATATAAAAACATGGTTAGCCTGAATACATTAGCAAGAAAGAAGTTTATCGAATCATACTTTCAAGATTTTTAATAAAATGAACTCAATTCAGTTGATGGGTGCATCATTCGGCATACGCTCCGTTACCATGTTGGCCAGTAAGACTGTGTAGCAGAATCGTAGTTCCTAATTAAGCTTTATTGCCGGCATTGAAGTTCTCTTATATTATTTGCTTGAAGTTGTTGCTTCTCTACTTCAGTACCACCGTCTTCATGAGGCCGACTTGCACCATGCCTTTCTCCGCCTTCAGTAATTCGGAAGCAGGACTCGGCCCTGCCGCTCGGGTCGAGGCTAATTTGAGTACCAGCTGGTCGCTGCAGTTGAGGAACAGACCAAGCAGCAGCAGCAGCACCTAACATCTAAACGCTGGAAGGGGTACACGACATTACACTTTGCATTCAAATAAGCCACAAGCCTGTCACTAGGCGATTCGTCACTTTGGCCATGGGTTCGAGTCGTGCAGCATGTAATTTTCATTTCTTGCATCCCGTGACCGGCGAAATCTATGCTGTCATACATGAATAAAGCTCCAGCATTTTGGTTTTTTGTAATGGCATGCTGTAAGTTACTAACTTAAGCCGTCCATCTTCCGAACCTGAGCGAAAATGAAAGCGTCGATTAGTTTGGTAGGAACTCGATGAATTGAGTTGCTCAGCATTACCATCTGGGGCACGGCTGGAAGTGATGCATTGCAGTCGGCAGAAGAATAAAATATGCCGTGGGTTGAATATGTAGATGCGCGTTCATACCATTACTTGCCCGAACGGCCAATAAGCAACATTTTTCATTTTTTGGTATCACTTTCTACCGCCAGCATTTCCAGCTCAGAAGAGATTATTCGTCAGGCGGCTGGCTGGGTAAGAACACGACTCTACGCTTAATCACGGTTTGGTCAAAAGTAAACTGTTCTTCGTTAAAGATTTTGATCGCGAAAAAATACAACAACTGTATTGCAATTTGAACGCTCATTTAATCATCAATTGCGTGACATTTCTTGAACACGCCGAGCAGACGAGACAGCTTGTAGTTTGGGACAAGGCAGCAGAAACCCATCTGAAGAATGTATCATGCTGAGATGGGACTACTGGCGCCTTCAATCCACTGCAATCCATTGGCGCCTTCAATCGCAAAGATCACTCTCCTGCCACTGACTTTTCTCCTGCCCTCTGGTCACTCTCCTGACCCTGAAGGCCGAGAACTTCACTAAAAAAGTTTCGTAAAAGTTAATCCATTGTAATTCTTGTTCGAATTAAAAGCTACGTCTGCCTAGGGCTGATGCAAAATTCACAGATCTTAGCAAGAGGAGTAACATCTAGCAATGCATTTGAAGTACGATTACGGAGCGATCCTACATACAACCTATAATATCCATATAATATAATACTTACCATATAATACTCCAGGTTACTAACAACCGGCTCATCTAACGCAGCAGCCGACAAGGAAAACCCAGCAGCACGAAGCGATAAGTGTATGCGTGTTCATAGGCAGGTCATTTCAAGGCTACGGCACTAATCCTTTGGTAAAAAAATGGCCATCTTGATTGCCAGCTACAATCCAGGAGCAATTAAACTCAACATCACATTTTATTTGCTAAGCCGGCAGTACTTTATTAGGACAAGTGGAGCAGCATGCACAAGCCTGCTGAGCAAGTTATAAGTAATGGCATGCAGCACCTAGCAGCAGCAGCACTAGTCAGCAGCAAGGAGCAGCAGCACCAGGGAGCACAGCACTGGCCAGCAGTAGCACGAGTACCAGCAGGGAGCAGCAGCAGAAAGCATCAGCAGGAGCAGGGAGCAGCAGCCCTAAACAGCAGCAAAGCTCTGCTGCAGCAACACTAAGGTGCAGCAGCAACACTAGGGTGCAGCAGCACCGGTGAGCAGTAGCAGGGAGCAGCTCTCAGTAGCAGGAGCCCATGGGAGCAGCAGCACCAGGAAGCAGAGAGCAGTAGCAGGCAGCAACAGGGAGTAGCAGCAGCACTATGGAGCAGGAGCAAAGAGCAGCAACAGGAAGCAGCAACAGGAAGCAGCAACAACAAGCAGCAGCAGGAAGCAGCAGCAACAGGAAGCAGCAGCAACAAGCAGCAGCAGCCATATGAGCAGCAGCAGTACTAGTGATCAGGAGCCCTAGTAGCTGCAGGAAGCAGCAGTTGTTATGCCAGTTCGAAGTAAATTCCAGGCTTCGGGAGCATTCAAACCAAAGGCAGGGTCTCCAATCGACTTGACAATCGTAGGATGCATTCAGACTAGAAACAGAAAAGCTGGTGGTAGGACACAGGACTTGGTCTGGTGGGAGAGTGGATCTCATAGGAAGGTTGAAGCCAAAGAATGAAGGGTCCTGAAAGTAAGTGACCTTAAAGTCGATGCTCTGCATTGTTTGCCTGGAAACCAGCGCAGGTCGGGGGAAGTGGTGTGATGTGGCATCTGTGCTGCTCAAGACAGAGACAAGCCTAGCTTGCCTTTGCACACTGATATCGGGCACAATACAAAAAAGGAAGGTAGCATAAAAACAAACTTGTACTCACTCCTTGGCCTAGGGGGCCTCACATCATCACCACCAGCTGCCTCGCCAACTTCTGTGGGCAGCACACACAAACCCTTGACCTGGGGTGCTAAGAAAGCACCAGATTGCCTCGTGCAAGGGTAGATCCAGTGGGGGGGGGGTGGGGTGGGGTCGCGGAGGGAGGGAGGGGCGGCGTCCAAGTCATTGAAAGCTGGCCAGGAACCGGCATCCAAACGACTCAGCATCGCACCACCTGAAATCTAGCTGTTTACCTGTACCTCGTACAAATCTCAAATCCTTTGGAGACCGGGCCTCTAGTTCGTATGCTCCCAAAGCCTGGAACTCAGTCCTTAGTTGCATAGCGACATCTCGTGACTGGTCCAAATTGAAAAAGAAACAGCAATTGCATCTATTTATAACAGCATTTAATGGGTATAGGGAATTTTTTCTTTATGAGCTTAGGCGTGATAACTTTGTGTGCATGCTGCCACTAACCATACTTGCATGCTGAACCTGCGCATTTCACCCCTAACCATGCTATTATTGTTAATTGAACATGCTACTACTAACCATTCGATCACGCTTCCTTGGCAGCACATGTGAAGTGCCTTGACAGAGATTGAGTTCTCTGAGCTTGCTATATCAAATGCATTATTAATATTATTATTGCTATTATTATGCATTCGTTGAATGCCGGTTTTCTGTCCGAAAGCATGCAGAGAAGACAATGCCAACAAGGTTATCAGATCGAATTCTTATCTCAGCGTGCGGAGCTGAGCTGACTTGATCAATCGAGCACGAGACAACAAGGCAAAACCTTGGCAAGGGGCCGAACCGCCAGTAGTAAGCTGTGTCTGGCTCAGACGCGAAGCTGTTGCTGCAGCTGCTTGTGAAGGTATTTGCAGCCGAGCCGATGTCGCTGCCTCTTCCACTTGAACCGTCGTCCGGGCCTTGCGGCTCGCACTGCAGCTTTCGCTGTCACACTGGCTCGTGGACGGCGAGAGGGGCTGGTATCTTGAGTAAGTTACTGGATCACGTGCATCGGATCTGCAGTGGATAACGTGCACAGAGCCGTTGCTACCTTCAAAGCCGATGTCAGGCTGTCATTTCAAGGAGCCGATGGGGCTAAATGGCCCAAGCTGTGTTCTGCCGTCCGATAGGCACTCAGGGTCGGTCGAACGTTCAAGAAATGAGTGGCGAGTTACCCGAAATGGCTGCAGTCTTCTGCGGTACGGCTGCCGATCGGGGCTACTGCCTTGGATCGTCTGAGGTCGTGCCATTTGCGCTTTGTGTTTTTGTGACTAGCTCTTCACCGACTGTAAGCAAACGAAGTATTATTTCGTATCCTCTTTTTGTGTTATTATTTTCAAGTATTATTTTGTGTTATTTCGTCAGCAAGCGAACGAGATGAGAAGTTTAGTTTGAATATACGTCGCTCCTCTAGTTTTCTCAAAAAATAAATCTCGATTCAGGCGCTTAGCCTATGCTGCTGGGCTCGATCCCTTGACCTTTTTCACCCCTAAACATGGAGCCAAGCACCCAGTAGCGATGGCCTAATGAGGAGACAGCAGAAAATGCAGCGGGCCATCAATGCGAGGAAAACGCTTAACTTCTACATGTAATCACCTGCAACTCAACAACGCCACAATTCTGAAGTCGGTGCCTCGGCAGATAGCTTTCTGGAGCCCACTTACAAAGCAAGAGTGGCTTTTGGCGTGCATTCCGTAAGTCGCTAACATGAGTTGTCCATCTTCAGAAACGGAACGAAAGTGAGAGGCGTAGCATAGTAAGGCAGGAGGGGTCAAGGCAGAGAGTTGCGCAGCAGTAGCAGACCGGGCAGTAATAGGCTGGAAACGATGCGTGGCAGTCGGCAGAAGAAGAGAAGATGCCGTGCGTTAAATATTGTCGATGCGTGTTCCTATCGCAGCTTGCCCGCATGAGCCCCACAAATGCACCATTTAATATTTTGGCGTCACTTTCTATGGCCAGCCTTTTTAGCTCACAAGAAATTATCTGGTTGTTAGAAAGCCAGGCGTATAGCTGAGTCACACATGATTCCGCTTTACTAAAGATTTCAATCACGAAAAACTACAACAACTGTAGAGTTATTTGAACGTATATCCAATAAAATTTTCGACATGTCAAGAACACGCCGAGCGGATGAGATAGCTTGTAGTTGGATACAAGGCATCAGGGATCCATCCCAAGAATGTACCATCGTTAGATAGGACGCCCACGATCCACTGCTGCCCAAGGATCAATCTCCTGCCCCTGACCTCTCTCCTGCCCTCTGGTCACTCTTCTGCTCCTGAAGGCCAAGCAACTTCACTTGTAACAGCTTTTCAAAAGTAAATTCATCGCACTTTTAGTTCCGATAAAAAGCAGCAAAATTGTCCAACGAGTCTCCAAAGCACCGATCGGTGTCTACTTCTGACAGAAGTTGGGCACCGGATGTTGTCTATCGTACCCCAGAGACTAACTGAACTAAAGGCAGACAAGATTAGATTGTTGATGCCATTCCAATACTGAAAATGATAAGAGGAAGTCACAATTGTTCACACAACGGCTCAGGGATTTCTGATCATCCCTGTGTCGGGTGTAGTAATTTGTTTCTCGTATGAGATCGTTTCAAATCTGTTACCGTAGCACTACGGCTAAAGGCGCTCGTCTGCCTCAAGCCAAGTGAAGTGCTGACGAGCTGAATGTATGAAAAGCAACGAGTTTTGACGACGCTTGAAAGTCCATCTCATTTGGTGGGACGCGGTTTGGCAGGGAAAACAAAGTTAAGGTAGCAAACGACAGCGTAGACCACGGGTGTCCAACACGTGGCCCGCGGGCCACAACCCGGCCCGCCGAGGTCTTCTATGCGGCCCGCAACGTTATCCCAAAAATATTTGTCACTCCATGCTTTTTGTTAACTTTTAATCATTACAAACGGCGATATAAGGCGCTGTGATGTACTTCACGCGCGTGAAGCGTGAAGGTGTCCGAATGGCTATTTTCACGTGAAGGTGAAATAATCGATTTATTTTGCTAGCCGTCATGTGAACATTTTTGCGTGAAGGGGTAATGTATTTGTGCTACAGCGGCGCCATTACGATCACATTTATAACGCTTCCGCAAGCGGAATTAACTGTTTCACACTGTGGATAATAATAATAATAATAATAATACTGCACTTGATAAAGCGCCCACAGAGAACTTAATCTCTTTCTAGGCGCTTTACATTTGCTGCAAAGGGAAATGCAATTGAATGGTAGATAAAATCATGCTTGAATAACAAACAAAAAGAATAATATAGTTAGGGGTGACAACAACAAGCCCGAATTTTAGCAATGTTGTGAAGCTGAAAATAGACAGATTTGACTGTGGAGCTGATATGGTCGTCGAATGAGAGGTCGCTTTGGAATATGACACCTAGATTTCGAGCTGATTCGACAGGAGATATGCTGGCAGAACCAATTTTTAGAGACAGCCTTTCCAATCCCTGGATCACACTGGGTTTGCCCATAACTAGTAAGTTTGTTTTATCGTCGTTTAGTTTTAGAAAATTTGCTGCCATCCATCTGCGGATGCCATCAATGCATGCAGCAAGTGAGTTGAGAGAATTTGAGGTGCTCGAAGGCTGGGAGGGATCAAAGCAAAGGTACAACTGAGTGTCATCCGCATAGAAGTGAAAGCCTAGATTGTTTTTGGCAATCACATCAGCAATAGGGCGAATATAAACCGTGAAAAGAACCAGACCTAGCACGAAGCCCTGAGGTACTCCATGTTTCAGAGGTACTTCAGATGATCTTTGTCCATTCACGTCAATACTCTGGAGTCTCCCACTGAGATAGGACCTGAACCACTGCAGAGCAGTGCCAGTGATGCCCAGGCGAGATGAGAGGCGCTATAGAAGAACTTTGTAATCGATGGAATCAAAAGCTGCCGAAAGATCAAGCAAAACAAGCAGAGACACTCTACCCATGTCTGCATTCCTAAGTAGGTCGTTGTATACCCTAAGCAATGCTGACTCTGTGGAGTGATTAGCTCTAAAGCCAGACTGGAACTTACTAGCCAGGTGTGAGGTTTCGATAGAAAAAAAGAGCCGTTTCTCAGCTGCTGCACGAACTGGAATCAGTCAGGTAGGTTTTTCAAAATACGCGTATTTCTCAACTTACTTAACTGATACTAAGATATTGCTGCGATAAAATATAAATTAAACAATTTGTAACTGATCTGTTTTCTTATTTCACAGAGAAAAATGGTAGTGAATGTGAATACTAGCAAAAAACGAAAAATTGACGCAGAAGGAAGACTTTTCAAAGCATCTTGGACTGTAGACTATTTTGTAATGTAACGCTTCGGTAGGATAATGTGCCTAATATGCCAAGAAACAATTGCCGTTGCAAAGGAGTACAATGTTAGGTGACATTTTTTAGCAAAGCATGGCGACAGGTACAACAGCCTGACTGGTCAACTTCGAATTGATCGCGTGAACTCGTTGAAACAGAGCGCCATTGGACAGCAGTCATTATTTACAGCAGTCAGCAACAAGTCTGAGGCTTCAACCAAAGTAAGTTTTTTAATAGCTGAAGCTATAGCTAAGCGGGGGGGGGAGCATTTTCCCATGGTGAATTTGTTAAGGAGTGCCTCAGGCTGTTAACTGGTGTGGTCTGTCCAGAAAAGAAGTCAGAAGTAGAGAAAGTCAGTCTTTCTCATCAAATGGTTGCGAGAAGAGTTGACGAGCTCGCATTCAACATGGAAGAAAGTCTCACTAAAGGACTTGCTGAATGCAAATTTTATTTTCATGCGCTCGACGAAAGCACGGACAATAGCGATACGGCTCAACTGTCAGTGTTTGTACGCGGAGTAACAGGAGAGTTTGTCATTATCGAAGAACTGCTGGATTCCGAACTGTTGGGTGTTCAATGAAAGGCACTACAACGGGGAGGGATATTTTGGATCAGGTCAAGAGGGTCCTCACAAAATTTAATCTTCCTGAAACTAAATTGATTGGTTTAACCACAGACGGAGCCCCTTCAATGACAGGTAGACACAATGGATTTGTATCTTTAATGGTAAAATTAGTACCTCACAAAATTGTCAGTCATCACTGCATCATCCACCAAGAACAGCTATGTGCAAAGGTCTTGAGTATGCAACATGTAATGGACAATGTAGTTTCAACAGTCAATGTGATAAGGTCTCGTGCGCTAAACCACAGACAATTTCAGGCTTTCCTTGAAGAGTTGGGATCAGATCTTTGTGATGTCATTTATTTCTGCCAAGTCCGTCGGCTAAGTAGGGCAAACACGTTAGCCAGGTTTTGGTCACTTCGAGACGAAATAAGAGCATTTATGACAGAAAAGGGAAAAGATGTTGGCTTCCTCAATGACCAGCAGTGGTTGAATGACTTGGCTTTTTTGGTGGTCATGACCAAACATCTTGCAGATCTTAATGTCAAACTCCAAGGTAAGGATCAACTGTTCCATAAAATGTATGAGTGTGTTGTCGCGTTTGCGCAAAATCTGAAACTTTTCCGGAAACACTTAGATAAGAAGAAACTGTTACATTTAACAACACTAGCAAAAAGATCGCCTGAAACGCTGGCTCATATGAAGTACTCCGCTCTTGTTAGCAAACTTGTTGAAGAATTCGAAGAGAGGTTTCAGGATTTCCAACAACATGCCGATGACATGAACATGATTAGTAATCCATTTAATATCGATCCCTCTGATGCACCTGATGAATTTCAACTCAAACTAATCGACATTCATAATGACAGCAATTTAAAAACTGCTTATGATGAGCATGACCTTGTTACCTTTTACAAGCAGTATGTTTCATCGGAGTCTATTCTTAACCTAGCCAAACATGCTCGCAGGTATATTGCACTTTTTGGCAGCACATATTGCTGTTAACAGCTTTTTTCCAGACTGAAAAATATGAAAGCAAAGACTCGATCCGTTCTTACAGATGAATATTTATCAGGAATCCTTAGAATTGCCACACCCACTGTTGCAGCAGATGTTGACTTTGTATGCAAACAGAAACAATGCCAAATATCTCATTGATGCCTGCAGTGCAGAAGACATTGAATACCTGTGGCATTTAATTAATCCGAAGACATTAATATTACGCGAGTCCTTGTCATGTAATTTTGCAAGTTTTATAAGTTTCTGTCTTCATGTTGTTAAAATAAAAATCCAAAATTAAAAGATTGGCCATAATATCTATCGAATTATTTTCCAGGACACATGATTAAATTTTTATTATTTATTATTTTTAATTAAAATTATGCTAAAAAATACTATTGCATTGCGTTTTATTTGTTAAATATAATAGTAATAGTCATACTAAATTACGGTCTTTTTTTCTGATGCGCTCAACTACGCCAACTTACATGTGGCCCCGGATCTTTTAAATTTTTTTAATGTGGCCCCCCCAACGCAAAAAGGTTGGACATCCCTGCGTAGACAGAAGATAACCCGTAAATCCTCGGTAGCCATTCGTGTTAGAGCCTGACTAGGTGGCGAAGCTGACCGTCGACGACTACCATAGCTGGTTGTTAGATTTTGTGTTGGTTTTTATTCACGGCCGAGGACGGTCTTTATTTTAGTATGAAGCAGTGAAATGGTGGCTCCAGCTAAGCCGCCAGATTATAGGGACGATTATTCGTGATTGTGCGATTATGCTGCTGTTCATCACGGAGGCCATGTTTAAGACCGGGGCATTGAGATAGGCAAGCAGTCAAGATTAGAGACTCGTGTCGTTCGCCTCACATCTTCTGCTTTGTCATGAAGAACAGTCCTTCGCCTATTTAGTTGTGCTGACTCAGTGCCTGTTATTACTATAAAACCATTTTGGACATACTGAGGTGGCGTGATTTACAAGTTTCATTAGTTCCTTGAAGGAGCTCCAAACTCAAGTTGCTCGTTTGTCAAATTAATTTTCCCCATTGCAATGAATAGAAATTCCATTAATCCTTTCTGACCCTGAAAAACATCGAGATGTCTGTAACTTAGTCGCATTCCGTTGCACGCCTAGTTGCAACCTTTTCTGAGTGTTCCTTTTGAATATAATCTGACACTTTCACCCACATTTACAGCATTTTCTTTGTCTCAATCGTAGAGATTACCTCATCAGCCTCATCATTTTCCTGCAAGACTTCCGTGGGGCAAGGGCTCCTTTAGCACCTTCGTTGACACCTTTCCTCGGAGCGCCCCTCGATGAGCGTCTTGATGTCACCATCATTCATGTCCAGGCCCATGGCTTGCCATTGGATACAATCTTAGCAAATGGTGTGGAGTGATGAGCTCTAAAACCAGTTTGGAGCTTAATAGCGAGGCGTAAGGCTTCAATATCTGAGTTCAGCTGGTCTGCCGTGACTCGTTTCACTGTCTTTGATTAGAACGATAGAAGGAAGACTAGGCGGAAGTAGCTCAAGTTGTCTTGGTTTAGATTACTTTGCGGTAGGATTTGTTTGTATTATCCAAGAACGCCTGCAAATATAAGGACTGTGACACAAGTCTTAGCGACTGATTATAGTATGTGGAACAAACGTCAACAAAATTAATTTACAGACAAAAAAGTGTGCACTTTTTTAAAGCTTCATCCGGCCTTGCTGCTGTGCTAGAGGTGCAGTTTGGTAAGAAACATGTTATGTCCATTCAAATGGGTTGTGTATCGTACTTTCTTTATTACTCGTGCTTCTTGGTTCTTATCCAAAAAGTTAAATGGTAAAGTTGGTATGATTCGGTTACCAGCAAATTACCAACCAAATTACCAATTATTTTTAGGACAACTCATTGGGACACTCTGTCCTGCTGCAGGCTGCACTGCAAAGGTTTCATTTGTGATTGAGGGAGGCTCACAAGTACTTGTGTTATCGTGTTTTAAATACTCTAACTTTTCCCGTCTTATGTAATATTATATGTATAATAATATTGATGACACATCTGTACAGTACTCTCTGCGAGCCAAATCTCTTTCATATACTACTACTACTTTTAAAAAAGATCCTAACACGTGCTTGTGCCTGATAGGTTGTTTACATTCGCTGTTAATTGTGAATATTTCTCTAGATATGAAAGGTGAACATCCACCAACCAGGGAATGCATTAGTGAACATTCTTTTTATTTTCAAAAATAATTGACTTTTTAATACGTCTTGCAAGCCAATCCATTACACTTCATGCACACTTTACCATCACTAGCAAAGTCGGTTTCGTTCTCATCCTTATCGCAGTAAGCACAAACAAACTTGTAACATCTTAAGATTTGAGGTGTAGGTACATCTGATACAAATTAATTCTTGGGTTCAACGTTAAATAATTCCTTAATGTCTTGAGACTCAAAAGCCTACTTTACATAATTTTCAAATCAAAGCCATATATTAAATTAGAAGGAATGTCTTTCAAAACAATAGATGAAAGAATGAAATGAAGGAGAATACGATGACAATGCTGCCACCCCTCAAGTATTTAAGAGTGAACCTAGAACAATTCCTAGTGGTTTCTTTGATCTCACCATACCCAATGATTAATCTCCAGTGGAGATACTCTACTACCCAACAATAAAGGGTAGAAGTATGCATTGTGTGTCATCGATGTTGTGTGCAGATAAAAAGATGCTAGAGATTTAAATATGAAAACTGCTAAAGACTCGAGCAAAGCTATAAGAAACATATACTCAAAAAAGGAAAACTTTGTTGGCCTAGGGTGATGACAGCTAATCCTGGATCAGATTTTAGAGGATAATTTAAAAAAAAAAATAGAAAAACGTGGGTGATATTCAAGAAGCCATTACTAAGACGAACGTGGCAATGGTTGAGAGGATGAACAGAGCTTTGCTGAGAGGTTATTTATGTATCAGTATGAAAACGATTTGGAAGGAGAAAATGGTGAAATAAAACAGAAAGTGGGTTAAGAACTTACCAAAGGTAATGATTACCTAAACAATAGCGAGACTGCTACGACTGGTAAAAAGCCTGTAGAGGCAAAAGGGAATAAGAAAGTAAAGACAAACAAATCAGAATATGAAACTGAAGAACCTTTAGCGTTGGGAACTCCTATTAGATACTTACTAGAAGATTGAGGAGAGGGTGAAAGCAAGAAGAGAAGAAGGACAAATAAAGCAAGTCATTAATGATTGTTCCTGCGATTATTAGGATTGTGTTTATGCGAGGTTAGACGATTAGATATTGGGTAACTGACGTTAAGATAAGCTTTGTAAGAGAAGAGTTAAACGTTCTCGACGATGTTTTGGTCTATCTGAACTCATTCCACCAATAGTTATATCCTGAAACTCATCTTGAGTAACCACATCATCTGACGACGCGCTGATCACTTTTTCTAATAGCTTGTCGTTGTTGACTAGTTTTAAGTGTTTTTGGTTCTCAATTTGTGAAATGACGCTACTTGCTGAACCTATGAGAAATGAAGCAGCATCTAAAAACAATGGAAGCGTGTCGCATTTCCTCAATTTCATCTATGTAAGAACTGACAATTTCAGTTAGAACAACACTAAAGACGATTAAGAACTGAGATTTTTTTGCTGATCATTTATTTTATTCATCAAACCCTTCACTACTAATCGAAAATGAATCTATAGAAAAGTCGGAAGGTTTAGAAGAGAAATAATCAGTTTAACAATTAAGTGGCATTTCTCATATGTCATGAATAAGTTGTAACACTTGATTTGAACTAAATATGGTAATCTAGACAAGTATCGATCAAGTGCAAGTTTGTAATCGTTGATCAAGTCATACAAAGTAGTTTCTATTCCCGTAGCATGTGGATTTACGTCATAAGAACATTTGTTAACACCTGTAATGTAATCGTTAGAGTTTAGTGATAGTCTGAAGGTGACCATTATGTTGAAAACGTTTTCTGGATAATCCTTAGACATAACGCAAGGTAAAAAGTAACCTCAGATGGGTCAGGTGAGTAATAAAAATTTCTTCTAACGGGCTTGGTGACATTTTAAATAAGATTATCTCTATTCATTTTCTATGTAGGGAAAGAAAAAGTAGCTAAAATAAGTTAATATCTATCAAATCTATCTCTATAACTCCATGAGGCACCAGGGCGTAGATAAATTTTAAACCTCTCAATTCCAATTACTAACACATTATAATGGTGAGATAGCGGTTTATTAATAAATGGACAGAACTCGACACCATTCTTAAATAAACTAACAGTTCCATCGTTTCCAATCAAAATTTTAAAGAATGTCTTTAAAATATACTTAATATAAAATATCTTACTTTTCCTTTCGCTTCTGGTCTCGCAGGATGGCCTCGAGCCTGCACCTTTCCTCACTATTGCCACGCCCACAGCTATTGCACAGCCAGCTGCTCTGCGGCGGCTATCTTACTGCACCTGGACTGCTAGAGGAAAGCCCAATTAGCAGGCCGCCACCAAGAATGGCTTCATAACGCCTGCTAACAAAGCTTTGCTATTCATCGATGTTCTTTGACTGCCTGCCAAGGCTTACTCACCCATAATTTACCGACTGTTTTTAGTTCATTGAAGGAAGGCTCGGCAGCATGAATGGCACTGCAGAGTTTCTCGGCGACCCGTTACTATTGCTCTCTGGGACCGATGGGGTAATTTAAATCTCTGCCAAAAAGCGGTGAGAACTGAAACTGGCAAGTTATGCCAGCTTAAATCAGTGAGCACTTTCGGTGCCTATATTGGTAAATGTTGGTTGTGGCCGATGCTCGGTAGCCGTGCTGCGTGCCAGCGTCTCCAGCCGGCGATGCAGACTAGCTCAATCCAGAGGCATTCACCGCTCAGACCACCCAGAGGCAGCGAGCCTTCGCGAGCTGCCTCTGGAATGGTGGTCGAAGTCTCCAGGTCCCGGCGCTCTTGAGGTAAGTCCTCGCGCTCGTTGAGCTAGAAGGTCTCGTGGAAGTCTCGTGCGCCGGATGTCCTGATCTCACGTGCGGCTGCTTTGGCGCCGCCAGCGATTCACGTCAGCTACTTTGAAAAGCAGAGTGGGCCTGGAACGCTCTGCTGCCATGGGCACACATAGAATGTGGTCTTATGGCACTGGCTCGGGTTTATGGTTTATTTAGGGTTATGGTTTATTGAGATTATGTTTGAGGGAGGATGAGTCACAGAGCCTCCAGAGAAGGGGCTGTGAGATCTCAGTCACAGAATACCAGTAATGGTAGTAATAATAACAATAAGGATACTTTGGATATAGTGCTCTCAGAGCACTCACTTCTTTCTAGGCACTTTACTGTTATTGCGAAGGAAGTAATATCGAATGGTTAGGGGTAGCATGCTCAATAAACAACAAGAAATACTTGGTTAGTGATGATGATTACTGCATAAGGCGATAGTGCAGAAAATTGTGAACTACAGAAGTAAAGACGGGATGTCAAAAAGGCATCGACCAATTTAGATATGGGAGTCTAAACAAACTCGTATTTTAGCTGTATTGTGTAACTGAAAGTAGGTAGCTAGACTTGACTGCGGAGCTGATGTGTCATATAATGAAAGGTCACTTTGGAGCATAATACCAAAATTTTGTGCAGATTCGAAAAGAAATATGCTGGCAGAACCCATTTTGAGCATTAACCTTTCAATTTCTAAATCACACTTGGTTTCCACATAACTAGTAGTTGGTTGAATCGTCGTTCGATTTTAGAAAGTTTCCTGCGATCTATGTGTGGATTTCTTCAATACATGCAGCAATCAACTTACGTGGCCCATAAACCAGCGGCCATAAACGCCATCGGCCCACACATTTATAGCACGGCAATACAAAAATCCAACCAGTGCGTTCCGTCTCTGCAGCACCAGTCGGTCGACATGTCACAGCCATTTGGTCTCCCAGCGGATGAGCATCGATCGCCCTTTGGTGAGTCGCATCGCTTGTGCACCGCCTGATACGGACAACGAAGACCCTCTAAGCCCATAAGCCAACACGTTCCCAGTGCGTCCATCGCTTAGGCAGCTTCGACTTCAAGGTCCACAACCTTTGCCCGGCCTTGCTCCTTTGGCCGGACTTGCTCGGACGCAACTTGGGCACTCCGAAGCAGCTGATTGGCTTTGGTTCCGAAATTCACAGTGATGTTTGATGATGGCGACCCGACACCAGACTTCTTTCGGATCGCATTCATTCGTAACGTATGGGAGGATAATAATGCGACAGGCTGCATCTCAAAGGCGGTCATTTCGAACGTGAGTTGCGACATCCAAACTCGGTACGTTGTTTGTGTTCAGTACTTTACGAAAGTCACACTCTTCGCGCCGGCAGCCACCCGATTTGCCAGCGATCGGCATTGACTGATACCACTATTCCACACTTAGGTTGGTGCAATGGAAAGCTGAAGTCAAGAATGAAGCTGGAGGGATCTTTCACTACGCAGCGAAGTACAAGCTGCCGCTGGACATCGTGCCAGAGAACTCCCATTATAAGGTTTGTTCATTCATCCGCTAGATGGTGCTACCAAGCTGCGTGGCGATTACCTTCGGCCAGTGTGAACTAACTTCAGATCATTCACGTTGAGCTGACTCATTTCCATTATAACTCTCGGCCAGTTGAGGGCGCCGACAGCCGAGCCGTTGTAGCTCTAGTTAAAGACTCAAACTCCAGCCCCTCTGGTGGTTGACAGAGTAGTTTAACTTGGCTGCTTACACTTTAGTGGAGTTAGATGCATGCCTGGTTCTGACATTCTCTGTGGATGTTCTTTCTTAGGTGTCGTGAGCAGGTTTTAGTTTCCCTAAAAAAACCGATCAATCTGGTAATTCCAGAGGTGACATTGGGACCTCGACGATTTGACCAGCTTCTCTTACAGCAGAAGGTGAGTCAGGAAGGTCACCTGGGAGGGCAAGACCTGCAAAATCTTTTATGTTGGTGAGGCTATACCGGCAGTTAATGAAAACCTATCACGAAAAGTCAGAGTATTTATTAAACACAAAATCGGTGGTTGGTCTTCGAGTGGAATTAAGGCATAATTTCGTCGTCGGTGACGATCAAGATGGGGCGTAGGAATAGCGGGCGGACCAACTCGCTAGACCCCTTCCCAAGTTCCTACACCGTGGTGCAACAGACCTTGTCCGTGGTACCACATCAAAATCTGAAGATGAAAAGATAAAGGCCGACTAATCCAACAGTCTCACTTTGATAGCGGCAGAGGAGAGCCCCGGATGCTATCACCTCCTCTTGCAGGATGACTCGAGCCCACAACCTGTGTGGTGAAGTACAGGCACCATGCACATGGGCTCAGAATGGCACTCGGATGGAAAAATATCCTAAAATTGACTTTCTACAACCAAACTACTAGCTGTATGCATATATTAATCAAACTTTATAAAACTTTTTTTAATTGGGGTCTAGTCAGACTATCTTCTGTAGCAACTACACCCAATTTCGGAGTCTAGTTCCAAAGAGAACTTTTGTTAGACTACCACACCAGCTTCTCAGTCAAGTGGTGCTAAGGGGCAAAGCTCTATCACTAGGGATATCTGTTGAGGACGTCGAAGTTGCCACAATACATCGCCTATCGTGGACCATCATAAGTTCCCTAACAAGCAAACTAATGGCTGCTGCAAGTTCGTTACTCTTTCTAGGTCACTTTCTTCTCTTGCTCTGCCCTAACTATAGTTATAATAACTGTAATAATAACTGATTTAACCGTTTCGTTTTACAAAGCAGCATAAGAGCCTTAACAGCTGTCACCACCGCTTGCACTTGGAACTAAAAAGAACGCTTAGTGCAAGATTCAAACCCACGGCATAGAAAAAGCCAGCACCTTATCTCTAAACTGTTATATCAAGGCCGGAACGTTCAGAACTCCTTCTCAATCGTTGCTAGCAAACTTACAGCTTCTTCTCCCGAGTCAAGATGATTAGCTTGACCTCGATTCAACGCCAAACTCTGTAGAGAGACCATGCATTTAATTCTTTAGCTTGCAAAGCGTGGGACTCACTCCCTGCTTACGTCATGGCACCCATGCCTGGACATTTAAATAGAAGCTGACGAAAATACTAGCTGATTTAACAGCCTCTTTTTGTATAGTGACAGAAGAGTCTTTACGGCTATCACCGCCGCTTGCAGTCGCGATAAAGGATCGCCCACTGCAAGATTCGAACCCACGATCTCGGGGCCGAGGTCGTGAAAAGCAACAGCCTTACTAAGTAAGCCATTACGGCCTGCTCCCACAGTACTTGCTGGGTCAGTGTGACTTGTCCTTTGTGAATTTATGAGTGCAGACACTTTGCATGTCCTGCCTGGACATGTTATCTTTACGGTACTTGCAAAGTACTTCAAATGAGATTTAGTCATAAGAGCTTGCTCTGCAAACACAGTGTTCTCACTATTTTCATTAAAACTGTTAGGACGATCATGATATAGTGGCCAACTAGACGCGTATCTCACCAGCTAGACACGTAGACATGGTGAGACGTACGCCTCACTGTGTCGCAGGCGATCCATGTTGCTCAGCCAGCAGTTTCGCTGAGCCTGAGTTGGAAATGCTCACCACGACCAGCTTATAGCCGTGCGACAGCTGAGGCCGGGTACTTGGAGCGACCTCGGCAGATGCATTTCGCTAGGGTCGCCAGCAGGTACGTAGCCACGTTTAGGCCGCGCCTGGGCTGCAAATTTGCCTATGCACCTCAGTTTGCCTATGTCAGGCAGGTAGTAGGTCCAGGCCCTGACCTGCCTGGGCGGGTCTGGGCTTAGGTCGATTTGGAGAGCTAAGCGTCCGATACATGATTGGTAGGGGCCGACGCAGAGCAGTGGTGGGTCGGTGGGGCATGAAAGGTGGTAACGCCATTGCCTGTCCTTCGGATCCATATCTGTTTTCTCAAGTCATTCGGAAGTTTTCTCCACTCGCCAACGAACCTTTAAGCGGCTCCTCTGCCAGGGTGCATTCCCTGTACCGCTGCTAAACTGTAGCTTTGAAGCTTTTTGGCTCCCGTTTGGTTTGCAGAGTGGCTATACGCTCGCTTTAAAAACGCTTCGATTGGGCTTCGTGTCAAGCTCGTGCTTGGCCGGCATGCATCAGGGAGCTTATACTAATAATAATGACAATGCGTTTGTTTAGCACCCTCAGAGAACTTGATCACTTTTTCTAGGCACTTCACAGATGCTGTAGAGACAGCATGACACCTAGCCATTAAAGGTATTGCTATTCACAATGTAATCAAGCATAACCTTAGTTGAGCCAAGAGCTCGAGCTGGAGAGAGTAGCGAAAGAGACAGAACGACAGAACCTGAAGCTGAAGAGAGGCTTTAAATGCACCACGAGAGAGAACGAGAGTGAGGCGAGAACAAATATGTGGTTGCCTAAGCGAGATAAGGCGTCTACTTACGCTAACTGACATTCTTTAACGACGATGCGGCAACAGTCATTCTGTTCGCCGTCCAGTGGCGTTCTTTGTGAGCCGAGCCTACAAACCGGAAGCGTGCAACGGTTGCCAATGCTTGCCGCCACGTACGCCACTCAATGGAGGAGTCGGGAAATAGGAAGCCGGCAGCCGTGCTGGCCGGATTGGCAGTTCGTTCGAAAGACGGTCTCTTGCCATCGACCGTGTGGCTCATGCACAATCTTGTCTACTTTATGCCTCGGCTTTGTCTTTTTAAATGCCATTCCGTACATCTCTTAGGGGAAGGAGAGAGCATTATTTATGAGCCAGCATTACCGACGATCATGGGCGCGAAACGTCTGGCAAACTCACTGACCGACTCATCTTGATTCTGGGACGTGGCCTAACACCTCACAGCAGCCAACCACATGCTTCCAATGGCAATGCATCAGGGAAAACCGAGATGTGTCACTCTTTTCTTTCGCTGCTGGCCCTCGTGGCATATTTAGTGCTTAAATCTCTGCCATCAGCATGGCTGAGTTTGTCCGTGAATGTTATCATAATTTTCTCTAATCTATTCGCTAGGGATTATTTGTAGGGGCACGTGTAGGCTTTCTGATGCATATTATATGCGGTATGCTGGTCGACCAGTTTCTGAGCCAGTTTTCTCGGCCGGTTAAGTCTGCTTAGGTCTCTGCGTATTAGACCAACTGGAAGTAGAAGTAGACCAACGGGCCCCGTGAATCCCTTTGAATAGACCCGAAGCGGTTGTGGCAGATGCTTTGCCGTGCGATCAACGCCTAACGTCAACCTACTTCTGGTGATGGCTGCTTCTGGTGAGGGCAAGGTCAAACCTCACCTGGCCGCAATCCTAGCTGTTTTGTGCAAGTTTGCCATTGCATTGCCGTGAGAATATACAGACCCAATTCTTCAATGTGCGGTCTGGCGATAAGAAAATCTGCAAGATGTCGTCGGCGCAGCTGCACACGGAGCTGTGCATGTTCCTCTTCGTCTGGTGATCGGCAGACAGAGAGAATGATAGAGAAAAAGTGAGGGGGAGAAATTGACCGAGGCAGAGAGAGAGATCGAACGGATTGGTGGCTTATTGCAGCACTTAGTGGCATGTCACGCACTACTTCCGTCGTTTTGATGCTGCGTGCTACAGCTGCTGCTCGGCTCCTTCCTATGCAGCAACTGCAGCGATCAGCTGGCGTTCAAATTAGCCTTGATCCGAGCGGCACGGCTGAGTCCTGAATCCAAATTATTGCAGATAGAGGACGACTTGGTCCTCGTCTATCTAAAAAAGAAGGAGGTGCAGAGCTGGTGGCCCTACATTTCTAAAATGAAAGATGTGAGTGAGCAATAAAGCTTCGAAATAGCATTCCACAACTCCGGCCTACCGGCCTACCCCGGACGAGCTGTGGCGTAGCCGTCGATGAAATTGCAAACAATTTATGAAATATCTTTTCTGAAATAAATATCTGAAATATTATTTTAAAGTATACTGTATGCAATTGTTTTCTTGCTTGCTCATTTTTAAGACTCCAAAAAGCTGTTTTGGCTGTGAGTGCAAAGCTTTTCCACGCAAAAGTCCCTGGCAAATATTACAAACGACTACTTGGAGATGCCATTCAGCTTGAGAGTCCTGGTTCTGTGCTGTTCGTGCTGTTATTCGTGTCTCACTAGATTTATGGGCGCAACGCGTACCGGTCAGCTTGCTTGTATCGTTAGTTTTGTGAGTCTGCTCGAAAACCTAATAATAAAAACAAACAACCTAATGATAGCAAATTTGTACAGTGCTTTCCGTGAGCCGAATTTATCTCCAGGCACTTTTAATATTCTGTAAATGAAGCATATTAGTGTGATACGTGATATCATGCACGGGCAGCACGTACAAGCACGAAATAAAAAATTGTAAAGAACCTGCGAATGCTGTAAAAGAAAGTGTGCGTACCATTAGCTTCTTTTTAGATGCTGTGAAGTCAGGGAATGTTTTGACATCAGCCGGGAATGAGTCCCAGGTTGTAGGAATGAGCGAACTCTAGGGGGTCTCTAAAGGATTCGAGGTTGGTTATTTGAGGTTGGTACAGCTAAAGGGCCTGATTCAGACGAGAGGGCGATTACCGATACGATTTCCAATGCCTGCGTGGGAGCAGTTCTGAAAAGAAGGACTGCAGGAAGAGGCTAAATTAACCTACAATTGTGTGACAACACCTTCAAGTCAACACGCTTCGTGACCGATGAGTCAGACATCTTAGACCACAGTAATTGCATAAAGACAAGTACGCAAGTAAGCATATCTTGGGAGTTCAAATTTTGAAAAAATAATGACGATAGTTGCCTTAATAGCAATTGAATGGTGCAATAAATCGTTCACATCTATTCCCTGTGGGGATGCATAGGTGAGTGTGAAAACTCTGAAAATTAAAGCGATTCCAGATCTGGGTATTAATTAGTTCAACAGGGAGGCAGTTGACGTCTAAGTGGGACGGCACCGCAATAGAGGGTGGCTGGCTGGCAGAGCTGACCCCTGCCAGCAGCAGCATCAGTCCTGCAACCGCAAGACGTAAATTTTTGGTCTTCGCCTCAATGACAGCTCTTCCTATTTGTAGAGCGAATCCTCCCCCTGACGCTCTTGCGACTGATGTACTAAATGAGAGTACGTTCCTCCAGTTTAGTTCGCCCAATCGTCACAAAGAAACTTCAAAATTGATTCGATGGGTGAAGAAGTTCATCCACCGGACTGGCGGCCTCATGCTAATGGAACGCCGCACCACGGAGAATGGAGAATTGCATATGCGCCGCTTTTTCTCGGCAGCGAATTGCCAGAAGACAACTTTTAAGAGATTGGCGTGCTGGTGCCCGAGCACCTGACGTTGCTCGAACCCAATTTGTTGCTAGGCGGATCATCTCAAAAATCAGGCAAACGATGCGTTTACAGAAATTCAGCTGATGGCTTTCACTTCTGTGCGGATGACACTCAGTTGTACCTTTGCTTTGATCCCTCCCAGCCTTCGAGCACCTCAAATTCTCTCAACTCACTTGCTGCATGCATTGATGACATCCGATCATGGATGGCAGCAAATTTTCTAAAACTAAACGATGATAAAACTAACTTACTAGTTATGGGCAAACCTAGTGTTATTCAGAAATTGGAAAGGCTGACTTTCAAAATTGGCTCTGCCAGCATATCTCCAGTTGCATCAGCTCGAAATCTAGGTGTCATATTCCAAAGCGACCTCTCGTTAGACGACCACATCAGCTCCACAGTCAAATCAGCCTATTTTCAGCTTCATAACATTGCTAAAATTAGGGCTTGTTTAGATAAGGATACCACGTCCAAGTTGGTCCATGCATTCGTGACATCTCGTCTCGACTTCTGCAACTCACTGCTTACTGGCCTACCAGCATGTGCGATCAGGCGATTGCAGCTGGTGCAAAACTCTGCAGCTAGGCTTGTCTGTCGTGAGCGTCGCAGTTGCCACATTACTCCACTTCTCGCCGACCTGCACTGGTTACCAGTCAAGCAACGGATTGACTTCAAGGTTTTGTCGCTCACTTTTACGTCTCTTCATTCTATGGCTCCAGCCTATCTTTCAGATATACTACCCCATCAGGCCAAGCATCGTACCACTCGCTTTTCGGAATCCAACAGTCTAGAAATACCTTGTACAAACCTTAAATCCTTTGGAGACCGTGCATTTAGTTCGTATGCTCCCAAAGCCTGGAACTCCCTCCCGACCTGCGTCAGAACATCCCCTGACCTGACCACCTTTAAAAGAAACTTAAAAACATACCTATTTAGGACAGCATTTAGTGGGTCCTTGTGATTCGTCCTCGATGTGCTTATGCGTGCTGACACTGTTCATGCTGCCACTAACCACATTTGCATGCTGACCCAGTGCATGTAACCCCTAACCATGTTATTCATTTTGTTTGTTTTTCAAGCATGATTTTACTTACTATTCTATTGCGTATAACTTTGCAGCAAATGTAAAGCGCCTAGAAAGAGATTAAGTTCTCTGAGGGCGCTTTATCAAGTGCAATATTATTATTATTATTATGGGATTCCGAATCGCCGGTTTCTGTGCCGATCGGCATGATGGATGGCTGATCACTGAACAGTATCGAGTGGGCATGATTAAAAAACACTTACTTCAGCCAACCTAAAGTTTGACCGACATAATCTTTTTTTAGTTGCTGCACTAATAAAGTTAAACCTTGTCAACATTTATGGACTTATCAAATGTCACCTCTGAGTTGTTATCTGGTCTCGTCGATGTAATTCTAACATATGCTGGTACGCATGCCTTGCCTTAACCTGCGTTTTTGCTCGCAAGAGCTGACACCGTCTAGCACAGACAAACTGTCCATGTTCGTGCATAATTTTTCCAATTTGTTTCAAAACACATATTATTCTTTAAACAATGGGGAACACAGGAAGTTGCAGATTAGGGGATCTAACAGATTTATTAATGTAGCAATATATGGGTAAAATTGACGCTACCATTCCGCTTGCAGCGGCAATGAAGGATTGCCTGTTGCAGGAATCAAAACCACCTGGGCCATTAAGCGTATGAACATTACCTCAGGCTAAGACCCAGACATTCTCTAGAAAATATGTATATACTTGCACACACACACACACACACACACACACACACACACACACACACACACACACACACACACACACGCGCACACACACATATATATATATATATATGAATGTATATATATATTCATTTATATATATATGAATATATATATATATGTATATATATATATATATATAGCTATATATTTCAAATACTGATTTCGGGACGTATAATAGTCAGCTTTTCTTTTGCCTTGTTGTCTCCCTGTCTTCCACCACCTCTAACTTACTCGCAGCTTGTATTTTCGGCATTTGAAATTTCACAAAAGCTACATTCTCTTGTTGAGTAAAAATAAAACCTACTTCATAGCTATAAAAAACTAAGCATTAAAATAAATCTCACTCGAAGCATCATTTCCCACTCGAGGCAAAATTTATTCCAGCATTCAGTTAGTTCTGGGGAAGATGGTCTTTGGTCTAACTACTTTTTATAAGTTTGCTTCTTTTGCATTCCGTTGTTACTATCCACTCTGCTGATTCTGGTCAATCAGCTGTTCCTCTTACATGCGTCAAATCATTAGGAGACCGTTCTAATTTAATTGACGCTTTTTTTAATCTCTCGCGCACTGTAGTTTGATTGTTCTGACTGCTGAATGAGGTCCAGTAGCACTCCAGTCCGAGGACGAAAGGTCTTTCTCGCAAGCGCCGGATGTGTAGGCTTGTTGCGATCAAGAGGCTTGACCTTGCACTGGTCTACAACCGCAGCCACGCGCTGTTTGTTCAGAGACAGCGGCAAAAACTTGAAGATAAGCTACGGTTGTCAAAGACGCGACTTTACTAAGACGCATCCAAGGGCCCGTATAAGCCCACATTCATATTGACATTTGCATATGCGTTTACTAGGAAACTTACCCTTGTGATAATTCAATGGAAAGCCACACACTATTCTTAAAAACATAGCCCAGGTTAGCCCGAGAGGTAGGTGTCCAATCTTCACGATCGGCTTCGTGGGATCGAATCCTTCGTTAGGCAATCCGTAATTGACAACTCAAAGTGGTGGTGATAACCGTTAGGCTCTTTTGCCGATTTAAAAGTAGACTTTCGAATTTTCTAATGTTTTTTATTGCGTTTATACGGACATGGTTTGATAATAGAAATCGGTCAAGGTTTGTGTTGTTTCTTCGTTTCTCAGCTATTGGTAGGACCTTGGCCTGAAATTTTATTATGATAACCGTCTTCCTCGCAGAACGCGATGTCTGACATGAAAGTTTACATTTTCACAAGCCATTACTGTAAACGAGGTGAATCGGGGACAAAAAATCAGTTTGAATCCCATTTAAAAGTCAGAGTCAGCCACTAAGCTCGTTTTGTGGTATTTAGATTTTTGGCAACTCCAATACGGACTACATACTGGTATTAATAAATAACACATGATCAAAGAGTATTGCAATGTGATTACTTCTATTAATATTGGCCTTAAAGTTACTTGCAAAATATCGTAAAGGCAACGTAACTTTACTAAAATAATTCAGCAACACAGTAACAGCTCACTGATTTTCCTTCGCAGGAGGCTCACATTGGCTTGCATAATAGTGGTTATAATGACATCGAAATAGTTGTGTATTTCAATGCTACCATTGATTAGCGGTCATCCACAATTATTCTGAGACTTACACTTTAAAGCACTGGTCGGTCTGAGAAATGTGAGTAGGATTAGTCATTAGTTAACTAACCTAAAATAAAGCTCAAGCTTTATGAAGACTGAGTTTCAATTGAAGTAGTTAAGGTGGCATGGATCCAAGCGCCCATGATACAGTCGAACTGATTGTACTGTTCATTCTATGGATAAAGTAATCTGAAAAATAGGAATGGTGCATAGTAATCAATATTGTAAAACACGTGATGAATAGATGAAATATTTTTTGAAATTATATAACCTCCTCCTGAAGAGAGATTGCATATAGTCAGAGAAAAGCTCACCAAGCTGTGGTGCTGGTAGCATACATGCAGGTAACTACAGATTTTCAAGCCTATGAAATAAATATTAAATAATTATTTATTTGTAATGACCATTACAACTATTCATCATGATAAATTGTAAAGTGCAAGCTTTCTACTATTTTGTGTGGATTTTAGAAAGCCTCAGCCGAGATCCTGCAAGATCAACTAAAGAAAGCCTTGGGTTCTTTTAAAGGTTGCTGAGACCTGCAGCTGAAACCCTTCATGTAGCCACTTCCAATAATATGGAATGCATACTACCGGTTTTTATCACATTAATTTTTTTAGGATACGGCTACCTCAAAAATACTACAGATATATAAATGCATACACAATATTTTTTTTTAAATAACTCCTGTGTAAAGTACCCTATCAGACATTAATCACTGCATTTTAGGTGCCTTCCGGTATCAATGGGCTTGAGCCGTCAACCTATCGGTCAAAATGGAGCGCTTAATTGCAGGGAAAAAGCATTGGGTGTTAGCCACACGATTACTAAATACTGTTTTTGTAGTTCAATACGAAATATAATGCTGGTATTGTCAAAGGCTTCGCACCTGGGCATAGTAGCAAACTTTGGTGAAGCTGCGACGAGTTCGATCCCATTGAATATATGCAGATAAAGGTTTAAAAAAGACAGCGTATATGCATTTACTTTACTAGCGAAATAAACCACGTGACCACGTCATTCACCCTTCGTATTCGTCATGCGAGCAATCGTACTTAACCTACGTCACATACTCGGCACTTCCTCGCTGCATGTACTGATGACATCTCCACAGAGATGGAAGCAAACTGACCTAATGTGAAGAACAAAAAAACCAACATACTAGTTATGGGAAAACGAAGTGTGTTTCAGAAATTGGAAAGCATTTTTCTAAAAATTGGTTTTTTAACCTTATCTCCTGTTGAATCAGCACGTAATTTACTTGTCTTGCTTCGAAGTGACCTTTTATTAAATAACCCGTCAGCTCCACAATCAAGTCTCCCTACTTTAGGTACATAGCATTGATAAAAATTCAAGCTTGTTTAGACTAGGATACCACATGCAAACTGGTCTGTGTAGTTGTGACATCCCGTCTCAACTTATGTAACCCACTGCTTGCTGGTTCGATCAGCTGTGCTATCAGGCGCTTAAATTTGGTACGAAACTTTGCAGCTGTGCCTCACTGTCGTGAGCGTTGCGATTGAATGAAGATTGATTGACACGAAGATGAAATATTAAAATAAGCCTTAAACTCTAATGCTTATTACAACATTTAGTGGGTCTATGAGATTAGTCTTTCGTGTGCACGTACCTGCTTACACTGCTACCGCTCTTCGTGGTATTTACCACCAATCATTTGGCTATGCTTTACATAAAACATGTTTAAAATGCCTAGAAAGAGATTCAGTTCAATGGGGGTGCTATAGAAATGTATTATAATTATTATAATAATAAAAAATTAAGTTACTTGGAACGATGAGCTTAAGAGTTTTAATTAAATCATTACAAGATATATATACATTTGAATTTGTTTTGATGAACTTGAACTTGCCCACAAAGCCAGGCCAAAACTTAATTAAATTCCTGGGAAAGCCTGGTAATTAGTTACCTCGGAAGGGTCTAATGTATCAAATGGTAATGCTAATACATGAAAATGCATTGCAGTTTACAATGCTAGTAGTAGTTATAAATCTAAAGGCTTACTTTGAACATCAGGGGCCAGTTGATGATTTGACGTCGAACTATACATAGATACGACAATGCTAGATAAGACAATGCTGTAATAAAGACCACATTTAATATAGTAGGTGTTCTATATTTCAGCTGATTTTCATAAAAATGAGACCTGTAGATGGTTAATATTATTTTCGCATAGTTTCTAGAATCTCACTTTTGGAGGTAAAGATGGCTGTTGGTGATTAAGAAAAGATTTTCTTGGGTGGCATGTGCACGTGGATTGAATTAGTTCTTAAATACGTAAGGCTTGCATGCTGCAAGAATGGTTAATCGTGGCCTTATATTGGTAAGCCTTGTTTGCTAACCAGTTATCGTGCCATCAAAACTACTCATTTGATATCTCTCGGCTAGCGTGATGTAGGTGTACTAGAGTAAAAGCAGGTCTTAATTAGGCTAATAAGAGCGGCTCATATTTGCAAACTATTGCAGGTAAGACGTTTCAATGAAATACCCAATCGTACAAGGAATTGAGCGAAATGTGCTTAGAAGGTATTGTAATACTCTCTGCCCGTAAGCTGCTGACATGACGTTAGGTAAAGAAAATTAAGCTATTCGCTATTAAATAGAAAAAATGAGGTAAAACTTCCCAAACGTAAATTTAGTTGCTGTTGATTTTCATAATAATAATAGTAACAATAATAATAATAATGGATTTGATTAAGCGCCCTAAAAGAACTCCTTCTAGGCACTTTGCATTAGCTGCACAGGAAGCACGAGCGGATGGTTAGTGGTAGCATGCTCAGTAAACAACAAGAATAACATTGTTAGGGGGGAATTGCAGAGGGGTCAGCATGCAAGTATGATTAGTGGCAGTATGCACAGTCATTGCATATAAATACATAAAAAGTCGAATCGCAGGGACTCACTAAATCAGTGGTTCTCAACCTGTGGGTGGCGACCCGTTTGGGAGTCGAACCACCCTTTCACAGGAGTCGAATAAAAGCATCGGAAAACACGCATTTCTAAATTTTTTCGCACAGTAACTTTTTTACCGTTGGGGGTTGCTATAACATGAAGAACTGTATTAAAGGTTCACGGCATCAGGAAAGTTGAGAACCAATATACTAAATGCTGTTTTAAACAGGTGCATTTTAGTCTGTGTTTTAACGTGTTCAAGTCAGGAGATTTCGTGACGCAATTTGGGAGTGAGTTCCAGGCTTTGAAAGCATAAGAACTAATGGCATGGTCTCCAAAGATATGAGGTTTTTTTTATAAAGAACAAGTAAACAGTTAGATTTCGAAAAGCAGGGGGGTACAACGCTTAGCTAGGTGGGGATCAGATCTGAAAGGTTGGCTAGAGCCGAAGAATGAAGTGACTAAAACTGAGTGACAAAACCTTGAAGTTGATGCGTTGCTTGACTGTAGAGCCATCGCACGTCGGCGAGAAGTTTTGAGATATGGCAACTGCGACACTCACGACAAATCAGCATAGCAGCAGAATTTTACACCAGCTGCAAGGGCATGATTGCACTGCTGAAGTAAGTCACAGACTAAAGGCGGTTCGGAGGGAGAGCCTGCAATAAGTAGTTCATCCCATTGGTTCTCTCGTGGTATCTTCTATATATATTTCTTCGTTAACTTGACGTTCGTATTTTGTCCGTGTGCACGGGATTGAATCCCAAATCTCTACTACGACATTTTAAAAAACTTCTTCGGCTGTCTCAATCTGTGTGTATAGTCCTAGTTGGTACGATGTATAAGGAAACATTTAGATTCCAAAAAATCAGGCTGTACCATGCTCACTAGGCAAGGCGGTAGCTTTCACGACCTCGGTCCCGAGATCGTGGGTTCGATTCCTGCGGTGGACGATTCTTTATCGCCACTGCAAGCGGTGGTGATAGCCGTAAAGGCTCTTCTGTCGCTATACAAAAAGAGGCTGTTTAATCAGCTAGGATTTTTTTAGCCAGGCATACAAGTAAATCTACTAGGTAGGGTGGAGCTAAAAAATTGATGGACCTAAAACTGAGTGGCAGAACCCTAATGTAGATGCTTTGCTTGACCGGGAGCCAGTGAAGGTCAGCGAGAGGTGGTGTGATGTGGCAACCGCGAAGCTCATGACAGATGCCTAGATGCCTAGCTGCCTAGATGATGGCCGATGGCAGATGCCTAGCTGCAGAATGATGAACCAGTGGTAAGCTCCTAATTGCACAGTGTCCTAGACCAGCCAGCAGTGAGTTAAAGAAGTCGAGACAGTATGTCACAAATACAAGAATTAATGTAGACGTGGTATCCCTGTCAACGCAAACCCAGATTTTAGCAATGTTACGTTGCTGAAAGTAGTCAGACTTGGCTATGCATCTAATGCAGTTGTGTAATAAAACATCACTGTGGAACAGGACGCCTGGATTTCGTGCAAATTCAACGCGAGATGTGCAGGCACAGCCAATTGCGAGAATTACGTATTTCAATTTTGGAGTGCACTTGGCTAAAACATAGCTAGGTCTATTTCAATATCAAATGGTGGAAGTGAGCCCTACAATAGTGTAGGCCCAGTCTGTGTTGCTTTACAACCGAACTCCATGACGCCCGGTATGTAGGGAGCAGTACATCGGTCGCAACATGCAGTACTACGATATAGAGCTGTGTGAAGCCCCCAATCACACTCCAGCTTCAATCAGACTAAAACTAGCAGCATAACAGTGGTTCCCTTGGCCTTGTTAGTACTACTAAAGATTTGATGATTGACATGCTGCCCTAATTGAGGCAGTCGATTTGACTGGACGCCATTAAAATCTATTCTGAAATTTTGTATCACAAAGTATTGGCTCTGCTTTTATCTTGATTCCTGCTTGTTCATATGATTTTCTTAGTTGATAAGTGCCAAGAAGGTGCAAGATTTTCTATTGACTGAGTTTTTGTGCGCTTATGCAGACTCAAGCCTTCGCAAACACATTCGCCCATGCACACAGGGACATACATGCATACACTCGCACGCACAAATATGATGCACGTTTGCACGTGCGCATGCACACACACACACACACACACACACACACACACAAGCATACATTCAGCCTACATTGTTCAAACTAGAGAAATCATACGCAGATCTAGGAGGCCAAGCACTGTACTTTGCTCGATTCACATTTCAAGCATACTTAAAGGTTTATCATGCTTTAGATTGCAGCAGCTCACAGAAATGTAAGTGCTAGAAATCCCTCTGAGGGGGTGGCTGCCTCCCAGCAGCCCAGAAATATTCGGTTGCTGCTGCATGTGCTCAGGTTCTCGATAGTGAGTAATCTAGTTAAGTCTCAAATGAGGGCCAAACTGAGTGCACTGAATGACGGGTACTGTATGATGGCTACTCCATGATGGGTACTGGGACCTCAACATGGCTAGATACAGGCCTTTTTGTGGTCTCGGCAGCTGGGACACAAATTTTTGCAGGTTCAGAGGCTTGGCTAACTTTTATTAGATAGCTCCTTCGGAATAACGCTCAATGAGATCTGTGTCCGTGACTCGTACTGGCTCACAAAGCAGAGCTCTTTTTCGACGGTTTGTTGAACCGATGTGCAGCAGAATTGAGCAGACGCTGCACAGGAGGAGCCAGCAGTCTGAGAAGTGAGTTCCAGCCTTTGGGACCCTGCGAACTAAAGGCGGAGTACCCAGTGTATTTTAGGTGCCTACTAGGTGTGGCTAACAATTTTAGTCGGAAGAGGGAGTTGTACCTAGCCTGGTAGTCGTGTGGGGAATGGTGACAATAGGTAGGCCGGAGCCAGAGAAAGAAAAAAGAAATCTTAGCTAATTCTACAGCATTCGTTGAATAGTACCAGAAGAGCCTTATCGGCTATGACCACAGCATGCAGTTGATAATAAATGATCACCCAGCTGCAGGATTCTAATCAACTACCTCGGTCGTGAAAAGGGAGAATACTACAGCATGGGATGTCACGATTGAGGGACATGCAATTGACCGAGAAAGCCCTTAAAGTTGATGTGCTACTGTTTTGGGAACCAGAGCAGTTCGGCAATAAGTGGTGTGATGTGGCAACGGCTATGCTTACGAGAGACAAGCCTACCTGCAAAGCTTTGCAATAACTGCAAACTCCTGGTTTTCTAGGAAATTAGGCCAGGAAGCATTTTGAACATTCTTGACAGACATGATTAGCTTCACTGTTTTTCACCAGCACATTTATTCTATTTCATAGAAAATGTTAGCTGTGAATTGCAAAAGTCTAGACAGAATGTAATATGTGCATGGATCAGTTTGGCTGGGGTACCCTCGCCCAGCTGGCCCTATTTTTTGTTATGTTATGTGGTTGATAGTAGGCACAAGTGACCTCGGCGGTAATACGGGCACATGGTTTAAGATCATCTTGCGGACATTCAAATCAAGCGTATTGCTTGCAGAGGCTGCAGTGGATTAGCTGAGCTGAGTTGGTGCGACCTTTGAAGCGAATGTCGGGTGTTAATTTAAAAAAGCCTCTGGGGTTAAACGGCCCAAGCATAGTCCTGCCCTTAGATAGGCATTCCGGGTCGCTCGAACGTTCGAGAACTGAGTGGCGAGCTACTTGATTTGACTTGCGAGCCCATTTCTGCGATGTAGTTCGATTGCATGCGGCGGGCTGGTACCGCTCCTTTCCTCAACAGCTGGTGGGAGCATCCCCTAGAGGGGCCTGTGCACAGCTGTGGTCCGCTTCTAACGAGGCGTTGACACAGGCCGATAACCCGCTGGTGAACAGATGGTGGATTCACCGTCGGGGTCGGCCAAGGGTCAGCCGGAGTCGAGGAGAGGAGTCAAGCGAGAGTAGGGGCCGAGGGGAGCCGTGCGTGCGCTCTCCGGCTCCGTGCGTGGCAATAAACTGTCGGTGTTGGGCATCGGCTGGCTCTCTGCTGTGCGAACGAACTACATGCAATACGGTTTCCGACAGAGCTACTGAATTGGAACATCTGAGTCTGAGTACCGTGTCCCAATTTTTCGTGTTTAGCTGGTAACTGACTGTATTTTCTCCAGGACGCTGAAGGGATGATAAAACTCGTTTCGAATGTAATTCATTCCTACAATGCTCTCAAAAACCGATTCTCGATCCAGGCGCTTCGCGTATGCCGCAAGAATTAATTTCACGACCTTATTTCTTCCCTATATATCGAGTCAACCAAATAGTCATTGCGTAAAAACTAAGCGCAGGGAAGTGCAGCGCGCCAATAATGCAACGAAAAAGCTTAATTGCTAAACGTAATCGTCTGTAACCCGACAAAGACGGAAGAATTAACTTATGGTCTTACCTAAGACTTTCCATAGCCCACTTAAAGCAAAAGCGGCTTTTGGTGTGCATACCGTAAGTATCTTCCAAAAGTCGTACATCTTCCGAAATGTAGAGAAATATTAGAAGCGCAACTCAGGCCGGATGTCAAGGCCGGAAGTCAAGCAAGCGATTTGCTCGGCAGAAGTAAAAGCGGCAGAAGTAAAGTATGCATCTCAGTCAGCAGAAGAGGAGAAGATGTCGGTCGTGGCCTAAATAGTGTAGATGCAAGCTCGTAGTGTTATCTGCCCGAACAAAGCGCCACTTAACTGCTTGAGCGTGGTTCCCTTTTTTTAAATGCCCACGCGGCCAGACCCAGGTACTCGGGTCAAGTCCTGCAGCCAGCAACCTATCGTGTTTATTTGCACCGAGAAAGCTGCTAGCTGATCGGAAAAAGGCTGGAAGTACATGGTCCGTGTGCTCAAACTGTGCAAAGCGACCATCGCAGTCTCCGACCGTCTCGCGTCGTCTGTACAACGACGCGGGAACGCATTCGATGCATGCCCATCGCCGGGTAAAAAGTAAGTCAACAAGACAGTGCCGGTACGCGGATACTGGATCCAGTTCGCATCTCGGCGTTTGTAGTTGAGCTGACTTGGCCAGTCGCGTGCGAGATAACAGCGGCCTCTGAAGAATCCACCGCGTTTGCAGCCGTTTCCTGTCGGGTCGAGGCCAGTCCTTCGCTCGTCGATGGAGACGTTAACGACGACCCTGCGCTCGGCCGTCCGTTTGGCGTTCGCCTGACGATGTCAACAGCAGCCGCCGAAAGCGTAGCCGCTTCGCTAGGCAGGCCGCTCGCACGCGACGTTAGGGCGCCGGAGACGAGCTCGGTGGCTCCCGATGCGGTCGACAAGGTGACGCCTTCGCCGAACGAAAGAGCCCAGTCGTCACCGAGGCTTATGCCACCGTCGGCGTTCTCGTTTATGCCGAATCTCCGTCGTTCGAAGATCGGCACAAACTGTCCGTCGTCAGGAAGACTTCCTTCGACATCGGTGTCGTCCTCGCCTATGAACGTGCAGACCGTGAAAAACTTCGAGGCTGCGTCGCCTACGGCGGCGGCGCTACGAGCGACGATCGGCGAGGAAGCAGAGGGCGCTCGAGCGCACGCAGGAAAAAAGAGCGTCGGAAGCGGACACTTGGAGAAGTCGCACAAGCGGCCTCACCGCAAGCGCGTACGCTGTCTTACGCTCTGACGTGAAGCTGTCGCTGCTGCAGCTGCGCCGCGTGCTGCTGGTGGCCGCCATGCGCCCGGTGCCGTCGCTACCGCTGTCGCTGCCGTCCGGAGTTTCGCTGCGGCTCGCGCCGCTGCTGCCGGCGCTGTCACCCTCGCTCCCAGACGGCGAGTGAAGCTCGCATGTTGAGTCCGTCGCTGAATCGCGTGCGTCGCGGCTGCTGTGGATAGGCTGAGCTGAGCCGGTGCGACCTTCAAAACGAATTTCAGGCGGCAGTTCAATCGGTGGGACTAAGCGGCTAAAGTGCGTATCTCTCCGTCGGCTGACACGCAGTCAGAGTCACCCGAACGTTCACAAACTGAGTGGCGAGCCGTCTTCTGCAATGCGGCTGCTGATGAAACTACCGCATTGGAACGTGTAAGTTCGTGCCATTTACTAATGTTTTTGTGTCTCGCTGGTAACTGACTATTACGCGGTGCTCGGAGCCATACTGACTTACCGTACCGCGTGAGTGACAACGGAGGATATCGATGAATCGCCCACGCTAGAAAATGTTTCTCGCCTGCCGGAAGCCCCGTCGTTCGCTCGCCAGTCGAGAGGGTGACGACGGTCCGGTAGCCGCCCCTGCCAGAAGACGCTTTCCAGGCGGCGGAAGCGGAAGCTTCTGACGCCGGTTGGTCGGCTACTTCTGTCGCCATGAGATCGTGCCTCGTCATCTCTAACGCTCCGGCAGCTGTCGGCGTGCGCGTTGATGCCGATTCTCTAGCGCTTGAAGCGCTCGAATGTGTAAGTGCTCGAAGGTGAAGGCCGCCTCTGGAAAGACTTCCTTCCGCGGTGGTGTCGCCGCCGCCGGCCATCCGGCGCATACAATCGTATCCGCGCCTCAGCTAAAGCGGCCCTTTGTAGCAACGGTCATAACATCGCTTTGCTCCGATGGAGGGCACATGCCGGTAAAACAGGCTGGGCGGCGTCTGATGGCGTGCAGTTTCGCTGACGCTGCTGAGCGGCAATGCAGGAGATGCAACAAGCGTTTGAATCCGATGCGGTCGCCATGTTGAACTTCCTTCCTCTAATGAGCTCTGCAGGCCCTGAACTCTGAACTCTGCAGCTTTCCTCTCGGGCTAGCTATCGTACATGCCTCGTTCGCCTCTCGGGCGAGTACAGATTGTTATCTTAAAATAATTACTATTAAATTTAAGATAATAAATTAAATTATTATAATTAAAATCAGTATCTTAAAATCGTTTTAATTCCCTCCTTTTGATATGCAGTAATTCATATTCATTTTGCGAACAGCAGCAGCGCAGTGTGAATAATCTACTCTTCCATGCTGTTACTTACGCGTTTTCGCGAAGTCCACTGAAATAACATTACAGTGGCTCAGGCCAATGCCGCAATCCGCCGCAATCCACTCTCATTTCCATCTCACAACGAAAGAAATCCTTTTCGAAAAGCTCCTTTTTTGTTTGCAGTTTTTTGTTGTTGATCGCTCTCTCTCTCTCTCTCTCTCTGCGACAATTGCACTTTAAAATTTCACTTGCATTGGCACGGCCATGACTTTCACGCTGCTTGCATGGTTCAAGGTACACAAGCATGAGCTGCAAGAACCACTGTGCCACTGTGCCACTGTGCTTATGCATACCTACAGTGTATGCGTATTTGGATGCGTGCCGCTCGTATGTACAGTGACTAGACCAGTCCATATCTTCCCAGGCCGTCGCTGTGGATTGGCATGCATTGCCCTCGATTTTGCGTTCGCGATTGGTTGAGAGGATGCGGTTACACTTTTAAAAAGCACACTGTAATACGCTAGAAAAATTGAATCTTCTCCTACCAACTTTGTTTGTAATTGCAACAGATAATCGTAAATTGCTGTATTGTCTCGGGAAATTGCCGTCGATTGCTATGCACTGCCCAAGGCTGAACGCATAAAATAATTGCACGTGCGCCCACAGTGAGCGTTATGTGGTAGGATAATTAACAATTCAAGCAGCCGATTTTTAGCAAATTTGAAAACAGATTGCGATAGAGGCCGGGCCATTTCCGTTGATTGCAGTGCATTACCATCAATTAAACACGAACAATGGGTGAAAATTATTCGCGAACACAGGTACGTGTTACGTGGAATGAGAGTTGCAGTTTATTGCAGCCAAGGTCGTCATTTTTTCCACGAATTTCGCTATCGGCCGTTACCATTGCTGTGGATTGCCGTGCATTGCTGACAGTTAGCGAGCAAAGCATCTTACAATTTCATGGTTTTACTTTGGACGCAGCGGAATGTTATAGGTAATGACAATTAGGCCTTCAAGCTGCCAATTTCTTGTCAATTTGCCATGAATTGGGGTATTGGCTTAGGCTATTGCTGCCATTGCCATTTATTGCCATTTATTGCTTGCAATTATACGGGGGAAATTAGTTGAAAGGGTGTGATTGCACTTTGAACACAGTGCGCTGTGACAGGTAAGATAAATTTGATCTTGGCCAAGTCTTCACTTCCCAGTGATTTTCGATGCATCATAATGGATTACCGTATTTGCCCGGGCCATCGCCGTCGTTTGCCATGCATTGCCCATGATTGAACTGTCAGAGCTGGTTGAAAGGGTTGAAAGTGTGTGTGCACGTAGCGAGGTGTTACGTGGAATGAGAACTGAAGCTTGGTGCAGCCGATTTCTCGTTGGTATGCCACGGATTTCGGTATTGGTCCCTGCCATTGCTGTCGATTGCCTTATATTAATGACAATTTAACCTTCAAAATAGCTTGAAAGTCCCAAGGTTTCACTTTTAGCACAAAGAATTGTGAAATTCGATGACAATTGGCAAATCGTGCAGCCAATTTGTGGTCGACTTGCGACGGATTGTAGTGTAGTGCATTGCTGCTTCGGGCCGAGCCGTTGCCGTAAATTGCTATGAATTTCCCAAGATTGTATGAGCGCAATTGCTTAAAAAGATGCGGCTGACTTTAACCAGTGTGCTTTGTAACATTCATTCTAAATTGAAGCATTGCGAAACTGATTTCAGGGTATTTTACATCAGATTGTTTTATTGGCTCGGGTCATTGCAGTCAATTGCAATGCATTGCTCCCAAATGATCGAGGCGATTGCAGTGAAATTGTGCGATTACACAATAACTAAAAATTAGGGCAACGTGCAATAACTATTAGAGCCTTGAAGTCGTATTCTGGTAGTTTTGCGGCGGGTTGAGGTGGATTGACACACTGGTCCGGGCAGTTGCAGTCGATTGCACTGCATTGCTACAGAATGGCCGAGGCAATTACAGTGAAGTTGTGCAAGTAAGCAATAACCGAAAAGTATAGCAGCGTGCAATCATAATTATAGCTTATAGTATACGGGCTTTTCTTCGCTGTGCGGGGGATTGCAGCGGATTTCGGCGGATTGAGATGGATTCCAGTATGGGACCGGGTTGTTTCAGTCAATTGTAATTCTATGCACAAAAACGCGTGTACACAATCGAGCGAAATTTTGTGGGTGCACTTTGAGCTGAATCTAGAACTATATGCAATATCAATTGGAGCTTCGCGATGGCGATTTGAGGATGATTTGCAGGGGAATAGAGTGGATTGCGAGTGTAGAGTGGATTTGCAGTAGTTTTTCATGTAATTTCAGGCGATTGCAGTGAATTGCCACAGCGTGACGATGCAAAAACATTTTCATTTTACGTGGTTTTGCACACAGCACGGTGCACTTTAATATGCATTAAAAACTTGAACTCGGCGCAATGTATTTCGATTTTTTGGGTGGCGGATTGCAGTGGATTGCGGTATTGGCGCGGGCAAGTGAAGTCGATTGCAGCACATTGCACGAGAACGGCCCTGCCAATGCAAATGAAACTTTTTAAGTGCAATTTTCGCAGAGTGGGCTGTCATAAGCAATTGAAAAAAGAGCTTTTCGAGCAGGATTACTTTCGTTGCTAGGTAGAATGCTGTGGATTGCACTATTGGCCTGGGCCATTGTAATATTATTTCAGTGGACTTCGCGAAATCACGTGAGTGAAATCACGCAAAATTTTCGGGCTACATTGTACGTGTAGTTTATTTTGATATTCCAAACTTTTTGAAGCTTTGCGCAGCTGACTTATAGTAGATTTGACGGGAACTAGAAGGAATTGCGGTGGATTGAGTTACAAGCCTCCGGCGTCAAAGCTCATTGGCATAAGTTCGCGTGGGCGCAGCGGCATAAGCTCGGCAATGCTAATGTCTGGTCGATGTTAGCCTAATTGAAGTGGATTGCGTTGGACTTCGGTGGATTGAGGTAATTCGTCGAACCCCCTATCAAATTATGGGAGCGCTAGCCGCTAGAGGGAAGCGTGGAGTACGCGTGGGTCGGCATCATGACGCGTGGGTCGCTGCTGCGAGCATTTCGCGAAGCAGACGGTGCGCCATAGACTTAACGCGATGCGCGGAGCGAGAGCCGAAAACGGACGATTGGGATTGCTGATTTGCTGAAGAAAATAAGTCCTTGGCGGGGCATTGAACCACGGTCTCCCGCATGACAAGCATGGATAATAAAGGGATAGTAATATTACCAGGGACTTTGTGTCCTCGGAGGCAGAACTTTTGTACGGATTCCTTCACTTCGAGTAGTTCCGCTCTCCCGATGCTCCCGAGTTCCTCCGCTCTCCCGATGCTCACGCGGCGTGACTACCGCTCCCAAGCAACATTGTGGCATCCCACAGCCACCAGCCATTTCCTCGCCGGACTCGTTAGATTCTGGCGACGTCTACTGTCGCTCCGTTAGCCACGGCTGTCAGCCGTCAGTATGCGTCCGGTGGCTCCCCCCCCCACCGCCCCGATGATCAATAGAGCTACGCAGCGAAGCGCTATCGGCACGAATGGCGTGGCTGTTGGGGGGCTAGGGCTGCTGCGGGCGCCTGAGCCGCGTCGGCGTGGAGGTTTAAGCGAATCGCCGTAATCTACCGTAGTCCGCTCTCATACATACAAAATCGACCAGAAACCGTCGGCACGAAGCTCGAATGTAAAGCAAACATTCTAGAGCACGGTCACTTGAATGTGCCCGCCAAATTTCTCACCACCGCGCGCGCTCGCTCAATCTCATGCTAACGGACTCCAAAGACGCAGGTCACTACCGCAATCCGCTACAAATTTTCTTAAAATCCTCTGCCAAGCTTAGAATTTGATTGCATAGGAAGCCACGCTATTGTTTAAGTATAGCTATACAATTTTGCTCGTTAATGCGCGCACAGGTTCTGACGCACTCCATTGCAATGACCCAGGCCAATACGGCCATCCGCCGCCAGAGGGGTGACCAAGTGACCGACAAAAGCGCACGGGGCAAAAGCTCGCGGGACAAATGCTCGCAAAAAATAATTTCAAGGAATGCTGGTCTAGGTAGATATGTAGAATCAGATTATTTCATTTGAGAAAGTATACACATCGTATAACCAGATTTTAAATATCCTTTGAAACAGTGTTATTATATAGAAATATTTATATAGCCTAACAACGTTAGCCTATCTCTCCAAGATAATCTTTCAATATGACTATTCCGAGGTAGGTTGTTGATGACGCATGAACACAAATTTGGTTTCCACGATTGAAGTACTAGCTGATTTCATGGCCTCTTTTTCATA
Source organism: Cristatella mucedo (assembly GCA_009760855.2). Lineage (NCBI taxonomy): Eukaryota > Metazoa > Bryozoa > Phylactolaemata > Cristatellidae > Cristatella > Cristatella mucedo. The sequence goes on from WPIO01000076.1 coordinate 1,566,237, forward strand.
GCGGCAGAAGAATCTCAAGGCCATCGCTACTGCTTGCAGTGGCGATAAAGGGTCGCCCACCACAGGGTTCGAACCCACGACCATGTGACTGAGGTCATGAAGAGAAACCACCTTAACCGAGATACACTGCGACAACGCCGCCATTTCCACAATAAATAAACTATAAAGAACAATGTTACGGGTATACCCACTAAATTGCGCGTTCTCATGCTAGAGCCTCAAATGGCCCCGGTCAGAACGCCTACTTATACATTTGAACGGTGATGAAGATGTAATTTGAACAAAAACTTTGAGAAACTAAAGATTCGATTCCAAATGATACAGAACAGCATGCCAAGTTTACCGATGCGCGTCTTCGTTCTATGGCCTCCGATGACCCGGCCCAGATGGCTGCCGAAAACATTTGAATCGTAATACAACTGTCGTTTCCATGAAAGCTTCGCAAAATCGTAATTTTAATTTCAAATTATATACAAAAGTGTTCCATGTTTACCCGCCAGTTTAGCTCTTTCGCGTTATCTCATGCTCTGACCTTCAGTTGTCGGGCCACGCCTGCGGCAGCCTTAAATGATCGAACTGCGATGCATCTGGAATTAACACAGCGAGCGCTGCGAAAGTTAACTTTTGATTATAAATAGTGGAAAATGTATGCTGGATTTACCCACTAAATGCCAAGCGATAGCACTTGCGCGCTCTCATGCTATGGCCTCGAATGGCCTGGGCCAGACAGCCGCCCTACTTAACCGAACTGTGATACAGTTGCCATTTAAGCAATAGGCTTCGCACAGCAGCTGTTTCAATTCTACATTATAGAAAATAGTGTCCAGGTTTACAAAGTAAAATTCATAGAGTAACGCATGGGCGTGCTGATTTAATAGCCTCCAATAGCCCGGACCAGCGAGCCTCAATACGTATTTCAACATCAATACAACTGCCATTTCCACATTAGGCGTAGCACAACTGTGGCTATGATTCTAAAATATAGAAAACGGTGTTCCGGATTTACCCTCAAAATGTTGAGTGACTTTGTATGGGTGTTTTCATGCTACGGCGTCAAATGGTCCGGGCCAGCTAGCCTCCTTACATATTCCAACTACGAAAATTGTGAACACTCGTGCCTCCATTAAGCCCCCTCCGACCAAAGCAATCGCCGTTCCTCAACCTGTGACCTTTCTTAAAAGGTTCTCTGATGTTTCTGCCTGTGATGTGGCTGCCTTAATAAGGTCTAGCAAAAAGAGCTCGTCTCCTGAAGACCCTATACCTTCATCTCTGTGGTCTTCACTTGCAGACCAACTTAGCCCTGCCATAACCAAGATTTTTAATGCTTCTTTGGGAAAAGGGGTTGTCCCCAAGTCCTTCAAATCGGCAATCGTTAGACCTATTCTTGAAAAGCCTGGATTAGACACAGAGGTCCTAGCAAACTATCGTCCAGTTTCCCTTCTTCCATTCTTATCAAAGATTCTTGAAAAAATTGTTGCTAAGCAGCTAGTTGAACACATTGAAAATAATGGAATGTCAGAAACATTTCAATCAGGTTTCAAGAGGCAGCACTCTACTGAAACTGCTCTCCTCCGTGTTAACAATGACATTCTATGTGGCAACGACGACGGGAATGTCACTGCCCTAGCTCTGCTAGATCTGTCTGCTGCCTTCGATACCATTGATCACAAAGTTCTGCTTGAATTATTGAGAACAACGATCGGTCTGGCAGACGAAGCACTGGCTTGGTTTAAATCGTACTTGTCTGATCGTGTTCAATCCGTGTCGTGTGGAGGTCAGGTCTCACACACGAGAAGGGTCACCTGTGGAGTCCCTCAAGGGTCTGTGCTCGGTCGCTTGCTGTTCTCCATTTACACACAACCTCTGGGAAAAGTGATTAAGGCCCCCCCGAATAGGATATCACTTTTATGCTCAGTTGTATTTGTCATTCAAACCGTCGGAATCTGCTGCAGCAACTGAGAAATTGAATGCTTGCCTTGCCGATATTCGATCTTGGATGTCGGAAAACTTCCTGAAATTAAATGACGATAAAACCGAACTGCTTCTCATAGGACACCCTAAGCGTGTGGCTGGATTAAAAGGCTTTGCTGTTCTAATAGGTGATGCTATTGTGCGACCTTCACCACGTGCTCGTAATCTAGGTGTCGTGTTCGACAGCTGCCTCAATTTCAAAAGCTTCATTCAGAAGACTGCCTCTACAGCTAGCCATCACATCCAATCCCTATCCAAGATTAGAAGCTGTCTCCCACAGTGGCTGGTAAAAAATTTAACTAGCTCTTTAGTTCTGTCTCGGCTTGATTATTGTAATTCCCTTTTGGCTGGGCTACCAAAGAAAGCTATTATGCCACTACAACGGACTATGAATATGGCTGCAAGGCTGGTCTTCAAGTCCCAGCGGTTTGAGCACGTGTCACCTTTGCTGAAAGAGCTAGGATGGTTGCCGGTTGAGCAAAGGATACAGAGCAAAGTTCTTACGCTGACCCACAAGGCCCGCCACGGCTTGGCTCCTTCGTACCTAGCTGAACTGCTGCATCGGTTTCAGCCTGTTCGCACCCTCAGGTCCTGTGTGGACAATAAATTAGCTGTCCCATTCCTCCGCTTAAAGACAGTTGGCGACAGAAGCTTTAGCTCTGCAGGTCCTAGACTGTGGAACTCGCTTCCACAATTCTTGCGCAACGACATCTACTCTCCAACTGCCGACTATGGCACATCTTTTTCAGCGGTTCTGAACTACTACTTCCATGCTACTCATTACCTCAACTGCTCTCCTAACTCTGCTATGCTTCCCACTTTCTCTTTGTTGCGTGAGACGAAGTCTGTTGGCTACCGAATGCGTACCGAAAGCCACTTAGGCTGTGAGTGCGCTATACAAAACTCTCCTGCTTAACACCCACATGGTCTTTATGACTTTGTGGAGTTATTGACGGAGATACAAACTGTCGCCATACCGCGCTAAGCTTTAAGGATCTTCGGTTTTGATTCAGAGTTACAAAAAACAGTCTACTGATTTTACCCGCAAAATTAAGTGCACTGACTCATGGGCGTTCTCATGTTGTGACCTCAAATGGCCAACTACGAACTTTGAGGAGTAATAGCTAGAGCAAGAACTGAAAGGGAGGGAAGTACACGTACAGCTGCAATCTGGTTAGCTCAGGCAAAGCAGTGAATCTGTTCAGAGGTTATTCCTCCTCATCATACATTTACAATTGTAACAACGAAATGAAACGCTTCTAGTCTATGAGAGATCTCCGCAGTGAGAAAATGGTAAGACGACTAAAAATTGCCAAAACAACTCCTTGGCGGGGAATTGAACCCCGGTCTCCCGCGTGACAGGCGGGGATACTAACCACTATACTACCAAGGATCTGCTGACTGATATTGCATTTATGGGTACTAATTCTCAAATCTATTCTGTCGTTGCCGCAATTACAACTGGGAATTAGCTGCGTCAACTAACTGAATATGACAATGTGCAAGATGCCTACTGAATGAACCGGAAGATATCAGAGAGCCACGGCTCGCGTGGTACCAAGCTGCTGCACGTCGCTTGCTCGACCAAGCGGCGTGCAGCGGGCGGCGCTAGCTCAGTCGAGACGTGGAGGGATCGCTGCTCCGTCAGTCGCGACGGATTCCGTCACCCCAAAGTACGCGTTGTCGCCGCTGCGGATAGCAGCGCTCGCGAGCGGTACCAGCGCAAGCGGGATCTCGCAGGAAAGGAGGCCGGGGGCGACCGAGCGCGTGCATCGGTCGCTGCGTGGGAGGAATAGGCGGTTCTCTGACTATAAAAGAAAAAAATAGTATCTGATTTAGCAGCCTCATTTGGATAGAGGCAGACGACGCCTTCACGGCTATCGCCGCCACCGCCGCAGTTGGCAATGCAGTACCACCCATAGCAGAACTCGAACGTACTACCGAGGTCCAGAAGGGAGGGCACGCGTTACCTCCTGGGCTGTCGCTACCGACCATAAATAATAATAATGCACTTGATAAAGCGCCCTTAGAGAATCCAATCTCATTCTAGGCGCTTTAAATTTGCTGCAAAGGGACCAACTCCGTGCATTGACGACCGTGCAGCGAATGCTATTACATTTCTCCTAGAATCGAGCGTATTCCATCACTTCTTACCAGTCGCAGGGACTTGACTGTTCATAGGTTCCTACTGGCTGGTATGGTTTGGCCCAAAGGTAATGTGCTTGCTTACTAAGACCAAGGTAATGGACCTGAGCCCCGCAGTACGTAAAGGTACTCGTACACGTACACGTACAGTACACGTAAAGCACCTGGATAGAGGTGAAGTTCTCTTAAGGTGCCGTTCAAATCATTTAGTGGGGCCTTTAATGTGATTACGATTGATCTGCTGTACATAAGCGACACAGTGTGTGTACAATCTTGTTTTCAATTGGCTAAACTCGAGGTCTCTCAAAGGTTTAGCAGATTTACAGAAACCCAACGTCAGCACAAGAAGTAGGAGCGATGCCATGGACGTGTCGGCAGTTCTCGCTTGTGAATGCCTACGGTCAGTGCACGCGGCCTGCTGCCAGCAGTCCCCGGCCCGCAACTGACATTCGCCCTCTCCCCCCACCCCCGTCATTCGCAAGAGTTTCATGCTTGGCCCTAAGAAGATCAGCAGCTGGCCTTTTTCGATGACGCCGCCCAGATCTTAGAGTTGAACCGAAAACTTCGCGTCGAAGACGTCGCGATTGGCGAACGAGGTGCGGCTGCATAACTGGTGGATTTTAAGCAGTCGCTCTTTTGTCTGTCCTCGATGAGTGGTGACTCCGGCGGGCGACTCCGACGCTCCTCTGCCGCCGCCAATCGCACTCCGACGTCCGCTCATCGCAACCGCCCGACGGCCGCAGCCGCGTGACGCCCGCTGGCCTTGAGCTCTTCTGCCGCCGCACGCTGCTACGCACACTTGGGAGCACACTCCGCTCAGGGCACGCTAGAGGGCACGACGCGTCCGCTGGCCTTGAAACTAGCGACGCACTCGACGCAGGCGATTCGAGCGAGGACGACGACTCGGTTAGCTGCCAGCGGCGAGTGCGATGCTCCTCGCGGCGTTTAGTTGCTTGCTTTGCATCGTCGTCGGTCACAATCGAATGCTTCAATTTGGCGGATATTCGGACGCGTTAAAAGAAAAGGGGGTGCGCGCGAGACCGCCTACGGCGCCGCCGCCGCCCGCCGCCGCTGCGTTCGGCTGGTAATCGGAGCTGACCGCACGCTCGCCATCTAGCGGTCGAGTCTCAACTCTCGTCTGCGGCATTCGGTAATTGACGCCTGCTCATCGCAACCACGTGGCAACCCATGGGCCGCCCGCTCCGCAGTATCGGAGTCGATAGGATGGGCGAACGCTTGCTCTCAAGACCACCGCCAATGGCGCTGCTCGACGAAGCGTAAATGTGAGCGGCCAGGTTAGGCTCGAGCTCGCTGGCAAGCTCGTTACGCTAAGCCTAGCTACGTGCCCTAGCAGCGCACTGCGACAGGCCTCGCGAAGCATTGGCATGACAGGTTTCAGCAAAAACTGCATGCCCCTACTGAATGAACCAGAAAAACTATTTATTCATTTATTTGTGTTTCTAAATAAGTATATATATATATATATATATATATATATATATATATATATATATATATATATATATATATATATATATATATATATATATATATATATATATATATATACGACGATTGTGAAACCAAGAACTCGGGACCTCAGTCGTGAAATTTTAACTAACGCGGCAGCCGACGGACTTCATCTCGCGTATCGGCGGGAAAGCGAGAAGCTCGCTCGCGTCGTCCGAGCGACGTACGACGTCGGCGTCGTCGGCGGCGGCGAGTCGTCGGCGGCCGCTGCAGCGGCGCGAGTAGCGACGTACGACGACGGACGAGGACGAGCGGCGTCATTCGCGGACGCGCGGTCGGCAGACCTACCGGGCCTAAGAAAGAGCCTGAAACGTCCTTGACACGTCAAAGACATCTTTGACGGTCGGCTGGTGAAAGCGGCCGATGGTCTTGAGGCACGCTGCGCTCGGAAAGAACGAGGCGGCGGGAGAGGGAGGCGGCGTGCGGACAACGATGGGCAATGACTTTTCAGCACTGTTTTTCATCGCTCAGGCGTATCAGCACTCTGACAGATGACGTAGTTATCCTGAAGTGCTCTTTATTCGAAATGCTATTCACGAAATTGAGACGCACGCGTGCATCACCCGCGCTCAGCGCTTTTCGGCGCCACTAATCGGCGCTAGTGCGCTGGCAGCCATTTTCGCCATATACGAGCGATCGGCGCGGATGCGAGGCGCTGCAGCCGCCTTCTGCAGCTGCACGCCGGCCGAGCGAAGCCGCTCAACTCAAGGTCAGCGCCGCGGCTGCAAGGCCCATCGACGCTGATCGAGAAATTTCCTCACCACCTCCGACGTGTTCGCGTTCGTGTCGAGGTCGGCCGAAATGCCTGGACGGAGCGGCCGCGCCGGCTCTGAGCGGCAGCTTGAGGGCGGTGCGCATGCGCGAGCATCCGCCGCGAAAGATCGCGGGCGGAAGCGGCGTTCGAGCTTTTCGCTTCGACCGCGGCTTACTGGTGGTCGAGCATCCGGCTTCCAGATGCGGCAGCTCGACGGAGCGTAAGCAGTCCTCCTTGCGCCTCTGCAGGTGCGCGGCTCTCCTTCGTTGCTGGATCCTGCGGTCTCTCTCTTCGACGACGTATCGGCTTACGCTCTTGGTAAACATGCTGGAAATATTTGCCCAGCTACCAGCGCGGACGAACGCTTTTGGCGGAAGAGGCAACCATAAAGCGAACGGTCGCCGGGCGCCACCGATCGCAACGAGTGCCGCCGCCGCCGCCGCCGCCGCCACCGCCGCAGCCGCGATGAACGAATGAAACTTCGAGAGCTTCGCTAGCTGAAGCTGGCGTAGCCTCCGTCATCGAAGCTCTCGCGCGGGTGCGTGCTCCAGAGAGAGGGCGGCAAGGGCGGCAAGGGCCAACCCACACGTGATCGATGTCTGACGCTTCTCGCTGGCGCTTGTCGCTATCCCGAATGTAGGGCAGCAGCGTTTTGACCTCCCAGTTGTGGAGGCTCTTGGCGAAGGTCTGCAAAGCGAGCGTCGGGCGCCGCCGCTGCGCCGGCCGCGTAGCCCCGAGAGCGTATGCCCGTGCGACGAGGGGGCGGCAACTGTGGTCGGAGCCGCCGAGGAGGGCTTAGCCAGCTCAGAGCGCTCTCTCGACAATCGGCCGCTAGCCGCCAGCGCGTAAGTCCAATTCGCTTCTGATTTTAATGCTGAGATGAGAGGCGCACGTTTCGTGACTTTCCTGACCGAACAGCAGGACGTCGAAGGCTTCGCTTCTCGCGTGACGCGGAAAGCACATCGCTGCCTGCGCCGAGCGATGTGGTTCGGAAGTGGCGCCGCTCAGAGCGAAAGTGGCGCTGCTCAGAGCGGAAGTGGCGCCGCTCAGAGCGGAATCGGTGCCGCCCAGGGCCGAGCTCAGCCGTGAAGCGAATTGAGGACGAGAGTTGAGGTAACACACACTCTTTCTCGCACGCTCAGCGCCTGTCACTGTGTGTAAGCCCCCATCCCCGCCCCCCGCGAAGGCAGCGGCCGCGGGTAGCTCGCTCGCACCGACGCCGCCCGCTCCGCTGGGGCGGTGGCGTCTCGATTTCGCGTCGCCGCCTCCGAAAGACGCCCCCGAGGTTGACTTTGAACGGGCCGCGGGCGGAAGACGATAATCGCATGCAAATGCCGCCGCAGCTGCAGCTGGGGCTAACCTTGATGCGTTTGGAGAACTCATCTGGGTGCAGAGCGAATGAGACGGACTTGTCGAAGTCACGAACCACCTCCAACGGCCGCAGCCGCCGGTCGGCTATCGATTTCACCACTTTAGCCATCGGATGCGGCAGCCTCACTATAACCGGGAGGAATTTGTAGCAGACGACGATGACGCGACCATATCAATCGGTAAATCGGCCAGCTCCTCCGGCTACGCCGGTCGCTGCGCGCAAGCCGGTGGTCGTTTCGGGCTCGAGCGGACCGCCGCTCAGCCGGAAGCGCCCGGTGCGGCGCTTCCGGAAGGACGGTCACAGCGAGCGAGCTTCGGACAGCGGCAGGAGGCGAGGGCGAATGAAGCCGTGGAGGAGGCAGAAGCCCGCTAAGCAGCGCCAGGCAGAGACTGTCCGGGGGATGGCGGGGCGTCTATTTCGGTCCCAAGCTCCCAGCGACGGGCGGACGCTCGGCTGTACTCACGTGGGCGGGCCCCGAGGACGTCCGGAGAGTTGACGACGTAACCGTGTCTGTAGTTGAAGCCGGGACGGCTCTCGCGTAAGGCGGCAGCGACGTCGAGGAAGTCTTTCGTGACGCTGACGCCCTGAAGAACATTCGCACGGCGCCTCGCGCTGCCGACGGAAGGTGCTCGGTCGCTGTTCACGAGCCAGGTCACGTGGATTCGAGTCATTCGGTCATAGCCGCCTAGGCTCTTCGGCCGCTATGCAGATGAGGCTGTTGACTAAGCTAACCGTTGACAGACTTTTACAAAATGTTTTGAAAATTTCTAATTAAAATGTGCACAAAACCATGGGTTGCTATCTGCAAGTCTTCACCCAGCCAAACGGGTCGCGCGAGCGTAGAAATTGAGGCACCAGCAGCACGTAACCACGCTCGGCGCCGCAAGCGCGCCGAGTGCGAAAATTAAAAACCTCCTTCTTCCGCAAGCGCGCCGCGGCGTGACCACGCAAGGTCTGAGCCAGCCGGTAAGGTACTCGCACCTAACGAAGCAGATCTTGAGCCTAAACTCTGCCGCAAAAGTGCCCCTTGAGCAATTCTTTACTGCCGTAGGCTGCATCTGGATTAAAAGAGCCGCTATAATTGTTCTGCTTTTGAATTACAAACTAGCTAGCTTTTGCTTTGACCCTGGTTCTTATATATCATATAACACAAGATAATATAATCATGAGTATATATATATATATATATATGTGTGTGTAATATATATATATATATATATTATGAGTATATATATCTTTAATTATTAATATTCTATAGTATATATTCAAAATAAATGTGGTATAATATTTGATATAAATATTCCTAATATAATTTAATACTATAGTGTAATAAATTAACATAATGTAATAGTTTTTGCTTTGAGCCGATTCTTATGTTAGGAGCTCGAACTTCCCAGTCTAGGTCACGTGGGTTCTAGTTCTACCGCTGGCAATCGATCGCTGTTAAGCGCCAGAGTGAAAATTTTGCTTTCAAAGGGTGCTAAACAAGCGAGCTATCGTTATACCTTTTTTATCATTTCAAAAGACGGGCGCGTAATAATAGCTGGTAAGGCTCTTCCGTCGCTACATAAATGAGGCTGTTTAATCAGCCGACCTATATTGTCAAGTTGCCAGAATATACACGGCGGACCCCTTCTCACCGTCTGCTGGACACCTCCCTCCGTCGTGTTTCGAACGCCGGACCAGCGACGGGCTAAAATCGCCTGCTCGTTACTCGAGGGATCGCGCGAAGCGTCGGTGCGCTCGCAGTCAATGCTGGCCTCGCTTTCAAACTCCGGGCACTCGTGTAAGAGCAGCTCAGGAAGTAGGTTAGCGAGGGGAGGTCAAAAACTGCATGGGTAAGGGGGGCGGCAAATTAAAAAGCTGCGAACGTCAACGCTTGGAGCGAGCGTCTTCTTTGCTGATAGAGTGCCATATTGGTCTCCCATTCAACTCAACGGATATATCGGACGCTTCCGTCGTTGCGGGCCGTCGGCCGGCCGAGATGCGGTCACTTGGGGGCGTCTGACCTTGACGTCGACCTGCCTTGGCTCGCGAGCTGAGCGTTTCCTTCGTTTTTTTGTCGTTCTAAGAGAAGGAAAGCGAGGAAGAGCTTCCCGACCACCGGTCGATCGGTGCAGGTAGATCAGCGCAGGTAGCTGCGAGCGATTGTTCCGCCGGCGCAGGCTTCGCGAGGTGAGCAGCAACAATTTCGTCCCTACGTGGCTGAGGTTGTCCGTGCCCACCTTTGGGTTAGCGTCGGCGAGCTTTCGTTGTTTCCGCCGCACCATTCAGGCGAAGCATCGCCGAGACCGCACGAATCGAACGCGCTACTACCAAACCAGTCAGGACGGTATTCACACGTAAGCGAGCGTTTGACCTCAGCAACCGCGCGACGGCGTTACCAGTCTGGACCGGGCGACCGAAGCATTGCCGCGGGCTACGCTCTGAGCTATGCTCGAGCACTTTCTCCTTTCCAATTCGTACAGGCTATGCATGCGAACGACTCCGGTCCGTCGATTTCAGCGGAAACTGCGCAAGCGACTTCGTAAAGGTGCGTGCGATGCGAAGCGTTCAGCGTCGCACTCACGCCGCGCGGCGGAAAATCTACTCAAAAAGCATGGACGCAAGCCGCGGGGGGGGGGACGGTCGAGCGCGTGCTCCCTCGAGGCGACGCGTCTGCGTACGCACGCGCGGCGCATGGCGCCCGCGCTGGCGTCCTACGCTGATGTCCAGAAGGCGCAGAGCCGACGATCGATTGGAAGACACGGCGTCAATCAGATCCATCGCGCCGGTGGTCGTCAGAGGGTTGTCGCCAATCTGCGGCGAGCCGGAAGTGGTGACGGAGGAGTCGCGTGGGCGAGGACGCGTCGGCAATGTGAAAGCGCGTCCAGCGAGAGCGGCTCAGGCAGGGCCTCGGGCGCCGCGGCCGGTAGGGCTCTCGGTGAGTGGTGCTAGCCAGAGACGACGCGTGAAGTGCGTAGCAGATAATTCAAATGAAGGAACTTGTATCGGAGCAGTTCAATGATGACCCTTAAGGGAAGGAGTTCATTCTTTTGTTCTTTTCTTCTATCGTGATCGTTTTAGAAAAGAAATTTGTAAGGGCGCACGTGATTCGAGCTAATTAAGTCGAGGCGAGTGCCGACTCGGCATAAAGTATAGATTCAATTAAATTATGGATTTAAATTTAAGTAGTATATTTACAGAGGCTCGAATTGAGAAGGCGTTACCACGTAAGCGGGCTGCAATCCGCTTTAGCTTGGAATTTCTTGGCACCTGCATTGGAAATGGCATTTTTCTTGGCATTTCTTGGCACCTGCATTGAAATGGGCAATTTTGCAGACACACCCCTCCCTAATGTAATGTAACGTATCTCCGTCTGTAACTCCGCAAAGTCATAAAGACCATGTGGGTGTTACGCAGGAGAGTTTTGTATAGCGTACTCACAGCCTAAGCGGCTTTCGGTACGCATTCGGTAGCCAACAGACTTCATCTCACGCAACAAAGAAAAAGTGGGAAGCATAGCACAATCAGGAGAGCAGTTGAGGTAGTGAGTAGCATAGAAGTAGCAGCTCAGGACCGCTGAAAAAGATGTGCCATAGTCGGCAGTTTCTCTTCCTCTCTCGCGCCCTCCCTCTCCCTCCCGCTCTCCCTCGCTTCCTCTCTCTCTCTCTCTCTCTCTCTCTCTCTCCCTTCCTCTCCCTCCCTTCCTCTCTCCCTCCCTCTACCACTCTCCGTCTCGTACTCAGCCTTCGCTAGTACCACGGCTGGGCTGCAGACCTAGGCAAATGGGCAAAGGCCTTCAGTAGACGCGACGGAGCGGCCTAGCACTGCTCGTCTTAGCCTAGGGGTAAGGCACTTGCTATTTACGACTCAGTTCACGTGTTCAAGTCCTTCACTGGCCTCTTCGAGACCTGCGGCATGCGATTCCCTATTGCCAACAGCTGGAGCTGGAGCAGTCACCCTTCGCGAGCTGGAGTAATCGCGCCCGAGGTTCTCCTGTCGCTAAGTGAACGAGTCGTCGTCCGATTCAATCGCTACAGCTCGCGAGTTCGCGGTTTTGGAAGAACCCTAATGGAACCTGCCGCTGCTCTGAGGCCTTCAGCTATGCCTGCTGCCTGTCGCCTAGAGCCAGCTGACACGAGCTATGCAGCGAGAGAGTTCGCGCGCGCTCTCCCGCCCGCGCGAACTTTCAAGCGCACTGTCGGACGACGCGTGGGCGCGCGCGCTCGCCTAGGGTGGGGAGGGGTGAGCGTCGCCCCTTGGCGCCAGGCTGCGCCTACGGTTAGCTCTTGGAGCGTGCTGTTGGCTTCCAGCGCCTCGGCGAACGCGAGCGCACCGTCCCAGTTGATGTTGTTGCCGCTCAGGTCGAGGCGTACGATCGAGCGGTTCCGCTCGAGAGCGCGCTGCATGCTCACGGAGCCCTCGTAGGCGAAGCCGTTCGCCGACAGCAGCAGCGTCTTCAGGCCACAGTTGTTCTGAGCGAGAGAATGGCGCCCGCGGAGGGGGCTGTCAGCGCTCGCGTTGAGCCGCGCACGCGACGACCGAGGAGCACCTTCCCGCCGCTCCGACGCGAAACGCGGGCCAGCTTAACCGGAATGTAAAGACTAAAGGAGATTCGTGGTCTTGTGAAGGCTACAAAGAGTGTGAACGTAAACAACTTCCTGGAAGGTCGTCGAACCGTTCGCTTGTTAATTGCTCGGCCGTGCTTAATTTTAATGGCTACCAGAAAATTGTACTGTTTTTCTCTTAGTAAACTTCGCTCAGTCCTATCGATAGTTACGTTAGAAGACCTTGGCGAAACAGACCGATTTCGTCTTGCCTTCATAGGCTGGGGGCTATTTAATTTCTGACGCCAATGAATTGTGGGCACTTGCGTGTGCGAGCGCACAAAAAAAAACGATTCGGGCTACGCCGACTGGCGAAGTTTTCGCGCCATCAGCATTTGCATCGGTAGGGCGCTGCTGGGCTCCGCGCGTCGCTCCGATCGGACGTCGACCGGCGGATGGAGCGGCGGATGAAGCGGCGGCGGCCGCTGCTCAGACGCTGCCGCTCAGCGCCAGCGCTGGCTCTCGGCGCGTGAGCTCACGCGCCGAGAGCCAGCGCTCCTCGTGCGTACCTGCATTGCTAGGCCAATGGCGATAGCACCGTCTTTTCGGATGTGGTTCCAGCTTAGATCGAGCCGCTCCAGCGTGTCGTTGATGGTCAGCGCTCGTCCCATGAACCTGGCACCGCCGGACCGGAACTCGTTGTGGCTCGCGTCTAAGCTCACCAGATTCTCGTTGTCCTGCCGACGTCAGAGCGGAAGCGAACCGGGCTCAAGACGAGGCGGAGCATGCATCGGCGGCTCGACGGCGGCGGATAGGCTGCTACCTGAAAGCTGATCGAGACAGCATGGCGCCGGCTGCTGCAGGGCGGCGGCGGCAGGGCGGCGGCGTGGCACCGGTTAGCTACGCGCTGCCGACTATAATTGTGTAGTCGCGCCATCGACACCTTTATTCCTGCTGCGACGTGTTTGCCGTCGTCCTCGCCAAGGCCGTTTCCTGCAGGATGGAGAGTGTAGACGGTAAGTTTCAGCCGCTTCAACGGCCTCATTTATTTAGTGGCAGAAGACACGCAGCGGCTGAATTCTGCCGCTAAATGCACGAGGCTTGATAAATAAATCGCTCGCTGTTGCAGTGGACACGAACGACTCGCCCGCTGCACTAGGCTGTCTCACTCGATATGTTCAGATGCTTGATCGTAGTATTGCGTCTCATCAATTCAGCTAGAAAGGCCGTCGCTTCTGATCGCCCGAAATCGTTGCCAGAGACGTCCTGAAAAGCGTTCGAGCGCGAGCCGCCGCCGCCGTCGCCGCTCGCTCGCTACTCCTCCGGCTCGCCGGAGATATCGAATTTGAGAGGCGTCCGAAGCGCGCGCGGCGCACGCACGCGCGGCGAAGTTCCGCTCGCTCCGGCGGCTCGCGCGCAGCCGTCCGGCGGCGGCTGCGCGCGAGCGATTTGTCGTGCGCGCACGCGTTTCCAATAGTTTCGAGCGCCGCTCTAACCAGCTCGGCGACGGTTCGATTAGAGATGAGGGCGGCGCACAGCTGTTTCCCGCCTTCGCCTCCCAAAGAGTTATAGCTCAGATCGAGGCGCTTAACGCAAGTGTTGCTCTGAAAAGATAGCATTTTGAAATGCATCAGCATCGAGAGGAAGTCGGACGGCGCCAGTGTGAATGAGTGAGTCTCGCGCGGGACTCACGCTGAGGTGCGGGCATCCGGGTCAGGGCTCTCCTTAAGCATTACAGCGTCGCCACTTTGGCTGCGGATACCAGCCGGCGCGGCTTGTTCATACGCGCCAGTAAGTGCGACCTTGCACGCTGCCAAAGCGTTTCAGCACATATCTGAATGCGATGAATGTCTAAGTGAATTTATGTATACCGGGCTTCTATATATACATTCATAAATATATAAATATATATGTATGTATATACATATATTTATGCATATGTGCACACACACACACTAATATATATATATATATGTATATGTGCAGGTATCCTAATCCTGAACTAAACTATGCTAAAAATGAGTGTGTTAATATTACTCGGAGAGCTCTTTACAGCGCAGTGATACACGACTACACGATTTAGCAGCTCCTCCGCATAGTGCCCTAAGAAAAGGTGGCCCAATGACTTTTTCTCGCCCCAAAGAGAGAGAGAGAAAAAGAATTGTAGTTGAGTGAGAGTGAGTAGGATAGTCGACGAACTGTACATGAAGAGAGAGGGAGAGAGAGAGAGAGAGAGAATAGTCACGGGAGGCGATCTGAAGGGTAAACAGGAAGTTGAGACACGTTCAGTGAGCGAGCGGGTGTCGAGGAGAGCTGGAGTCGCTGGAGACGCGGCGGCAGTGCCTCTCTCTTGCGCGCTCCCAGTGCATCGCCTCCACTCACTGCAAGAGAGACGGCCAGCGGATGAGCGCCTGAGCAGCCCACGTGACGGTGCGCCAGTCCAAGGTCGCTATGTCGCAGCTCGTCACCGATGCGGCGCTGATCGCGGATGCCCGTTCGCTGACACGCTGAGCGATAGACGTCGGGGATAGACGTCCGCCGACCGGATGTGTCCGCTCCCAGCGTCGTAGAAACTTGTGAAGTGCCTGAATAGAGATTAAGTTCTCTTTGGGTGCTTTATAAGTTAATTATATATATATATATATATGTATATGTATATATATATATATATATATATATACATATATACGTGCGTGCGTGCGTGCATGGCTTCTGAACCAACTCTGCGAAAGCGCAGTTCAGACGGATGAGCGAGTGCAGAACGAGGCTGCGGCGGCGGCGGCTCTTGCACCGCCCGCTCTCGCACCTTCGCGGCTTCCGTTCATGTCACAGCTCCTATCACTGGACTGAATCTTTGCTAATTAGCCTTTCACTTTGTATGGACTGAAAGTCTAGAACTCACTTCCGTCTTTTGTCGTTGCCTGCATTGACTTTGCATAGTCTACGTCTTTCCTGAAAGCCCATCTCCGCTTTACTCAACTTCCCCGCTTATCAGCTTTCAGCTCCCCGAGACCTGATCTTTTTTCTCCGTGTGCTTATCTGTGCACGATTCAGTGCGCGATACAAGTCAGGCGTCCTACCTAATAATCAGCTTCCCGAGTGCGCGTTTCTCGTGCACTCTTGCATGCTGGTCTAGGTACAATCCTTGTCTGCTTTTGCATGCTGGTCTAATGTAATGTAATGTATCTCCGTCAGTAACTCCACAAAGTCATAAAGACCATGTGGGTGTTACGCAGGAGAGTTTTGTATAGCGCACTCACAGCCTAAGCGGCTTTCGGTACGCATTCGGTAGCCAACAGACTTCGTCTCACGCAACAAAGAGAAAGTGGGAAGCATAGCAGAGATAGGAGAGCAGTTGAGGTAGTGAGTAGCATAGAAGTAGCAGTTCAGGACCGCTGAAAAAGATGTGTCGGCAGTTGGAGAGTAGATGTCTAATCACGCTGCCTTTAGTTACAGCTTCTCTTGACGCGAGTTACGAAGCACCTGAAGAAATATTCAGTTCTCTTAGAGCGGTGTGCAGATGACTTATTAATAGTTATTGTTGTTATTCATTCGAGGATGGTGCCCAAATTAAGTTGCATTTCAAGCCTAGAACGGTCAGATTTCCACCCCTGGCAAGAGGGCAGCCACGTGCTATTAATAAAGAGGCTTTTAGGGATAGCAGAATCGCTAAGGAACTTGTAAGTTCGCGTGGGCGATGTCTGCAAAAAATACTGGGAAATGGAAACACATAAGGCACTACGAATGTAACGGCTACGACTAGCTCCACCAAGCAAGAGTCGCTAGCCAGCCGCAAACCGTCACGTGGTGCTGACGCATTAAGCACCACGTGACAGGCTCGCAGCTGCGAGAGGCAGTGCCCTGAGCTCACACATCGCCGCCGCTGCCGCCGCCGAGAGAAACATTAATGAATCATTCGTTAAGCTGCGCCTTGACGGTCAGAGTTCAGTCGCTCGCGTTGCTAAGTGCGACCCCTGACCCTTGGCGAGCGCGCCTAGCGGAGGAGCGAGCGGCTAAAACGGCAGAGTCTCTGCATAGAGCCAGCTCTCACTTTCTGCTAAGCGGCGCTGCGCCCGTAGCAGGCTGCTCAACATGGTAGCCAGCGCGCGCTTGTTTTTATGTTAAATAAATTCGCTTTGTGATATCTCCTGCACTGCACTAAAATAAACCCGTAGCTAAAAAGCTAGCTCTAAAACAACGCCTTTATTAAAAAAACGTAAAATATCAGCTGGTGATGGGTTGAAGCCATGCTGAGCAGCCTTCTACGGGCCCTGTGCCGACAGCAGAAAAAGCAGAGCTGGCTCCACGCATGAGCGACTCGCGCCAGTCGAACGCAGAGAACGACAGCCTCCGCTTGCGGGCGCATGCGCACGGCGGCTCGAGGCGGCCACAGAGAGCGGCGGCCGCTTATCGGACAGATGGGCTCGCTCGCTCGCTCGCGCGTCGCATCGCTCGACGACGAGCGAGCGACGCGACGCGAACGCGCCGCTTCCTTCGTCGTCTGAGTGCAAGGTTTCGTCCATGCGCACCCCCCCCCGGCCTGCGGCGGCGCCGCGCCTAACTGAGTTATCGGCCTCCACTGGGCTGGAGGGTCATCCTGACCACCGACTAGCCAATCGGGGTGCAGCTTAGCGTTAGCAGCAACACTAGCGAATCAGAGCGCAGCGTTTTGGTACCGCAGCCTAGGGAGAAGCAGACGAACGTCGGCCGGGGGGGGGGGCCGTGGCTCTTCCCCTCCCCCTCTGCTGGTTGCGCTGTCGAATAAACTGGCGGTGTTGCTCGTCGGCTGGTGTGTGTGCGTGTGTGTGTTGTGCAGTGCGCGACGGCAACCAAACAACAAGGCTGAAAGAGCGACGAGCAACAGTCGACGAGTCGCAGGACCCGTTGTTCGCCGACGCCCTGAATTGCCGCGCGGCAGCGCTCGGCGGACGCTCAGCCAGCCCAGCTGCGCGCATGCCCGTCGTTTGACGGTAGCAACAGCGACAATAGGACGCAGCACTCGAAAAGAACGAAATCTCTCCCCGGGCACAGATTAGATGCGCCGCAAAGGAAGTGGCGGAAGCGGAAGCGGAAGCATCGGCTGCGGCGGCAAAGAACTAAAAGCGGTTGTGGGCCCTCGCAGCGACCGAACTGTGGCGTCGCTGCGCGTCCGCTCGTCGTGGCGCTAACCTCGCGGCCCGAGGAAAGCGCCGCCGCTCTATGCGAAGCGAAGCTACACCCGTCGAAGTGCCGCAGCGCGACCCGGAGCCAAAGTTTGCGGCGAAGAACGGGATTCGTACGGGAAAACGGCCTTTCGGCGTCTCTGGGGGCCAGTGATTTCGCGAGCGCGACGTGCGTCGGCCATTTGCGACGCGCGTTCGCCACGAGAGCGCCATTTGCGGCGAAGTCGAAGGCGCCGCTGCTCACCGTCACGCGCTTCATCGCCGCCGCCACAGTCGCCACCCTCGCTACCGCCGTCGCCGGTCGCAGTGGCGACCAGCGACCAGCTCGCCATTTTCGCTCCGCCAGCCGAGCTTCGAGCGCGGTCTTCGGGCAGAAAGAAGTCGGTGAGAAGGCCGCCGCCGCCGCTGCCGCCGCCGCCGCTGCTGCCGACGATGCAGCTGCCGCGGTGCCCAGCTAATATTGCGGCCCTCGTGGCAGCCCTCTCGTCACTGGCGGCTTGGCGGGCGAGCGTCTTCGCTCGGCGCGTCGTCGGCGAGAGCGCAGCGCTTTGCCCGGAGCGCTGCGTCGCTTTGTATCTTTTACCCCCGCTCTCTGGAGACGCGCCGACGAGCGACCGGCCGAGCGAGCGTGCGGCGAAATGGGCGCCGCCAGCTCCGCCGAATGAAATATTAATCGACGGGGGATTAGGCGGCGCGCGGCCGCCGCCGCCGGGTGAAATATTAATCGAAGGGGGATTAGACGGCGGCGCGCCGCCGCCGCTGATTCGTGGAGCCGTGGCTGACGACCGCTACCGCCACCAGTCCAGCAATCGGGCCGCCTCGCGGCGAACCGTCCCAGCGGATTTCACGCACGGCTGACACTGCTGACGCGACGAGCTGCTGACGTGGCCGCCCGCGGCGGCTGGTCCGCAGCCGCCGCGTGAGGACCTAATAGCGGGCCACGGCGGCGCCCTGAAGAATTCATGAAGCGCCGAGAGGTCAGGCCGAGTGCCGGTGTCGGCCTGAGCTCTCAGCGGCTGCTGCGATTATCCGGCGCGCGCTCGCCGCCGTCGCCGCAGGCCATGATGCAATGGCCGCCGCCGTGGCCCCCGAGCCGCAGTGTACAACGACCACGCGCTGAGCGCACGCACAGCGAAACGACCGCTCACGCGAGGATCGAGGGCTCTTCCAAAGCCTGCAGCGGTCTTTGCGCGTTCGTCTTCGCGGTGGACTGCAATGTATCCGCTACCTGTAACTGCGCAAAACCACGAGGATTAATGATAATAATAATAATGCAATTGATAAAGCGCCCTCAGAGAACTCAATCTCTCTCTAGGCGCTTTACATTTGCTGCAAAGGAAATGCAATTGAATGGTGAGTAAAATCATTCTTGATAGACAAGCAAAATGAATAACATGGTTAGGGGTGACATGCACAGGGTCAGCATGCAAATGTGGTTAGTGGCAGCATGTACAGTGTCAGCACGCATAAGCACATCAAGGACGAATTACAGGGACCCACTAAACGCTGTTCTAAATAGGTGCTTGTAAATTCTTTTTAAATGTGGTCAGGTCAGGGGATGTTCTGACGCAGGTCGGAAGGGAGTTCCAGGCTTTGGGAGCATACGAACTAAATGCACGGTCTCCAAAGGATTTGAGGTTTGTACGGGGTATTTGTAGACTGTTGGATTCCGAAAAGCGGGTGGTACGATGCTTGGCCTGATGAGGGAGTATATCTGAGAGATAGTCTGGAGCCAAAGGATGAAGTGACCTAAAAGTGAGCGACAAAACCTTGAAGTCAATCCGTTGCTTGACTGGTAGCCAGTGCAGGTCGGCGAGAAAAAGGAGTAATGTGGCAACTGCGACGCTCACGACAGACAAGCCTAGCTGCGGAGTTTTGCACCAGCTGCAATCGCCTGATCGCACATGCCGGTAGGCCAGCGAGCAGTGAGTTGCAGAAGTCGAGACGGGATGTCATGAATGCATGGACCAAGTTAGTTGTGGTACCCTTATCTAAACAAGCCCGAATTTTAGCAATGTTATGAAGCTAAAAATTAAGCGATGAGTGCTGGAGAGTTTTCTATAGAGTACTATAAGCCTGAGCGGCCTTTGGTGTGCGTGTAGTAGCGAACGGTCAGCTCGGTCTCGTGCAACAAAGCAAAATGTGAGAAGCATGGCTGAGTCACGAGGTCACGAGACTAGAGTCGAGAAACTAAGTGGTGTAAAAGTAGCGGCTCATGATGGCTGGAAAGGATATGCCGCGCAGTCGGCAGCGGTAGCCTAAACTCTCATTCCGTTCATTACTTGGTTTAGTACGTTGGAAGCAGGACTCGCGCGTGCTGGCAGCGGGTCTGAAGATCGGCTCCATCACCAGATCAAAGAGGATCGGTAATAGTGGGACGCCCTGCCAAACGCACTGCCCTGCAGTCGTAGTAGCAACGCCACCAGCGTGTTGTCGCGAACTCCAAGCTCTAGGAGCGAGCCGGCATAGAGGCGCTCCACGAACCTGGCTCTTAGGCTGGACCTGGTAATCGACGGCACCAATTTAGTAATAATGGATGCGACGACGTCGTTCTACAGCAGCGAGGATGCTCTGATTATGGTTGCCCGGGACAAGACCGATAAATACGCAGCCATTGCCCGGTCTATCTTGACCGCTGGCTACTGGTTGGCAGTGGTGAGGCCCTTCGCGGTCGGGGCTCTCGGCAGCTGGTGGCCGAGCGACGAAGCATGCCTGGCCGAACTCGGCATCCCACGCTCGGAAGGAAGAGCATTAAGGCAACACTGCGTCTCCGGCGCCATTACCGGCTCGGAAGTCGTGTGGTCCTTGCTCCTTAACTGGGAGGCCCGGGTCGCACCCGCGACCCCAACAGGGCAGAGCATGGCTGGCTAATGTATAAATGCATGTAAAAAAATTCAATAAATCTTTCTATATACACACACACACACATATGTATATATATATATATATGTGTGTGTGTGTGTGTGCGCGCGCGCGCGGGCGCGCGTGTGTGTGCGTGTGTGTGTGTGTGCGCGCGCACGTGGGTGTGCACGTGGGGGTGTGTATAAATCAGCACCGAGGGCGCCGACTGACTGCCTGAGACTGACTATTACTGCGAAACCTGCAGGACTATTCCTATTCCTATTAACAAAGCATCCGGGCGCAGGATTCCTACTTACTGAGCATCAGAGGATGTACGATATTTAACGAGCCGCATCGTTTGCAGTGCGACCGCGGTATTAGAAAGCGGCCACATTTAAGAGGCATCGTGGAGTATATTGAGTCAAAGTGTCATCCGACGAATTTCTAAACCGGTTTAAATACGCTGAAGCCCAGCGGCATCATTTTCCGTATACCTTTCTTGCTTGCTACTTCAAAGTCGTGCGTTTATATTAAAAAAAGCGGTGGAAGGAATGCTTTATTAGTCCGGATTTGTTCCTTCGCCAGCACCTGATACCATTTAAGGCCGACGAAAAGAAATTGTCTCTACATCGAACTCGTCCTAATGAGCATATCGGCACAGCGAGGTCAAATTAGAACTTCTACGCCACTTGCATTAAGCGTACCGACTGAACGAGAATGCTCGAGAGTTCCGTTGGCAACTATCTAGCGGCCGCATCGACAGCTGGCCAATCGGTGAGCTCTGCGCCGAGCGGTTGCCAAACTCTCCGTTATATCCGTCGCCTCTCGCCCGCCTCGCTGTGCGACTCTGGCGCGAGCCCGCGCGACGCGACGCGATAAACAGACGCCGGCGGAAGAGCACTCTTCCGGAAGACGGCATATCCCGTCGCCATCTCTCTAGCGCGAGTCGCGACATCCCATTGGTTCTTGCGCATCGGCGCCAGCAGTCCGGTCGAGGGTGCGATCTACGACGCTGTCTGGGTTCCGCCGAGCCACGCCCATTCGGCTCGTCGCTGCTGCCCGTTCGCCCACTTCCGCCAACCAGCGGCCGCTTTGCTCACGCTGTGTCCAGGGCGCCAGGTCAGGTCGCCCGAGCGACGCCCGCGAAGCGGTCGGCGACTCAACGGCTGCCGCCGCGGCCGCCGCCGTTGGCGGGCCCGCTCTCGATCACCGGCGCATCGCCGTCGCGGCAGACGGCGTCGACACGGACGTCGTCAAGCGACTTCGGCCTGCAGCGACCTGCACCGCCGCCATCGCCCGAGGAGGCTGGGCCGAAGGCCGTCACGACGACGCCACCGCGGCGGCACGTCTGATTCTGCTTGTTGTAAGCCATTTTGCAGCAGCAGGCCGTGACCTGCAGACCGTGGCTGACGGACAGCGTGTCGCCGTCGCAGCAGACGCTCGCTCGGATATCGTGCGAGCGATTGCCGCAGCACGACGTGTACACCGCTCCGTAGCAGTCCTGCACCACGTCCGAGCAGCAGATGCTGTACATGCGATTGTAGATTGCCGAGCCGCACAGCGTGCCCCTGTCTCCGCCGAAGCCACCTGCAATCCAAAACAACGCCGCCGTCGACCAATCTGTGCCGGCGGCGGCGGCCAGCCGTGCGGCGCAAAGCCACGCGCGGCACGGCCAGTTGCTGTCGCCGGAATCGTTAACGAGCAGATGACGCGAGGATGTGACGCTACTGCCTGGAAATGACGTCAGTGGCGGCGTGGACCGCTCTGCGGCATCCCTCTTTATTTCTTTAAAAAAAGCCTTTTACCTATTGGCACGGCTACCAGCAAGCACGGAAAAATTTCGGAAATAAAACAATTCCGGAAAATGGCTCCGCTGTCTCGGTCACTCGACGACGGAGCGCCGACGCTCGAGCGGCGGTTCGGTAGCCGGCGGCCGGTCAAACATGTCCACGGAAGTGAGCCCTGCAGGCCGAGCCTGAGCGCTGCGAGTGCTGACGAAATCACGACGAAGCGCCAAAACCGGTTCTAGCAAAACTTGCGGCATCGCGAATCGGGAAGTGGAGAGCGCCGGCGAGCCTCGCTCCAGCGGCCGAACCGCGGCCGCTGGAGCGAGGCTCGCCGGCGCCTGTGCGAATCGCGGCGACAGCGAGGCAGAGCGCCGCCGCACGGAAGTTTGACCGAGCATAGCCGCCGTCGCCGCCGCCGCCGCCGCCTCGACCTCCCGAATCGAACGCTCGTAGCGGCGGAGCGCGCTGACGTCAAATGCGGGACGCAGGACGGCATCTCGCAGGCCATCTCATCATCCCGTCGTCATCCGTTCAGCTACCGAGATGAAAGCCAGCGCCGCTGTGCCTTTGCGTCTCGCACGCCGGCGGCATGACGAACGTCCGTCTACGATGCGATTACGGGAGCAAGCGAGCCGCGAGAGAGGCTTAGCAGCTTAGCGGAAACGCGCTCCACTGCTGTTGGCAGTCAGTCGTGGCTCAGTCGAGAGAGCGGGCGTCGCATTTCGAATCGATTGCCGGAATAGATGAAGCGAGGCGACGGGGAACGCGAGGCCGCGGTCGGTCGGGCAGCCGGCAGACGAAGAGACGCGGCGTTGAGTGAAGTGCGCGCTCGCTTGGTGCTGGGGATAGCGCGATACGCGTAACTTCGCATTTCCTAACGAAGCCAGTGCGCAGCAGTGCTAGCGGAGAACTGAAGCCAAAGGTCAAAGGACTAGAACGTGACGAGGCGATCGAGCAGTGGAATCGCATCGATCGCAATCGAATCGATCAAATTGAATCGTGAGCTAGCTTTACTGGTTTCTATCCAGCATACTCCCAAGTGACTAACGACAAACGGGTAGTACGATGCTTGGTCTGGTAGGGGGAGTGAATCTAATAGATAGACTGGAGCCGAAGAATTAAGGTACCTACAAGTGTGCGACAGAACCTTGAAGTCGTTGCTTGACTGGGACATTGAAATCAATGCATATGCTTTCCTCAAGTAGCGGCAGTTGCCGGTAACGAAAACTAAATTTGCTGCAGCGGCCAGATATAAATTCGTGGGAATATTTTCCTCCATAGCACTTTCAAGTGCATCCACAAAAAATTGTATAAGTGCAAAACACTAGTACTCGGGTCACTCGGCCTACTTCTTCACAGTGCCGATGAGTAACCCTCCGAATCTTCTTAATTCTAATCTCATGAAATTACGAACAATGTGTATCTGCCCATTTATGCGGCCATTTTCCAGGGATTAAGTCATCGTGCGTTGGCAGGCTCCCTGTAAGCACATGCCACCGAGTCTAGGATAAGGTGAGCCAAGGTACGCCTAAGGCTAAGGTAAGCGAATTTTAAGACCTAATTTGTGGGTTTGAGTCATGCAGCTAGCAGCGCAGTATTACCCACTGTAAGCGAGATTTATAGCCGCTCGCCGAGACTCCTTTGCTATTATGTAAATGAGATTGTTGAACCGACCGATAGTTTCCTGCGCTGAGCCCGCACGAAACACCGAAATTCCTCACCCTCGAACCCTCTTGTCAAGGTGAATGAAAATTCTTTGCGTCTCCTCACCAAACTAAGCGTAGACAAAATCTGCTTTTAGCTAGTTCATGCTAGTCTGGTCCGCCAGGCTAGCCGAGAGCAGTATTTCCGGCAAGAAAGCGTGTCGCGTGACCAAAAACCACCCGCCTTTCTTGGCATTTTCAGCTATTGCAAATACGTGGCAACGGCTCACCACCGACGTCGCTCGCACAGAAACATTAGTAACCATTAGTAACGTCGGCGACCAGCTTCACAGCGTGCATAGTGCCGTGAAATGTTGCTCCAGTTAAGCTATCGCAAACGATACTAGCAATACTAATCATAATCAGTAGGCAGGCGTGTAGATTTTTGGAGAACTAATTCTCTTTCTAGGGCACATTAAATTTGTGGCAAAGAAAGCAACGTGGGGCACATCTGGCCGTTCCCGAGAGGTTCAGATCGACAGCGCACCCAATACGGTCGTGGCTAACTAGTGTGATATATAGGCAGCATTCGAAAGCAATAACAGCTCCCCTTACCTGCCACTAAACGAGCTGATCGGCTACCTACTGCTGTCCCGAAGAGCTGCGGATGCCAAAGGGAGAGTCCTTGGCCGCGTCAGCTAGTGCCAGAGCGGCGACGACCAGATCTGCACCCGAGTAGAAGGATTAGCGCCAAAGCCGGGCGCCCAACTTTAGTCAACAGTATCCAATTGCGGTCACACATTACCCGCCGCCGCAGCTCCCGCAGGGATTTACAGGCTGGTCATCTCGTCATCAGAGGAGGCAGATAATGTCATTCGTTGGCACTTGCGATTCTCTGGTCTACTGGCTGCTTTGCAGCAGCCGATGCAGTTCAGCATACTGCCAACCGACAGGGCTGCTAAGCGAACCGACGATTTGAGCTTGCGTTGTCATAGCCCCGGAAGGTTCACAGATCGCACCGCCGTGGCGGGAAGAGCTCCAGTCGGCTGCGCTTCGCTTATCTCGGCTCGGCGGCTGCTCTCAAGGACTAGCTGAGGATAAAACTCAAAACCTTAGGCCGCCTTGGCCCAAAGATCTGCAGGGTGACCGGATCTAGAGTCCAGGATGACCGGACGCGTGCCTGCAAGTCGCAGGCGAGAGGCGAGAGCGGTTGCCCACCGGATGAGCGTCCGAACCTTGGAGCCCGTGAACGAACGCCTATGCCACCCGATCCCAAAATCTAGCCCAAACACTGCAGCTGACCCTGACCTCTGACCGCTGAGCCTGATCATTGCAGCTGCACGGCTTGTTATCGTGCCACTCAAAGTAGAAACCTAAGTAAGGGGTTCAAGGTATCAGAGCTGGTTTAGTCCAGCGGATAAGGTGCTCGCCCCGACCAAGGTCTGGCTGAGGTCGTAGGCTCGAGCCCCGAGGCGTATGTAAAGCACCTGAATAGGGATTAAGTTCTCTTGGGGCGCTATATAAATGAATGATATTTGTATATTTTTATATAAGTTTATAAGTTTATATAAGTATATAAGTTTCATGACCGATTCATGACTAGCACTCACCGCCTCTAAGCGTGGCCAGTGCATTCTGGACGAAATCTCGCTCGCAAGCAGATGCTGAAAGGGCCGAAGTAACACAAATGTTGACAGTAATTAAATTAAATTAAATTGACAGTGATATTAATGACAATACTACAAGCAATGTTAAGTATTTTGTACAGCGTCTTAAGATAACGTCATCTCTACTCGTGAGCTCTGAAAATCACCGAAAGTCAAGCAATAACAAATAGTAAAAAGCAAGACATCCTGCTTAGGCAAGAATGCAAATGCACACAATGATCAAGCTGAGCACTAGGTGCTCAGCTTGCAAAAGTGCACAAATTACTCACGGCCACCGGTTAGAAGGATGCCCGGTAAGAAACACAAGATTAAGTCGTGCGCATGTAAATGACGCACACAGGAAAAAAGACAGTTCCAACGAGGAGCGCAACGGAAGAGCAGGCCGTTGGTCACGCCCGTGGTCACGACGTGCTCCGTTTCATCACGAGCCACCCAGGCAGGATGATTCGCTCGCACAGGAGCAACTCCTGTCGGAACTGCTGGACGGGCTTTCATCTTAGTTTTTTATATTTTCATATTAGGAGATGACGAAATCTCAGTCTCTTTGGTGAGTTTTTGGAGCGTAGTAACTTAAGGTGCAGCCTTCGAGGGATCTGAAGTCGGCAAGGGGCGCACGTAATCGACCAGACCCCCGAGGAGCGTATGGAGCGACGATGCAAGGCCTCAAGTGAAGCTATTTATGATAAGTCAAGGCCCAAGTAAAATAATGGAGGAAAATTAAGAGAGGGTGGAAAAATCTTTAAGTCGACACTGCTTCACCGGCAGCCGGTATAGACTGGTGAGCAATAGTGGCAGGTGTGACTGTGTCGCCGTTAACTACAGATTCGATCATGCTTTCCTTTGCAAGAAATGTAAAGTACCTAGAAAAAGGTTGAAGTATCTGAAGGCACTATACAAATGCATTATCATTATTATTATTATTACAAAATAGCTGCTGAGGTTTGCACTTACTCTGGGCGCCCGATCGCACAGGCCGAAGACCTGCCGGAAGTCGCAATTTTTGAAAATCTAGTCGGGATGCCACGAATGCATAGACCTTTGCTTCGCTATGGTATCTTTATCAAAGCGAGGCCAGATTTTTGCAGTATACTTATGGTCTAGTTGAGTGTTGGTAGACATGACTACGGAGCTGACGACGTGCTCATCTAGTGACGTCATTTGGAATCTTCCACCAAGATTCCTGGTGGATGCCACAGAAGATATACTGGTAGAGCAGATTTGAATATTTAGGCTTTCCACTTTATAATTAAATTGTGACTATATCACCTGAAGATATATAAGTCTAATTAAAAATTCGGAATATTAAATTAAAATACATAGGATAAAATACACTTGTCTTTCTAAATTTCTCTCGGAGCGCATGCAATAGACCATCCTCTCAAGTCAAAGCTCGGATCGATTAACCAATTGATTGTGTATACTGATATATTTTTTAAGCGATCAATTGTGAGGCATTAAACACATTTAGACCCAAGATTACAACGCATATGAACCGTAACACTATAGTAAATGAACCCAAGAATATTAATAAAAGTAAATATGCATTTGCATAGTGCCTCATAAAACTAAATATCCTTCTAGGCACTTTAAGGAGACTGTTAAAGGAATCATGACCAAATGATTAGTGGTAACATTCGCAATGGCATCAAGGAAAACATTGTTTGATAAGACCTGCACAGGTTTAACATTCAAATATGTTTAGTGGCAGCCGGCACAGTCTCAGCATCCGTAAGCACTCTAAGGACGAATCACAAGGACTAACTAAATTCTGTAATAAACGGGTGCGTTTTTAAGCTTCTTTTTAAATTTCGTAGCGTCAGAGGATGTCGGGAAGTCAGTCGGGAGTGAGTCCTAGGCGTTGGGATCGTATGAACTAATCCCGTCTTGACTTCTGTAACTCACTGCTTGCAGGCCTACAGACATGTGCAATCAGGCAATTACAGCTGATGCAAAAATCCGCAGCCAGGCTTATCTGTCATGAGCGTCGCAGTTGCCACATCACACCACTTCTCGCCGACCTGCACTGGCTACCAGCCAAGCAAAGGATTGACTTCAAGGTTTTGTCACTCACTTTTAGGTCACTTCATTCTTTGGCTCCAGCCTATATCTCAGATATACTACCCCACCAGGCCAAGCATCGTATCACCCGCTTTTCGGAATCCTACAGTTTACCAATACCTCGTACAAACCTCAAATCCTTTGGAGACTGTGCATTTTGTTCGTATGCTCCCAAAGCCTGGAACTCTTCCCGAATTTCGTCAGAATATCCCATGGCTTGGCCACATTTAAAAAGAACTTAAAAACACACCTATGTAGGACAGCGTTTAGTGGGTCCCTTTGATTCATCCTTCATGTGCTTATGCGTGCTGGCACTGTGCATACTGCCATTAACCACATTTGCATGCTGACCCTGTGCATGTCACCCCTAACCATGCTATTCATGTTGTTTAACAATCATAATATTACTCACGATTTGATCGTGTTTCCCTTTGCAGCAAATGTAAAGCGCCTAGAAAGAGATTGAGTTATCTGAGAGCGCTTTATCAAGTGCATTATTATTATTAAGGTAGGGTCTCCAAAGGTTTTAAGGTTTATTCGACGTATATCTAAATGATTTGAGTCAGAACAGCGGCTTGTGAGATGGTAGTGGTTTACTTCTGATATGCAGGCTGAAGCCAGAGAATGAAAAAACCTAAAATTAAGTGGCAGAATAAATTCTGTTTGTAGAAATTGTAAACAAGCTAGAAATTAATCGGCCTGTATCTCGATACCGACTTTTTTAATCTAAGAAAATAAATGTGTGCATCTTTAATGTACTTCGGTAAAATCTTTACGTGGGCCTGGATCTCCTTAGTTCGTGCATTTTTAGAGTCAGTATAAGAAGCATTATATCGTATATAGAGAGAAGCATGATATCTTAATGTACATACTAATGTTACCTCGGATAATGTTTCCTCGGACGGCCGTAGCTAGTGATATACTTTGGTTGCTCTGAAAGCCGGCTATATCGGCTCATTTGAGAAGCATTCCTTGGAAGTTGGTACTTGGTACCAAAATTGCTTATCATTATTAGATAAGTTAAAGTTATTTCAGTTCACTTGAAATAGCTGTTTCCCAAATAAAAAAAATGGTTAAATGTGCAGAGATCTATATACAGACAGTGAATTATAGTTTAGCATACTTACTTATTAGCTAATGCGAAGCGTTTAGCGGCTTCACCATCCAACCAGGCTAAAAGAAGAAAATAGGTTGCTAACACATGCACATTTTTTAAAGTTAACTTGTACATATGAATCCCATTGTTTAATTAAGACGCCTAATAATGGTCTTCTTCAGCTACAAAATCACATACTGAGCACAATTCGCATTGGCACAAACCAGTCTCTTCGCTTACGAGATGATAGGAAGTCAGTGCGAATGTGCATACACAGTTTCGCTTCCCATGGAAGGTGAATTGAGCGAAGCAAAAATACCCTTTCTACATTGAATTTATGTCGACTAGATGCTTCCTACCCCTGAACGCGTAACAGGGACAGTTGTACTTCTGTGATTTCAAACAATATTACTGTCTTTACTAGTGTGTGACTATATCGCAGGCACACAGCATCGGAGTTGAAGCAGCAGCATATCGGCGTAGCACTTGGTGCTTGCTCACCCTGCAGTCCCTGCACAGCTTAAGTGGTCACTCTGTGACCGCCCTCCAACTCCGAGCCTGTTATTCGCAAAAGATGCCCACCCAGCCAGGTCCGATCGTGATCGACGGGCGCTAGCTCACACAGCTCACTGCCCTCTTCGTCTGTCTTTCACTTTATATCTCTGTCTGTCCATAGTTGTCTACCTCTGTCTGTCAGTATCTGTCAATCTCTGTCAGTCTCTGTCAATCTCTGTCAGTCTCTGTCAGTCTCTGTCAGTCTCTGTCAGTCTCTGTCAGTCTCTGTCAGTCTCTGTCAGTCTGTCTGTCTCTGTCTGTCTCTGTCTGTCTCTGTCTGTCTCTGTCTGCCTCTGTCTGCCTCTGTCTGCCTCTGTCTGCCTCTGTCTGCCTCTGTCTGCCTCTGTCTGCCTCTGTCAGTCTCTGTCAGTCTCTGTCAGTCTCTGTCAGTCTCTGTCTGTCTCTGTCTGTCTCTGTCTGTCTCTGTCTGTCTCTGTCTGTCTCTGTCTGTCTCTGTCTGTCCATAGTTGTCTACCTCTGTCTGCCTCTGTCTCTGTCTGCCTCTCGGTCTGCCTCTGTCTGCCTCTGTCTGTCTCTGTCTGTCTCTGTCTGCCTGTGTCTGCCTGTGTCTGCCTGCGTCTGCCTGTGTTTGTCTCTGTCTGTCTCTCTCTCTATATATGTGTGTGTTTGTGTGTGTGTGTGTCTGCGTGAACGTGTGTAGGCGTGACATCCCAGACATTACTTTCGATAGAGCAACGAGCAAGGATCCACGGAAGTGGCGCCTACGGGTGGAAGCTCGCCCGTCGGTCAGGTTTTCACGACCAGCTCTCGTCACCTTCGTCGCCTCGCTCTAACGGACGGGGCGACCCAACTGCGATTTACACGGCGCGGCCGGTCCCAGATCGCCTGCAGCGGACGCCAAGCTGCGATCGCAGCTTGGCGTCCGCTACAGGCGAGCGCTCTGGCAGCCAAAGCTTTGAGATCACCGCCTTTCGACCTCCAGCGACCGGATGTATCACGTTGCATCAGCTCAGACAGAGCCACGTTGCTTTAAGCTGCGTAATGGCTGGCGGCTTTCCTCTTTGCCGCCGACGCGCGGAAATTCCACCAAGTTCGGGCCCAGTTATACTGAGGATGCTCGGGGAAAATTAATGGCCGTCTTCGTCGCGCTCGCAACGCCCCTATCATCCGGGAAGCGGGACGGCGCGAGCGTAATTCCCATAGAAGCACCAGTGTAACGCTCTGCAGAAATTGAGTAAGCCGCTGTAGTAATTATTTTCGGCAAGCAGAGAGAGAGTGCGGGCGCGCGAGTGTATGTGCGTGAGTGAGAGAAAGAGAGACAGAGAGAGAAGAAATGGATGGAAATCATATTCGATGGTTTGGTTTGGAAAGCTTATTTCGCTAAGCGATGTCCGCAGCTAAATTTATGTGCCTCTCGTAAACACGTCTTTCGCCGCGTCTTCTTCGCAGGAATTGTTGGAGCAGCAGCCAACACGTGCAAACATCTCACACACAAAGGAAAAATGCTTATCGTGACTTCTTCGACAAAACTCGAGCGTGTGAACACCGGTTATTGTTGCTGTGGTCGGCGTGTATGTGTCCTACCTCGCGGTTGCGATTGCTCGGCTGGTACAGCGAGGAGGCTTAAAGTAAGAGCAGCTCCTACCTGTTGGCAGTCTGCAGATTTAGCCTCTACCCCACCCCCAATATCTAGCAACGTTGTTACTCAAACCGGTCTGAAATTGGTGCCTAGTCGGTGCCTAGTCGGTGCTGAGTTATGACGACAGTCAATTGTGCAACAACAGCTGCAGGAACACACCCGCAACAGCGACGCATGCTTTTTTCGGCTGTGACCGCCACTCGATGAGTCGCAGAGCCGAATCTTGCCCTACCATCACACTCGCGACGTGACATCAGTCAGCCCGATTCGCCTGTCGCACCGGAAGCAATGTGGAGGCAAATCGCCATGCCTTCGCTAGAGCGTCGCTCATTACAGCGGCGCTCGCTGAAGCTCGGCGGTCGCCTTCGTGCGTTATGCGAGCGGGAAAGTGTGGGAAAGTGCCCGCGTCGCGCCGCTACAAGAATCACCGCGAGGTATATGCCGACACGGTCACAGCCGAAAACCAGAGGCTGTGTGATCATGGTCCCGCTCGAATTGAAACTTCTTTCGCTCAGGCCAACACCGGAAGACGTTTGGTTGTTCGGCATTACATGTCAAGCGACTTCAAGCGAGACGACGTCGCTACGCTGTCTGCTCGCGCAGCTACGCTATCATTGAAAATAATTGTGAATAAAGACCAAATCTTTTGTTAGACGTCCTAGAAAAACGGAAACCGTCTCTCGCACTGCACTTAGAAGGGAAGAGAGCCAATCGAGAGGCTAGTAAGTCAAATATCGTGGTGCCCATGCGCATAACGGACTTCTCACTTTGACAAAGTGAATGCTTTGACGAAACCGTGGTTTGTGGTGAGTCTCTCCTTTTATGTCGTAGAGTGCAGTAGACCACAACGCTATATGTGCAGCACGAAGCGAAGTAATTATCTCAAGAGGATACGCTAAAATAGTGCGGAAAGTCCGAAACAAGTTTCCTAATTTTCCTCTGCTTAGTCTCGCAACCGCAGAAGGGCACTTGTGTAGAATAACGCTATTCGAAGAGTCCTGAACCGAGCAAATGCAGGCGCGCCTCTCAAAATAATGTGGTAACATTTGGTCGGCGACTGATCCTGTCCGTCCAAGGTTGGTCTGCCCGTCCAAGTCGGTCCGTCCGTCCAAGGTCGGTCGGTCCGTCCAAGTCGGTCTGTCCGTCCAAGGTCGATCTGTCCGTCCAAGGTCGGTTCCACCGAAAGGGATAAAGAAAGTAGCCACTTTAATACACTTTCCTACATTGGCTGCGATGGGTTTTTTTGCAATTCCAAGGATCGACTTTATTCCGCTCATTTGCTGGGAGATCGCAAGCGACAGAAGCAGATGCCCCGAGGTCAAAGATTGTGGAGCCTCCAGTTCCAGAGTGCTTTCGCAGCGACATCTACTCTCCTGCTCCAGGGAGCACCAGACCTCCTACTGGCCATTGCGGTCCACAGCAGCAGCGCTGGACTAAGCAGCTCCTAGAGCAACGCGTCGCTGCGACGGACGCCGAGAACGCGGCGATAGGCTCTGAGCGCTGTGCTACTTCCTTCTTCCGGCAAGCCTGGGTCCTGTTAGGGTGCAATGTCCGCCGGGTGGCGAGCGTTGCGTTTTTTATGTCCGCCAAGCGACAAGCTTTACGTTAGGATGTCGATTTCTCGATGGCTTTAGAGTCGCGGTAAAGCGAGGCTGCTGAGGCGAAAGCGAGGCTGCTGAAGCGAAAACGCGGCTATCGAGGCGAAAAAAGCGAGACTGCCGAAGCGAAAAAGCGAGGCGGCTGACGGCGGTCCCGAAGACTGTACAGCTTTCGAAAGAACTCCGTGCGGACGAAGACGTCGTCTGCTGCTGTGGCGGCGGAGTCGTTCGGGCTTGACTCAGGCGACGCGATTCTCTCGTGGCATCAGCAAAGCGACCGCGTCCAATCATTCGCGGATGTCGGCGGCGAGTGCGGCGAGCTCAACGAGAACGCCGATGCGCAGTCAAGTCAGTTCTCTCTCCCTTTCTCTCTCTCTCTCTCTTTCTCCCCTTCTTTCTCTCCCTCTCTCTCTCTCTCTCTCTCTCTCTCTCTCTCTCTCTCTCTCTCTCTCTCTCTCTCTCTCTCTCTCTCTCTCTCTCTCTCTCTCTCTCTTTTTCTCTCTCTCTCCCTTTCTCTCTTTTCCTTTCTCTCTCTCTCCCTCCATCAGCGACATTCCGGCCCGAAACCCAGAGTTCGCGCTCGCGCTCCTCTTCATCCTCCACTTCGCGCTCCTTCTTCTACGCAATCTGCGCATCCTTCGCTCGTCCTTCGCTCTCTCCTTCTCTTTCACCCTCCTCACTTTTTTGTTCTCCCCTCCTCCACCTCCGCTCTCTTCCCCTCCTCCTCCTCCTCCTCCACCTATATCCATCTGGAAAGGCTGACGCTCCAAATTGGCTCTGCAAGCATATCCCCTGTTGAATCGGCTCGAAATCTAGGTGTCATATTCCAAAGCTACCTCTCGTTAGACGACCGCATCAGGAAGAACTCCCTTTGCAGATAATAATTCAAATTCTTCATCGCTAAGCATAGAGAACTCTCCTCTAGTATATGTTAGAGGTTTCTTTGACTTAACAACATTATTAACTAAATCTGACAGTCCTTTATTCATCAACTGAAGTGAATCTCTAAAACTAAGAGCTCCAATTTCAATGTTTATATATTTTTCCATATTATTTGCAATTACGCTTTTTTTAAGTTTTTGACCCTGAAACTCTTGAACTAACAAGTGTGAATCATATCCTTTTAGGTTATGTGTAAAAACTGGTAGCTTGAACTTATCTGGATTAATACTAACATTAACATTACACTCGTTGTGTGCAGCACCTCGATATTTGCCAGTAAGATGACAGTGATCTAGAACCGTATCATCTTTTAAATCTAAATTGCAAATATAACAGACAGTTGCTGAATTGTATTCTTTTTTCTCTTCACTAGTCATAGTCTTATAATCGTATTTCTTGTACTTAGGAAGAATCTCTCTCAACTCTTTTTTGATTGAGTCTACTTCTTCTAATAGATTTTTTACTAACTCTCTTACATTATGTGGTCCCTTTAGTAACTTAAAACTTCTTTTTTCTCCTTTGTAGTCTATAATTGTATATGCGCTTGAATGTGGAATGTGCTTTTGAAGGGAACCTTTAGGAATACTACTATCTTCCTTATCTGTCTTTCTTACATCACCAAGCAAACATTCAAAGTCTGCATAAGCAACAAGTGGACACCATAATGTTTTTGAATATTCCTTAAAGTAACACTTTTCTCCTTCCTCAGGCATTTTTATTCTAGACCTGCCATCGTTTCCCTTCTTACATGCATCAATATGTTGTGCAAGTTTATCTTGAGAATAAAATCTGCAGATGCATCTCTTACAAGTTAGTTGAGTGCCAAATCCCTTTGAGCTTCTGCAAAGTTCATTAAAATTCTTAATGATTACATAATGAGAGACTGTCTTATCTTCATTGCTATATAAAAGAAGATCTAAGTGCTTCTCATTTTCCTCATCAACTATAAGAAGTGGGCTTAAATCTTTGCTGCAATACTCATAAACATTTATTGTAATGTCAAACAGTTTTGCTAAAGTAGGTATATCTGAAATACTTAACGCTTGAGAATATCCAGGTCTTACATTAAACAAGTTTGTCAAAGTAGGAATAAGATGATTATATTTTTCAAAAAGTATCTGATTTAGATCTGCAATTGACTCTGGATGATTATCTCTAGGATGAAGAAACCTTAGTACACACCACAATGCGCAACAGTTATCTGATTCATTCTTTATAATCAAGGTTGACCTCTTTTTCTCTAATCCTTTAGGCATAGGTAAATAACTCCCTCCAAAACGATGTCTAAAATGAGTAAACTTTGCATATAAAGCATTAATTGCAGCCAGACTCCAACTAGATCCTTTCTCTAGCCATTCTTCAATTCTCTCCTTAAAAGAAGCGAACTGCACTTTAATAATAGACTTGATGTTACTAGACCTATTTATCTTTACATTAGGTATGCCCGAAAATGGCTGATATCAGAAGGCTCCGTTTTCTGATTCTAGAACTGGAGATACAATCATTGTCATTTCTAGATCTTTCTTGTTCTTGAGTATGTCTCTTATCACTCTAATAAGTCCATCGGCAGTTCTATCATAAATTTTATCAAAATCAATTTCACTTCTATCTAAACCAACATACTCATAGTCCATAAACTTACCATCAGATGACGTTTTACCTAAAAACCAACCATTCTCCTCAATTCTCATTAATCTTCTCGATTCTCTCTCAAATGACCATTGCGTATTCTTTACTTCTTTACTTTTGAGAGGAATTTCTACTTTTTTATTTAGAATTACTTGCAAGCTAGATATCATTTTATCTAAACTAGCCTTTGAAAATGGATACTTAGGCAAAATCCCTGTTCTTTTTCGTACTTCTTCTCTAACACGTCTAGCGTGATCGCTAAAATTTTCACCCTCACGTCGCATAACATAATCATTGTTAGACATATCTTATACTATATAAATTTTTTCTTTAAATCAAATTTTATTATGTTAGAGTGCGGTGGGATAAACAACGAAGTAGGCGAAAACACTATGCCGAGCGATAGCGAGTCTAGTGTCGAGCGAGTAGTTGGGTTTTGAAAGTTATGGAGACTAGTGGTCTCAGACGAAGACACTCGATCGAGCGACAGCGAGATTGAGGGTCGAGGCTGAGCCCTAGGCTCTATAACGTTCAAAACATAACTACTCGGTGTGCATGCGCACTCAGCACTTGGACTTCACCGCGCCGCTGCAACACGCTTGGCGACTCGCGTCGTACGCCGTCTGACCGCAGCAGCTCGTGCTGAGCGGGTTCGCGCCCGGAGTGACCTTGCCGCCGCAGCACGTGCTGTCATGCACGCTGTAGAAGGCGGCGCCGCAGCAGCCGGTCAGGCCGAGTCCGTGCGCGGCCGCCAGCGCGCCGCCGCAGCAGACGCTCGAGCGCCGGTCGTACGGAGCGGCACCGCCGCAGCAGGCCCCGTGCGGCGGCGGGTAGTCGGCGCGCACGACGCCGCCGCAGCAGGTTGCGTTGCGTCGACTGAACGACTTGGCGCCGCAGCAGGCCGTGTCGAGCCCGTAGCTGTGCGCCAGCTGCGCGCCGTTGCAGCAGACGCTCGAGCGCCGGTCGTACGACGTCGCCCCGCAGCAGCCCGTGCGTCCGACGCCAAAGGTCGGAGAGAGGACGCCACCGCAGCAGACGCTGACGCGCAGGTCGAACGCCGCCGGCCCGCAGCAGCCGCCGGTGTAGCGGCCGTACGCTGCGACGACCTTGCCCTGGCAGCACGTGCTATTGCCTATCGAATAGGGCGTCTGGCCGCAGCAGCCCGTGCTGTGCTGTCCGCCGACGGCCCGGACCAGGACGCCGTGGCAGCACGCGTAGTTGCGCGCGTCGTAGGCGACCGGCCCGCAGCAGCCGGTGACCAGCGGGCCGTAGCCGGCGACCAGCGAACCCTGGCAGCAGGCAGACGTCGTGAGCACATCGTACGAGCGATTCCCGCAGCATCCGGTGCGGCCGGCGCCGCCGTGGCTGTCCTGCACCGCTCCCGCGCAGCAGACGCTGACGCTGCTATTGAACGCCCTCGAGCCGCAGGACGCTCTCGACGCCGAATGATGGTCGCCGCCGCCGCCGCCGCCGCCGCCTAAGCACAAGTGCCCGTTAGCGGCGCGCGCGATAGCCATCTGGCGGGGCTCTAGGCGGCGCGACGCGACGGACGTCGAGACACGACCGCGCGCGCCGCGGAAATTGCCTGAAAGCCGAGCGCGGCTGCGGAGTCGATCGCGCCAGCGCCGGCCGGAGAGGGGCACCGGAAGACGGGCCGCGACCGCTCGGCTCTTACCCGCTTGCGCGAGGGCGCAACAACACAGCAGCCATGCCGTTACGTAGTAGGGCAGCATTCCGCAGCCCTGGCAGTCTCTCCGCTAGGACTCTCCGTCGCGCCTGCAAAGTTCGCGAAACTCCTGGCGCTGCGCCGTCTCCGGGCGTCACATTGCCTGCGCGATCCGCCGCGATAAACTCGGACGCGGCGTCGAAGCAGAAAGTGACGTGGCGTGGCGACCCCGCCAGCCCGGCCTGAGCGCGAGAGCGCCGCCGATTGCCACGCCACCTGTCGGCGTGACTCGGCAATCGCAGCCCAGCCTGCACCATGTGCTGCTCGGTGGCTAGCAAAGATGGTTCAAGGAGCGCGACGAGGTTCCGCTCCCGGGCGCGTGGGGTAAGAAAAGATTATTTTCGATCTTGTAAACAAGAGACTAGCATGACGCGATTCACTTTAAAAGTACTTCAAAAATGTACGACTAGATACACAAAATGTCTTCCTGCAGTTTTGACGTGCGAAAACTACCTGCGACGGCGAGTCAGCGGAGCACACAGGCGAGTTTTTCTAACGGCGAAGACGACTAGACAACTTTCAGAGTGACGCACGGAAGTAGAGTTGTCTCTCACTAGGTGGCCGGATAACTAGTTGACTCGTCTTGAGTCAAGGAGCGGGTTTTGTTCAGTCAGCGCCGTTCGATCGCTGCTGGCAGCTAAACGTTTCGCTCATCATTTCGGAGCATTAAGGCCAAGGTCGGCCAAGGTCCCATGCTTGGTCATTGGATAGAGGACCTCGCGCAGCAAGCGTAGGACAGCGGACATTGGTGAGCGGGCATAGGACAGAGAGGAAATCGAGTGGCTGGCATCGGACAGCCGCCACCTGAGCCGCTAATCCAGCTACTGAGGCTACTGCTGCCTCTGCGGCTGCGGCTGCGGCTGCTTCCCCGAAGGCCGTGCTACTGCGCTCTCTACTGCGCTCTCTACTGCGCTCTCTACTGCGCTCTCTACTGCGCTCTCTACTGCTACTGCGCTCTCTAGCAGAAGCTGCGACAGTCGTCTCGACGGGTGTCCGCAGGCGTTCGCTCAGCCGAATTACGATGTTTTTGAGCGCACGCAACGGCGTCGAGGCGGCCGCAGGCAATGTGGAGGCGGGAGACCCTCGCCATACATAACAACGTGCAATTGCACGCGAGCGTTGGCGGTGCGCGGCGGAGCGCGCGGTACACGTGCGCGCTCCCCTCGTGGCTGGGCAGCCGTTTACGCAGCTGCCGCCTCCGCAGCAGTCGCTCGCTCGGCGCCGAGCGTCAGCAGGCCGCTCGCGGCCTGGCCGGGCCGCTCGCGAGCGATGGCAGCTCTTAAGAGTACCTGACGAAGGGCAGACCGCTTCTCGCTAGTCGTCTGGACGCAGCCGGCGCCGCGAAGTCAGCAGCAGCATTTACGCGCGCGCTTTTATACTATCTACCGATCGTGCTGCCGATCGTGTCTTTCTAAGCCGCGTCGCCGGAGCACGCCCGCCGCAGGCAGCCTGGCAGCGCCCGGCAGACGACGTTACGTCGGGACTAAGCCGACTGCGCCTAAGCGAGCCGGCCGGCTTAGCGAGTGATTGCTGCGGAGACCGGAGCGCGGCGCCAGCTAGCGGGCCGCTGACTGCGAGCCTGACTGCCGACTGGCGCCGGGCGCCCGCTGCCGCCAGAGACAGCGAGCCACGCCGCTCGCGGAGCGCAGTTGCGCGCGCTCCCATAAAAGCGGGCGCGAGCGCCGCTCGAGGTTTCCGGTGCGAAACGCAAGCCGGAAACCGCGACGACCGCGGCGACATTCGCGCCAGCTTTCCTCCTATGCGTGCGACACTTGAAGGCGCTGCACCTATTTGCTTTATCGCGTATGCGTTCAATATCGAGAGAGGAAAAATTCAACAGCAGCACAGCAGCAGCAGCAACAGAATCTCGCAGCGATCGAAGAAACGGAAGCGATTAGCGAGTGCGTCCTGCCAGTCGTCATTCCCTGCTCGTGTGGAAAACATCCAGTGTAACGTAATGCGATTTATCTCCACCCGCGACTCCACAAAGCGACAGGAATTAAGCGGTTGCCATGCAGGAGAATTATCTTTAGCTAAAGATAATTCAGACTCAAAGCGTAAGCGGCTTTCGGTGCGCGCGCGCGCGGCCGCTTGATGTCTGAGCTAAGCGATCCGGGCTTCAGTAGGAGCTAGCTGAGATGCATCTCGAGGGAGGCGCGCGCGAATCTCAGCGCTCAGGTCAAGCGCAGCACGCGCGCTCCTCGGCGGGAGCGTCTCGTCTCCAAGTCTCCGCCCTGTGGGCAGCTCGCAGAGAGTCGTCGCACCCTAATCAGCAGCGGCGGCGGCGGCGGAATTCCGAGCGTCTGACTAGACTTCGAATCGAGGCAGTGGCTGCCGCAGCCATCACAAATTGTGCTGGCACTGGCCACTCGGCCGATTCTAACCGTACGTGATGCGGGGCGTTCGTATAGCACCCGAGGCTCGCATTTTGTGTATGTGTATACGCGCGGGCGTGGTCCGGACGTAGGACTTTGACGTTGTGGACTAGAGCTGGTCCGGTGCAGTGGAGAATGAGAGAGAGATCGCGGTCGTAGGGGGAAAAGCCCCCCAGTGTTCATGCCTTTGCTAAAACGTGGATGCGGAGCCCGAGTTCTCCGTTCAGGAGTCCGGGGTCCGGGGTGCTCCTGCCTTTGCCAAGGTGGAAGCGTTTCTTAGTTCTTCGGTCAGGAGTTTGAGTCTGGTTGTTCGGGCCCACCGTTTATTTGGCTTGTGTTCAGTATAGATGCAGTGGACATTAAACCTTGGGGAAGGACGTCTCGGAATGCCAGTGAAGGCCGACGACTCCAATGTCGACGATTTCTAACGCAAATGTTTTAGCGATCAATCTGCTGCTACTCGTACGGGGGGGAATTACAGAGCTTTGATGTTAACGTCCTGTGGCCATCCGAAGATCCTTTAAAGTATGGGATACCCCAGGGATCGGTTTTAGGTCTCATTCTTTTCACAACTAATAGTTCCTCTCTGGCCATTACGATTCCGGTGCAAATTTCGGCAACCATTTTTGAAGGCAGATAGCACTACTGGGCTCAGATCCCACCCTGCTTTCTGGAACCTTGATATCTTAACTCCTTTGCATGAGAGCTAAGGGTGGAATTCGCCCTCGGATGGCATCCAACTTTCTCAAAAGGAATGACCAAAGAAATCATCTTACTAGATATTGGCAAGTCTCATATTGCTTAGAGATTGATAGGCATCGCCCTTAAAGCCGCCTCTGCCTGCATTACTTCCTTAGCCTATGCACACGAAATGCGGATGTCTCATTCAAAAATGGCCTTTAATCTACCGGCTTCTTTAGCTTCATGGTTTAATGTGTAAAATTACCAAAATGTTCAAGCAGGTTTAAATATGCCTTAGCTGGTACATTGACTTGTGACTTTCCTTATAAAGATCCGTCACTCATCATTTGCTGGTAATAGCGGAGCTAGGATTTTCACCTATGAGGCAAGACATGCAAGATTTTCACTCAGGGGCAAGTTATCAGTGTGCTTTCAATGCTTCCTTCCTGTGGAACGGATGCTTACTGTCAATTTAAAACACCGGCCCCTAGGCTTGTCTGCCCAGAATTCCATCGTTGCCACAATTAACCACATCGCACAGATTTAACCCGGAGCTCTCCTAATGCAGTAATTTCATGATTCAGATACTTACTTTCATGTGTCCCTTTAATCTCAGTCTCCGGCCTACCTGCAACGCTGCCT
This sequence comes from Cristatella mucedo, assembly GCA_009760855.2. Lineage (NCBI taxonomy): Eukaryota > Metazoa > Bryozoa > Phylactolaemata > Cristatellidae > Cristatella > Cristatella mucedo. The sequence continues at coordinate 1,606,540 of WPIO01000076.1, forward strand.
ATTCAGGCTTTGGTGTAACCTTTAAGAGCATCCTACATTCTGAAAGCTTAATTAAGAAGACAGCCTCTACAGCTAGCTATCACGTCCAATCCCTGTCTGAGATTAGGGACTGTTTTGTTTTCCACGGCTGCCTGCAAACAATTTAACTAGCTCCCTGGTTCTGCCTCGGTTAGATTATTGCAATTCTAATTTGGATGAGCTACCGAAAGAGCCAATAGGTCTCTGCAGCCGGTGATGAATATGGCTGCAAAGCTAGTAAACAATCTCAGAGTTTCGGCCACGCGTCGCCTTTGCTGAAGCAGTTGCGATGAGTCATGGTTGACCAAGGTAAGTCAAGGACGCATCGGGCAGCATCTTGTAATCTGATTACAACAGCGATAGCTCCGAAACTGTTCGAAGCATCAGAAGTCGAGGCTAAACACGCCACCTTTTGGTTACTGCACAAGAAAAACGAAGCCTCATGGTTTCTAGGGTAGGGCTGTCGCTTATATCTTTACCATTTTAACGCAGGAGAACTCAAGAATCGTAGATGGCGGAGTGAAACAAGAATTCAAGGAAAGTATAAATAAAATCGAGGCTTTCATGCTTTTCATGCTGATGACGTTCAGCTTTACATAATCTTCAATTGCTTCTAGCCATCCAGCATCTCAAGCTCCTGTATTTCACTCTCTAAACTCCGTTGCTGCATGTATTACTGATAGCCTCGCATACAGATGGCGGCCAAATTTCTCAAATTTAATGACGATAAAACAAGTCACTAGTTCTGTACCGACCTACTCGTAAATCGTAATACATATTCCTTAAAATTGGCTCTGCTAGCTTATCTCCTGTTGCATATGCACAAAATCTACGTGTCCAGTTCCAAATTGACCTTTTTCCATACGACCGAAATAGCTCCACATTAAAGTCTGCATACTTTCAGCTATGTAGCATTGAATAATTCTTGCCCGTTTAGACAGCAATACCGCATCCAAGTTGGTACTTGCATTTTTTTGCATCCCTTCTCGGCTTATTTAGCTCATAACTTCCAGGTCTTTTGACCTATGAAATCGGGTATTACGAGTTTTTGCAAAAATCTGCAGCTTGGCTTGCCAGTCGGAAGCAGTTGCAGTCGCCCGAATACGCTACTTCTCGCCGGCCTGCACTGGCTCCTCGTAAAGAAGCGCATAGACTTCAAGGTTTCAAGGTCGCATTTCAAGGTCACGTTCAGGTCCTTTAATTCTCTTTCTCCAGCCTACCTCTCAAGAGTGCTTCCCAACCAGACTATGGAATGTACCACCCACTTTTTGGAATCTAACTGTTCACCTTGAGCCCCGTGGCATACATGAAGCGCCTGAATAGAGATTAAGTTCTCTTAGGGCGCTATACAAATGCATTACATTTATATTTTTTCACATTGTCACCAACCATGTTAATATGCTTTCACATCGCTATTATTAAGAGCAAAGCTAGGTAAGAACACGGTGACTCAGGCTTGGATCGTAAGAGGCATCACAAGAAGATAAAAAAGTAAAGTGACTTTCGGCGAAGACGAAACAGATATATAAGATACAAGATACGATAACGATTCAAATACGTGTAACTATACGACGCACGAAGCGGCTCGCCGGTGGCTAGCGCAAGTACAAGAGCCCTCATATTGACCGAATATCGGAACTCAACAGCCTCAGCTTCAATCCGGCAGCCAACCATTGCTGGCGGAGGAGGATTGAAGGATGAGGACGGAGCTTAATGATTGGAGGGCCCCCTCGCTGCTGTGCCGTCGCACAGCGAGCAGGGCGCAGCCTTAGCACTTTGTTCCCAAAGTGCTAAGCGGCCGCGTTTGGCAGCGTTGTACAGCTTTTCTCTCTGCTGTGGCCGTTTTAAGGGACGAAACTCAAGGAAGTCGACGCTGAGGAGGAGGCTGCAGCCTGAGCACCACGTAACGTGCAGCGTGCAGCTGTGGGCAGCTCAGCGAACGCTTGAAACTCATTGCATGCAAAGAAGTTCCTGCGGGTGCACTCATTGCGTGCGTCCACTCGCTGTAAGTCAGCGAGCGGTTGCGAACGCACGAGCGCGAATTGATTGATGCTCAGTGTACATCCGACTCAGGTGCGAGAGGAAAGTCGGAGTAATCGTCGCTGTGCTAAGTCTTCTCACACGATACGCTATCCCTGCTGGGCTATTCTCACACAATACAAAGTCGTTGCCATGCCAACGACTTTGCAGCTGGCTGACAGTGACACATGAGCAGAAGACCTGGATTGTTTAACTGCTCGACTTCCCCTGGAGACGGCGGATAAGAACCCATTAAGCGGGCAGCTGCAGGTCGCCGCCACCTTTTGCCGACTCGGGGAAATAGGATGAGCAGTCCCCGTAGTCATGGAAGTAGAGATGTGACTGCAGTAGCCGGGGGCAGCAGAGAAGTGCCATACTAGGGAAGCGCGCCGCCGCCACGGCTTTGAATCTTGATCTCAAATCTAATCCAGTGGATCCGCAGCCATTTTCAATTGCTCATTTTGTGCAATATTGGCTCAGATAGTATTCACTAATCTCTCAGATTGCGTCGACGTCAAGCTATGGAAGGTGGAGATTGCGAAGCCTTTCAAAGTTTCACTATTGTACCACGATTACAGACCGTCCTCTGGAATGGAATGTATGAGTATGCATATTCCTCGCATTGAAATCGAGATCGCCGGTCTCCTTTAGAAGACGAGATTTCCTCCCGGCCGAGGCAGCCCGGAAGACGCCTACCTGCGTGGCAGAGCGAGCCACGTCCTAGGCGTTCGAGTGCTCTCAGCTCTCGTGCAGCAAAGGAAGTAGAGTCCGAGGACTCTCGTCCGTCTCTACTCGTCGAATCCGAGACACTGCTTGGTGTTCTGCTAATGACCTGCTTGCTTTTAGCTCAAACGATAATTCATCATGTGAGTTTGATGCCTTTCAAAAAGTTGCTTCTAGGTCAACTTCCGCCCAAAAGTATAGCTAGTGATGTCAACTGAAAGTAGGAGATTGTTGGTCACTGATGGACCCGTTGCTCGCCCTACGCGAGCTTCAACCTAGGACAACCTTTCTTTGCTCTGACGTTATTCTGAGACCGTTTCGCAGTCAACAGCTGAGGTTCAGCTGAGAGCTGAATACGCAGGATGCCACTTGGCATTCAGCATTTAGTTCATGCAGGGCAAGAATTGATCGACTCATAATAGCTGACCACATTGTTGAAGGATAATACACGGTGACAAAGCGCCGAGGCAACTGGATGCATATATCGCTAGGCTAGACAGAAGTTTCTTTGAAAACTCTGGCAAGCAGTGTCGGTTTCAGTCACCCATCGCCGCTTGCCACTGCCTATCATGGGCAATACAATGTGGCACTGTCTTTTGATCGAAGATTTTTTGACCAATTGATTGTTTGTGGAAGAGCAAAATCTTAGCTCTGTGAAATATGGATTTTTAATCCATATATATTGTGCAGCTATGTTCAAAATCAAACGGCACTGTGTTCTTAATGACAGACAATTAGGATGCCAAGAGGAATGTTTGAGTATAAGTACAGCCCAAATGCAACCTACTGCTGCGCTTATTCTACAACTGAAAGCGTAATTTTACACGCTAGTTATGACGGTAAAGCTACTGGCGGCAGACGACCCTTTAAAAATATGATGGAACAAGCTGAATGCACCAGAACTGTTTACTGTCACCTTGCCATGTGGGAAAAGAGTTGGCGGTGGCAATAACAAAAATGCTCAGAACTCTGAAACAAACCCCGACATTAAAAATTTATCAGAAAGGGCGCCCATATTTATCGTGCATTTGGCCGTCGAGTTACAGAAACACAAATTAAAAGAGCAGTCTCTGAGTACAACCGATGAGTAAGGTGTCTCATGAGTAGGAGTTTGGCTTTATCATCCTTTAGCTGAGAATTAGCCGACATCCAGATCGAATTTCTGCAAGGCTTGAATTCAGCTTCTTAGTCAACATAGCTGATTACGACAGTTGAAAAGAATGCAACTGGATATCACAGTCAGCATAGAGGTATTAGCCGTTGACATCGGGCTATATTACTGTTGTGAGGGGTTCCGTATAGAATGGGGACAGCAAAGGACAGCAAACGCTCTCTTGTGAAACTCCACAGGTAAATGGTCAGCTGTATGAGGTTTGATTACCTTGCAAGATGGACTGAACACGAGGAAAAGTAGGATTGAAACCATGCCAGAGCCTTATCGGCCAGTTCGATCGTTGTTCTCCAGCGTTCAATGCCGAAGTGGTATGGTCCAGCGATTAAGGTGCTCGCCCCAACCAAGGTCTGGATGAGGTCGTGGGCTCGAACCCCGAGGCATAAGTGAAGCGCCTGAATAGAGATTGAGTTCTCTTGGGGCGCTATACAGATGTATTTTATTTTTAAGCAGGATACCGTAGTAACTGGTGTTAAACCAAGCTGGTAGATGGAGCAGCCGGAGGGCAGTGACACCACCACCATCATCATCATTGTTGTTGCTCAGAATGTCACTAGTCACTCGTTGGAAAGCTGCTGACCCTGTAACCATGTGACGCCTAACCAAGCTATTCTTGTTGTTTATTGAGCATGCTACCACTAACAATTCGATCGTGCTTTCTTTGCAGCAAATGTGAAGTTCCTATAGAGAGAGAGAGAGAGAGAGAGAGAGAGAGAGAGAGAGAGAGAGAGAGAGAGAGAGAGAGAGAGAGAGAGAGAGAGAGAGAGAGAGAGAGAGAGAGAGAGAGAGACTTTGTTCTCCGATGGTGCTACATCATATCTATTATTATTATTAGTATCAACTTCGTCGCTGGAATCGAGACTGATATTGTTTCAATAATTCATTGTTATCATTTTATTCCAAAAGCTGCTAAGGTTAAACCTTTTCGAGAATCTTGGACGCAACGAAAAGAAGAAGACTGGCATAGTTTTTTAGTACCTCGAAATCCTATAGGGCTTTTAAGTGTTTGTTGAGGGATGGCCGATTTGAAAGACGTTTGAACAACTCCTGTCTACAATACAGCATGCAAACCCTGAGCTATACAGGGCTAATCTGTTATGCCAATGAAGTCCAAATATGGTCGAGGATCTAAAAGTGACGTGCAATTTAGCGGATTTGTGGTGACTTCTCCATACACAGAAACCTTAACAAGTTTCTGGAAAATGTATTAAGGGAAGTCACAGGTTACATGTACAAGGCTGCATTACTCAGGATTTATTTGGTATGTTTGCTCTTTCCTTTCCTTACAAGTGAAGAAATAATGGGTGCTTACTTCGAGTAAAGTGGCATGCTTCCTTGCCAGTACATGTAAAGTGTTTTGATATAGATAAAGGTATATTAGGATGACATTTATAGCTATTTATTTTAAATATTATTTTTATCTTTATATCTGTATAAAATTATTATCACTGATCTTTGCAATACATCGCTTAAGTATGAATAATTTTTCAATTGGTTTAGCATATTACAGTCCAGCTATGGCCGGGCTGTTGTAGCACAGCTATCCTTAAATAAAGTAAAAGTAAAGGTTTAGGCTGATAAAAAGTCCTATTTATATCCCGGGCAGGAGACCTTTAGTGGCTATAACTATTGCTTCCAGATGGAAATCCAGAATTTCTTGGTGGAGGACTCGAATCCAAGACCTGGGTCATGAGGGTGACCGCCTTACCTATAGGCAAAGACCCATGAGAACGCTCCGCAGCAGCTAATTTATTTTTGTCACTTTGCAGATTCGCATCAAATGAGCTAAATGTGCGAGGCACCCAGGCATGCTGGACTTTTGCAATCCTATTATGTGAACAAGAACTTATACACATACAAAAGATTGACGATCGCATTCTATATTCTTACTTTGCAGTTATACTTTGAGCTAATTCTCTCATATTTTTGAGCAGTGGAGCTACTTCAAAGTTCTCTAATCTTGCAGCAAGATACAGTTTTCACGGACGTGAAGAGGAATCTGAACCGTCGGATTATGTAAGTATAAGCAAACGCTCCAGTGACAATTCACTTGTGCCGATCAGAGCCAAGCCAGCGAGGTAGTAGGTTGTAGTCAGCGAAACTGAGCCCCGATCGGAGCTCCGATTAGCAAGCCAGCAATCCTCTCATCGATAACGAAACGTTTTTTATCCACCACTATCTAACTGTAACAGTTAGATTGTGATCACTCACCTATAAAGTGCGACGGTGCATTCAGGTTAGTGCCAAAACTATTCGTCATTCACATAAAAGCAACGCTTAATTATTTGATAAGAAACTGCTCACTGAATAATTTTTAATTTAATCAGTCATATTCAAAATTTATTGGCTATTTTAAAATCTACAGCACTGATAAATAATGAGCTACCTTCATATTCGGTTGCCACGGTCCGCTTTTGAAGCTCTTTGTCGGGAAACCAGCGGTCGATAACTCAATGTCGTTTCGAATTAAGCATTTTCGTGAAGTGTCTGTCCACGATTTCCATCAGCCACAGATAAGGTCTTGCTAGTAATTTCGCTAGCGCAGAGTAACAAGAGTTACTCTGCGTTACGTACGCACCAACTGTCTCGCAGAGACAACATGACCTACAAGCCACAAATTACGGAAGTCTGTTCGCGATGTCATACATTCGCGGGTGATGTGTCTGTAGTTCGATAGCAAGCGGACTGGTACCGCTCCTTTCCTCAACAGCTGGGGGAGCATCCCCGAGAGGGGCCTGTGTGCAGCTGTGGTCAGCTTCTAATGAGGCGTTGACAGAGGCCGATAACCCACTGGTGAACAGATGGTGGATTCACCGTCGGGGTCGGCCAAGGGAAGCCAGGCTCGAGGAGAGGAGTGGAGCGAGAGTAGGGGCCGAGGGGTAGACTCAAGACCTCATTGGTTCGTAGCCGATTCCATGAAAGTATTAGGTTATTAAAGGCCAATTGGTCAGCCAATAAGGATGGCTACCTTGCTCACATCAGCATTATGAACTGGAAACTACGTAGTTAATAAAGCTATCTCAAACGACATTTTAATCAGCAGGATTTACTGAAATAATATGCCAGTAATTGTCAGAAATTTACTGGTGAAATTATCAAGCTTAAGTCGGGCAAGTAGTGTAACCTTTCAGCTACCAGAAAATTGTTGTTTATTCTGAAAAATCTTTAAGTGACTTCAACTCAAACAGTGTTTATTACAATTCTTACCGTGCAAGTGCCGCTCAATGTATTGCAACCCTTAAAATAAAGATTAGCTAAATCGTAAGCTTTTTTAATTATTAGCAAAGGAACCTCAGTGGCTATCCCTTTATGCCCGCTTGCAGAGGCCAATCAATATTTTCGTGCATTCCTGCTGCCGGATTCGAATCTACAACCGGGAAGTGAAAGTGTGAAAGTGTGCGAAGTGAAAGCATCGGGAAGCGCAAGGAGCTGCGGCTCACTCGCTAGCCCCACGTCACTTGCTGCGACGTGGCATTTTGTGCGACTGGCTAGAAAGTACAACGTGAGTTCAACTAATGGTGGTGTCAATTCACTTCGAATGCTAGTGAATGCGTTGGCTAGCTTTACATATGCGTTGCATAATGAATTAATCTCGCATGTCCGATGTACTTGTATAGTGTCACAACAGAACAATGGGTTCTTAAGTTAAAACAAACAATAAAGTCCCAGGAAAAGTAATTGTATCATTCAGGATGGTTGATATGACTTTAAAATTCCGTATAGCATGATGAATGTAGCGCATCAACCTTTACAAAAGCAAATCTAAGAACCGTCAGTAACTATTCAAAAAAGCTCTGTAGAACTTAAGTTTAATTTGCTCCGGTATTTTAAAGGACAGTTAATTTCAAGAAATCCTTTAATGGTCGACGTAAAATAAATCCAGATGGACGACTGTGATCTCGGAAAGTTTGTTACTATATACAGTATACACACGCAATTGCACCGAGCTTTAATGCATGTTTATGCAACCTGGTTGATGCCCCATCGGTCTATGGAACGTGCCACTGATGTGTTAAAGCTATCCACTCCAGTGGGCTATTTTAAACTCAGGGAAGCAGGTGAGGGACTTACAAAATGAAAGATAAACATAACTGCAAATTAGAAATGTATAGGAATCATATCAGCAATTGATTAGTAACTTACTCAATTTCAACATGCATTAGCACGAGAATGATCATGACCTCCAACTAAGTGAATGATGTAAGGAACTAGATGTTATAACTACATTGATTTGAAAGAAATAATTTGTTTAATGCGTACATTAATTTTCTTGGTAACATCAATTTTCAACCACATTAGAGAAATCATTTTACTGAGAGCTTCTACCAAATATCTTTTAAAAATTTCTGATGAATCATTAAATTGGCTATTGTTTGGGATCAGTATCAATTTAAATCTAAAAATCCCGTATTTATTCCGGTAACATACCAGTACCTTATCTAATCCAAGTTTGGAGTCGCTATAATCACTGCTAGCAGCTGTTGCTATTGGTCTTTTATCGTGATGAATGGTAGCAGCATAATCGAATGATTCGGTCGGTAGCCAATTCAGTTTCATAATTAAAGATTAACATGCAAACTATTCATATTCGTATTTATTTCTCGCATTCAATTGATATTTTTTAAAATGACGCTTCCAAAGGCTTTAAGCATTTAGCCAGCCTAAATTAGGCGACTAGCAAATTATAGTTCCAAGTATTTTCTATTTGAAATTACTTTTGTAGCAGTGTTACAGATGCGCCATGGCCACGATCATGCAAAGCACAACACAGCTTCCTTATACGAGACTAATTTGCTGAGGCAAAGGGGAAGCCGAGCGCGTCTAACAGTGTACTCGCTCTTGGCTGAGACTTACATTTTGCATGGCCATTGAAGGCAACGACCGCAGCCGTAGAGAGTTACTGCTGCCGGTGCATACGAGCTAAAGGCTGGTTGCCAAAATAGATCCCAGGCTAGTAAGAGAGACGGCGATGTGCCTCGATGTTAAGTAGCGTAATGTGCATGAGCGAAAACGGAGGTCTTGTTAGCAAACGAGTGCAGGCAAGTAAAGCGATGTCTAAATCAGACAGAGTATCTTTAAATCCATTCAGTGCTATCTAGGGGGCCAGTGAAGCTGATACGATAGTACTATGGTGTGGCAGCTAAGCCGTTGGTTGCCGTATTAATTTGGGTCTCTTGGGGGAAGCACTGGCACGAGTTTTAATAATAATAATGCCAATAATAATATAATAGTGCATTTGTATGAGCGCCCTCAGACAACTGAATCTCTTTCCGACACTTTATAAGATGCTGTAAAGAATTCATGGCCTAATGATCAGTGGTAACACAAGCGATGTCATCAAGTATATTACTGTTTAGCTGTGGCCTGCATTGGGTTAACAAGCAGATATGGGGATTAGCAGCAGGAACAGTGTCAGCATGCATAAGAAAACAAAGGACGAATCGCAAAGACCAAAAAATGCTGTTATAAACGGTTGCTTTTTAGGCTTTTTTAAATTTCGTCAAGTCTGGGGATGGCTTGACGTCAGTTTGGAATGAGTTCCAGGCTTTGCCCTCATTGGGTTTGGACGTGCTCCAGCTTGTGCTGTAAAGGCATGTGGCATTTATAAAGTGTGAAAATGCTGACCTCTATCATTTCAAGCTAGCATGAGTAATTGTATTCGGAGTAATAGTTATTTGTGTAATTGCAGCAAGATGCATGGTGCAGTAGTAGGGCTCTCTATTATAGCCCTGTCCACGCACAGGTAGTCAACAAGAGCTGTGGGTCGTGGGATTTAACTTGAGTAAGAGCGTGTGATGATAAGGTTAGCTCTATTTAGTTACCCTGCAGTTGCCGGTAAGTTGAAGTATAGCTGAATAACGTAGCATACTTTTGTACCTGTCTCACAGCACTCACTAGCGGTTTCTACGCTCGTGTTCGTGGACAATGCAGCGACCTCACCTGCGAATACAGATAGAGGCGTAAACGCTCGTGCCATACGGCGTCCCTCGTAGCTTTGTTTTCTATGGGGCCGCTTCTAGCGGCACTGTTGATTTTTACTTGCACCGTTGCTGCCTAGCTGTACTCGGCACACAGCCCCTTCCATCTTGGCAACACCGTATGCAACTTATCCTTCTCATAGCAGCCTGTAGCAGAAGACTGCATGATGACGAGTTCCTATAAATTGTGTTGCTAGATTAAGTTCCCGAGTATTAACGTTTAGTTTCCTCGTGTTTGTTTTGATTGCATGTTTGTGTTCTCATGCCGATCATTCAATCATTCACGCAATGCCTCAGCATCTCCATCTGTTACTCCACGAAGCGACAAAGACTATGTGTGTGTTACACAATAAAGTTTTGTGTAGCACCCTCACAGCCTGAGCTGCTTTCGATATGCATTCGGTAGCCAGCAGACTTAATCTCACGCAGCAAAGAGAAAGTGGGAAGCATAGCTGAGTCAGGAGACCAGTTGAGGTAGTAAGTAGCACGAAAGTAGCAGCTCAGGACGGCTGGAAAGGTTGCGCTACAGTCGGCAGCCTGAGAGTAATTGTCGTTGTGCAAGAATATTTTCGTGAGTTCCTGTAACTGTCTCACACACTTGTAACTAATAACTCGGTCGAATTCTTTGCTGCATGTATTACTCCTGGGTTTTAGCCCAGGGGTTATTTTCTCGCTCTTAACGACCCAGGTCGTGGGTTTTAGTTCTACAATGAGAAACTCTTTATCGCTCACTGCAAGCGATTTTGATTCCTGTTAGTGATCTTCTACCGCCATTTAAATGAGGCTGTTTAATCATAATATATCCTCAGCTATCACCGCAATCATCCCGTAAAGGGCAGACAAAATTTTTCGAATTGAATGAACATCAAAATATTCACTAGCTATGGACGAACCTGGTGTTTAAAGAAAATTGGAAAACCCTCGATACTGTGCGAGCCAAATTGCATCTCTGATAGTAATTGAATTCAATTCGAGAGTCATTTACAAAGGTAACTTTGATTAGGTGAATACATCATCTTGTCAATAAATCCTAAAGTTTTTTAGCTGTGAAGCCTGAAAACAATGTGGGCCTGGCCAGAAAAATTTGCTGCATCCAAGTCAACTTTACGAATTTCTGGCGCACAATATCAGCTTCTGTAACTCGATGGATCACAGGTCGTTTGGACAGTACTGTTAGATGCAATAAAAACACCAAGCACACATCCTTGGGGTATAAACTACTGTATAGCAGTGGTGTCCAACACGTGGCCCGCGGGCCACAACCCGGCCCGCCGAGGTATTCGATGCGGCCCGCAACGTTATCCCAAAGGTATTTGTCACTCCGTGTTTTTTGTTAATTTTTAATCATTACAAACGGCGATATAAGGCGCTGTGATGTACTTCACGCGCGCGTGAAGGTTTCCGAATGGTTATTTTCGCGTGAAGGTAAAAAATCGATTTATTTTGCTAGCCTTCATGTGAACATTTTGGCGTGAAGGGGTAATATATTTGTGCTACAGCGGCGCAATTACGATCACATTTATAATGCTTCCGGAAGCGGAATAAACTGTTTCACACTGAGGATAGAAAAAAGAGCCGTTACTCAGCTGCTGCTGCACGAACTGGAATCAGTCGGGTAGGTTTTTTTCAAAAAACGCGTATTGCTCAACTTACTTACTAATACTAAGGTATTGCTGCAATAAAATATAAATTAATCAATTCGTAACTGATCTGGTTTTTTATTTCACAGAGAAAAATGGTGGTGAATGTGAATACTAGCAAAAAACGAAAAATTGACGCAGAAGGGAGACTTTTCAAAGCATCTTGGACTGTAGACTATTTTGTAAGGGAACGCTTCGGTAGGATGATGTGCCTAATATGCGAAGAAACAATTGCCTTTGCAAAGGAGTACAATGTTAAGTGACATTTTTCAACAAAGCATGGCGACAGGTACAACAGCCTGACTGGTCAACTTCGAATTGATCGCGTGAACTCGTTGAAACAGAGCGTCATCGGACAGCAGTCATTGTTTACAGCAGTCAGCAAAAAATCCGAGGCTTCAACCAAAGTCAGTTTTTTAATAGCTGAAGCAATAGCTAAGCGGGGGAAAGCATTTTCCGATGGTGAATTTGTTAAGGAATGCCTAAGGCTGTATACTGGTGTGGTCTGTCCAGAAAAGAAGTCAGAAGTAGAGAAAGTCAGTCTGTCTCATCAACGGTTGCGAGAAGAGTTGACGAGCTCGCATCCAACATAGAAGAAAGTCTCACTAAAAGACTTGCTGAATGCGAATTGTATTCTCTTGCGCTCGACGAAAGCACGGACAATAGCGATACGGCTCAACTGTCAGTGTTTGTACGCGGAGTAACAGGAGAGTTTTTCATTATCGAAGAACTGCTGGATTCCGAACTGTTGGGTGTTCAATGAAAGGCACTATAACGGGGAGGGATATTTTGGATCAGGTCAAGAGGGTCCTCACAAAATTTAATCTTCCTGAAACTAAATCGATTGGTTTAACCACAGACGGAGCCCCTTCAATGACAGGTAGACACAATGGATTTGTATCTTTAATGGTAAAATTAGTACCTCACAAAACTGTCAGTCATTACTGCATCATCCACCAAGAACAGCTATGTGCAAAGGTCTTGAGCATGCAACATGTAATGGACAATGTAGTTTCAACAGTCAATGTGATAAGGTCTCGTGCGCTAAACCACAGATAATTTCAGGCTTTCCTTGAAGAGTTGGGATCAGATCATTGTGATGTTATTTATTTCTGCCAAGTCCGTCGGCTAAGTAGGGCAAACACGTTAACCAGGTTTTGGTCACTTCGGGACGAAATAAAAACATTTATGACAGAAAAGGAAAAAGATGTTGGCCTCCTCGATGACCAGCAGTAGTTGAATGACTTGGCTTTTTTGGTGGACATGACCAAACATCTTGCAGATCTTAATGTCAGACTCCATGGTAAGGATCAACTGTTCCATAAAATGTATGAGTGTGTTGTCGCGTTTGCGCAAAATCTGAAACTTTTCCGGAAACACTTAGATAAGAAGAAACTGTTACATTTAACAACACTAGCAAAAAGATCGCCTGAAACGCTGGCTCATATGAAGTACTCCGCTCTTGTTAGCAAACTTGTTGAAGAATTCGAAGAGAGGTTTCAGGATTTCCAACAACATGCCGATGACATGAACATGATTAGTAATCCATTTAATATCGATCCCTCTGATGCACCTGATGAATTTCAACTCAAACTAATCGACATTCATAATGACAGCAATTTAAAAACTGCTTATGATCAGCATGACCTTGTTACCTTTTACAAGCAGTATGTTTCATCGGAGTCTTTTCCTAACCTAGCCAAACATGCTCGCAGGTATATTGCACTTTTTGGCAGCACATATTGCTGTTAACAGCTTTTTTCTAGACTGAAAAATATGAAAGCAAAGACTCGATCCGTTCTTACAGATGAATATTTATCAGGAATCCTTAGAATTGCCACACCCACTGTTGCAGCAGATGTTGACTTTGTATGCAAACAGAAACAATGCCAAATATCTCATTGATGCCTGCAGTGCAGAAGACATTGAATACCTGTGGCATTTAATTAATCCGAAGACATTAATATTACGCGAGTCCTTGTCATGTAATTTTGCAAGTTTTATAAGTTTCTATCTTCATGTTGTTAAAATAAAAATCCAAAAGTAAAAGATTGGCCATAATATCTATCGAATTATTTTCCAGGACACATGATTAAATTTTTATTATTTATTATTTTTAATTAAAATTATGCTAAAAAATACTATTGTATTGCGTTTTATTTGTTAAATATAATAGTAATAGTCATACTAAATTACGATCTTTTTTCTGATGCGGTCAACTACGCCAATTTACATGTGGCCCCGGATCTTTTAAATTTTTTTAATGTGGCCCCAACGCAAAAAGGTTGGACACCCCCTGATTTAGATGATTAAACAAGGAAAGATATCCCAGGCATTGCATGTGTAATTGCTGTTTTATTTTTCGGTGCACCTTTTTGCAAGGGAGTTAATTATGGGAGCAATATGTGCTCCCAACTGTGGTGCTACAACAACACTCAATCATCACTGATATGCTACAAGTCAGGAAGTGGGGCTTTGGACGGAACAACCTGTGAAAATATGAAGGTCGGTGGAGTACAATACTCGGGCAGCTTGCTTTTCTCACAGTAACTAGAGGCAGAACTTCTACGGTATACTTTGCAGTGGTGCTACAGAAAACAATGCGTCTCTAACTCATTGGCACCTCCTGCATCTGGTAACGTTGCCTCACTGCCGTGAATAATTTTCTGAAACGGGCACGATTTATTGTCAAACCGTCCTAGTCTTTGCTCAATATCATTCTGTAGGACGAACTATTCGCCAAAATTATTTTATAATACAGCTTCCGAGACTGAATTTATGCTTCATGTGTTTTAAACTAATTCAGTTCAGAGCACATGTGAGCTAAAAATTATTGAATTATTAACGGAGATGGCTTTGTTGTGATGTGTAAATCGTCCGGAAGATTATTTGGGAAACCAATTCCACAACTTAGTTTCCAAGCAATCTTAGACGTGTGTTGGTCTATTTACAGCCTGCACTAGGTTTGTATGGCATTGTATAACAACAATAATAATAATAATACGTTTGATGTGGCGTCTTCGGATAAATCCATGTTTTTCTGTACACCTTACATTTGCTGCAAAGGTAAGTTGATAAGTTGATTTCATCATTATTCAATTAAAATACTATGCTGCCATCCACGTGTGAATGTCATTAATACATGCAGCAACGGAGTTAAGAGAATTCAACATACTGGAGGGCTGGGAGGTATCAAGGCAAAGGTATAACTGAGTGTCATCTAGATATAAATGAAAGCTTAGATGTACCTAGCAATCACATCAGCAAGGGTGGAGTATAAACCTTGAAAAGAGCCTGAAAAAGCACAGAGCCCTGAGGTACCCAATACTTCAGAGGCTCCTCGGATGATCTATGTTCATGCATATTAATACTCAGGGGTATCATGTGAGATACGACCTGAATCATTGTAGTGCACTGCCAGTGATGCTGAGGAGCGATGAGAGGCACTCACTCTTAATTTGGTGCTCAATAGTATCAAAATCTTCTGAAAAATTGAGCAAAACAATGAGTGAGACTCTATCTACTTAAGTGTGCTTTCCTAAGTAGGTCATTTACACCTGAATCAATGCTGAATCTGTAAGAGTTATTAGCTCTAAAACCAGACTGGAACTTACTAACAGGGTTTGAAGTTTGTATGGTAAATCGTTTTTGTTCAATCTTAAAAGTCTTAGCATGCTTATTCTAGCCTCGTCTCAGAACAATCTTTTGTTTTCTCTTAGTGAAAGCTAACAGACTAATTCACTTTTTAGATTTTGGATCTAAGCAAAAATTGTGTGGAAGCAAAAATACTTTGGAAGCCTCGGCAGAGTAACACAGAAATTCTCCTCCCAGGGAATGCGATCCTAAAACACAACTTCCTTAGTTAATGCTCAGAAAATACTATTCAAGTTGCTGAATTAGCACTAGGTCTTGACGTCACGAATTCATGGCTTGGTCTATTATATTTGGTGTGCTGGACCAGATTTTACCAATATACATTACCACTGAGAATCACCTATTCTCCTTTTCGACTTACTTTTATTTTTCAAGTGATATGTGCCCACTATTTGATCGAATAATAATGATAATAATAATTTTTTATTGTAGGCAATCCTATATGAGCCTATCATCTAATCTTATATATTTTGCTAATGTTACTCGCATGTTCATAGCTGAATCAGAATAAGTCTGAATTAGCATTATCATTTTAAAGCCGAACCCCCCTGTGATATTTTCGCGTCTCAAATCCCCCCAAAATATATTGTCTTTAATCATTGGCTGCTTTCATTAATTTTCGGTGACAATCTTTATCCTATACCGTTGTAATCATACTGGGAAGAATAACTTACACATATATTAGACTAAAGTATGATTACGTTAGGAATTTCTGCCACTCTGTATGCATTTACTGGATCTAACCATTTGAAAATTTCTTCTTACAAATTGCATCTGCAGAAATGTCTATAATTCAAATTGTTAGCCTTATGGCCTTTAGAATTTATGTTAAGACTAATTATGAAACTCTACAAAGTCTATTGAGAAGCCTTCATTACGACTGTTGTAGCCATCTAATTTACATACTCGACCATACAAGACCAGTCTCAGTTTTTCGCTGGCTTATTTCCGCGCTGACCTTTGAAGTTTCAGCTACCGTAATCAAATTCAAGGAAAATAATAAAGTTACAGGAAGACCGTAACAGTTAGCTGTGAAGAAATCCATACATGGCACATTGCCTGATGTAGACCAATTCACTTTTACAAAGTCAGATGCCGAATCCTTTGTATCAGAATTCTTTTGTGAATTTTAGCTGCTTCTTCGCTTGCAGAATTGGACTATTTCTGTGATACACTCGAGTTTTCGAATCAATAAAAAAGTTGGATTCATATATTTATAGCAATTCCAAATGATAATATTTGCAATCTTGTGTGAAACCAACAGCCATAGTGCCGGCTGTAATTAACTCTGCGCCGCAAGGAACTGCCTGCTGAGAACTACCCTGCATGACGTATATGATGCCTATGACTGCCACGAGATCCTTGTACAGAGGTCTTTGCAAACTATCGCCCAGTATCTCTTCTTCATTGTTTGTCAAAGATTCTTGATACAGATTTCGCTAAGAAGCTAAAAAGCTGGTAGCACACATTAAAAAGAATTAAATGCCAGAAAAATGTCAACCGGGGTTCAAGAGTCAGCACTCCGCTGAAACTGCTCTCCGCGGTGTTACCAATGACATTCTATGCAGCAACGATGACGGGAGTGTCACTGTTCTAGCTCTGCTAGATCTATCAGCTGCCTTCGACACCATTTATTACAATGTCCTACTTAAAATATTTAGAACGACGATCGGTCTGGCAAACGAGGCACTGGCGTAGTTTCAA
Source organism: Cristatella mucedo (assembly GCA_009760855.2). Taxonomy (NCBI): domain Eukaryota; kingdom Metazoa; phylum Bryozoa; class Phylactolaemata; family Cristatellidae; genus Cristatella; species Cristatella mucedo. The sequence goes on from WPIO01000076.1 coordinate 1,623,447, forward strand.
TCATACTTGTCCGGTCGTGTTCAATCCGCGTCGTGTAGGGGGTCAGGTCTCTTCCACGAGACCAGTCACTTGTGAAGTTCCTCAAGAATCCGCCCTCGGTCCCTTGCTGTTCTACATTTATACTCAACCTCTGGGAAAAGTGATTAAGGCCCATAGAATATAATATCACTTTTTTTCTGACGATACTCTGCTGTATTTGTCATTCGAACTGTCGGAAGCGACTGCAGCAACTGATAAACTGAATGCATGCCTTGCCGACATTCGATCCTGAATGTCTGAAAATTTCTTGAAACTAAACGACGATAAAACTGAACTACTGCTCATAGGACACCCTAAGCGTGTGGTTGGATTAGAAGGCTATGCTCTTCTAATAGGTGATGCTGCTGTGCGACCATCACCACGTGCTCGAAATTTAGATGTTTTCGACAACTACCGGAATTTTAAAGACTCCATTTTGAAGATGCTCCACAGCTAGCCATCACGTCCGACTCATTTCTAAGATTATGAGATGTCTTCCACTGTGCCTTGCAAAAGTTTTAACTTGCTTCTTAGTTCTGTTTCGACTATATTATTGTAATTCCCTTATAGCTGGGCTACCAAAAACCAATTAGGTCATTGCAGACGGTTATGAATATGGCTCCGAGGCTAGTTTAAAAATTCCGGAGGTTTGATCACGTGTCTCCTTTGGTAGAACAGCTAGGGTGGCTGCCAGTTGATCAACGGATATAGTTCTTACGCTGACCCACAAGGCCCGCCACGACTTGGCTCCACCATACCTAGCTGACCTGCTGCATCAGTTCCAGCCTCCTCGTGCCCTTCGGTCCTGTATGGGCAATAAATTAGATGTTCAATTCCTCCGCTTAAAGACCGTTGGCGACGGAATCGTTAGCTCTGCAGGTCCTAGACTGTGGTACTTACCTCCACAATTCTTACGCAATGACAACTACTCTCCAGCTGCCATCTATGGCTCATCTTTTTCAGCGGTCCTGAGATGCCACTTCCATGCTACTCACTACTTAAACTGCTCTCCTGACGCAGCTATGCTTCTCACTTTCTCTTTGTTGCATGAGATGAAGCCTGTTGCATACCAAATGCGTAACTAAAGCCACTTAGGCTGTGAGTGCACTTCACATAAGGCTCCCGATTTACATCCACATAGTATTTTTGGCTTTGTGGAGTTACAGACTGAGATACTTACGTAGATAATCAGCCGCTGGCAACAACCACGTGGGAAAACTTAATCGTAAGGTTTGGAGTAGCCTTGGCTTAGAGAAATTGTCGGCTATACTCGACAAACCTTTATTGGCAAGCTGCCAGTAACTAAAGAACAAGATTATTTGATTAGATAGCCTAATCAATTTTCGGACTGCGAGATCGTATTGTGGCTTCAGAGCTTTAGCCTGGAGCTATTACAAGTAAATGGCTTTGTCTAGCTAAGCAACATTTAGAATTGGAAAGTTGTATAGGGGTGAGCAATAATTTCATAATCAGTACTGTTATTTGAGTTGGTGCATCGTTTCAAACATACGCCCCATGGGAGACATGTCTGCAGAATACCCAGTGTTCTCCAACTTACCATACAACTGCTCAAGTCTTCCATCCATGTACTGCTATCAACAAGGTAAATTTATTCGATATCTGGATATGAATGAAATCATGTATGAATAATTATTTTAAAATATCCACTGTTAAAAAAACACGTGAGTAGTAACTTAAAAGTACACAGGCATTTCGGATGCGTTACATATTTTAATTTGAGAAAAGTTGGCTGTCAATTAACGACATCTGCATGCAACTGTGATTTAAAATAGGGCTAAAATATATTGCTGAAACCGGTTTTAATCTTTCCTGAAATGCTAATTTTCGACTGCAGAAACTGTTTGTTCAATAACTATCGATTAACTAAGTTAAAGGTACATTCAAGTAACTGATTTAAGATCCTGATTGCACGTCATATGACGGTCACAATTTAAATACCTGACCCATATGTTCCAAGCCTTTTCAAGCTAATATTTGGCTCCATCTGAACTGAATTGTTTAGCATTTTGCGATGTGCTTGCTTCGGTATTTGAAAGCTTCCAGATGCTTTCTGGCAGCGAGTTAAGGCACATACCTAGCACCGCAATGAGTCTCATACGTAAAGTAGTAAAATCTTGGCAAATTTGGACTCCGCCTAAAGTCTGATAGTTGTCCTTGTATGATTAACGCTGTGTCAATTCATTTGGTCCGACATGTAATTGGTTGATTCGGTCTCACCTGCTCTTGGTTATGCCTGTCAGACGTCTCGAACCGTACTATATTAATATTTTCTGTCAGAAACCTAAATGTCTGCTTTCACAGTTGTGCCTGGTCAGCTGTTATTTGTGACTTTTCCTGTGTGAGCATCTACTATAACTCCCGTCATGGGGTCAGATCAAAGTCGAGCTAAAACTAAGGTCATCCGTCAGTCATATGGGTACCCATCAAGAGTTTCGACGAGCATTCTATTCTGTCACAGCCACATTCAGCTAGTACAATTCCTCTCGTATCCTAGTTGATTGGTGGCGACATCTGTATGGATCACGCGACTTCTTTGAAACTGTACGCTAGGCTCACTTGCTGTCAAACATGAAATACCTTTCTTGAGTCATCGAACATAATGCACAATGAGCGGTGAGTATATCATTTAAGGCTCGTAGCGATAACCTTTTAATCATGCTGAGCCCTTTTTCCAAGTTACGCTTCTGTACTACAGCCTGGAGAGAACCATATCATTCGCAGCTGGTCGTGGGCTCGAGCCCCGAGGCGCATGTGAAGCGCCTGAATAGTGATTAAGTTCTCTTGGGGCGCTATATAAATGAATTATTATTCTCTGCTAATTAAGTGCATCTTTCCGTGACAAATTGGTTGGGAGCTCTTACAATAGCTCATGTATTCATTCTGCAGTTGTGATGCGCAATAAGACAACAACGCTCGCTCTGATCTCTCTCTTTTAACCAGCTTTGAGTGAGCTGGGTATGCTGAAAATTGAAAATTATAATTGAAATCAAATATTTCTGTCAGAAATATAGTACAGCATGCGTTCCGTATTTTCCTTTGGGTACTTAAATCGGTCTCCTAATTCTTGGACTGCTAGTTTTTTCACCGTTTGAACTTTTCACTCTTGGCTTAACCACTGCTTTTCAAGCTCTCAGCAACAATCTTAAATGCTTTGCTTGCTTTATGTGGAAGTTCTCAATAGGCTAGCATAAATTATATGGATAGCACCATGTGAAGCTATTTTTACACTTTTCTTCTAAATCCATGGCTCTTTGGGCTATGCATATTTGCTGCTAGGTATGTCCATAGTCACAATTAGCCTATCACCATTTAATCAACATCTATGGAAAATCGAATTAAGGGTAATGGCAGATCGAAGTTCGCCAGCCGAATCCATATTGTAAAAAGCAAAAAATAAATTTCGTCTGGCTTAATTTTCTAATCGCTTATACTGTTATACCTGCAGTATTGGGTGAGCAATTGGCATGGATGGATGATGCATTGAAGCTGACTTTAATAATTTATTTGGCATTCTTACTTACAGCTGCCCCCATACGTGCTGCCAGTCTTGTGGGAAACAATACAATGCTAGCTGGCCATCGTTCGCTTACGGTGACATGAAGAACTGCACCGGACTTTGGCCTTACAACTGCAGCACACCTAATACGGCAACAATATGCTGCAAATACTGCCGGGTAAGTGAACTCACCGACAATTCAAGGTTAACTTAAAATTTACCTAATATGTTATACTTACAGGCAGCACGGTATTCATCCAATTTACATTTCTTTACTGCAGGATCATCAATTAGCAATACAGAATTGCACCTATGGAGACTACTATACCAACTGCGTCGGCTCTGCACCGAGTATTTGCTCAAGCAATCCCACGGGATGCTGTCAAACCTGTGCTGCCTTCAACGGATAGTTATTTTCATGACAGAAAAGGCCATTTAGACTGTTCTTGTTTTATATTTTCTATAATAATATGTCAACAAAGCAATTTTAAATTCATTTGCCTCCTAACTTCCATACAAACTTCTAGAAGACCTATTTTTCTTTGTGAATATCTGGCTTGACAGCTGAATTTGGACTAGTTAGATTGTATTCCATCATACGTCTGTAGTGCCGTTAGGTTTCAAAGGTTAGAGCGTAAAAACTAAAATTAAAAAAATTTTTGGATTATTCGGCATGAGCTGAATTCCTTGATTTTCAATCAATCATATGTTCTCCTCAGATGCTTAACTAGAAACTCTGAAGTCTGCTAGTATGCATGAGCATGCTAAAAGGCATTTTCATTCTGTGGAATTTATTTGGCTGCAGGTTTAGTTAAGCGAATTACCTAAGAGCTCGAGCAATGTAATTTAGTGTTTTAGTGGTATAACTCACTGTATTTAACGTTTGAGTAAATAGGCTGGACTCGGCAGCTCTTGAAGCGACATTGTTGAGACATAATCCGGAAATCTAAAGTTCCCATCTTTGGCCGCCGGTTTCTTGCTCTTTAAATACACTAAATTCCATACAAAATATAAAGATACAGTGTATACAGGTATATGAATGTAATAAGTACATGTATATTTGTGCATCTACTTGTCAATGCAGAAAGGTCAGAAATTTGATAATTGTGTAACTATGTTTTGAAAAGGGAAAGGTTACTCATTTGTCCTGGCACTTATAGGTTAAGCGCTGACCTGCTGTGTGTCCAGAGTTTCTTTTCTATCTCCGAAACTTCTAGCTAACCCGCCGACTTACGTCTTTGTAACTAGCTCATAGTCTGACTTCATCTGAAAGCAACGTAAGATTTATTTGCTCTACCATCCATATACCAGAGATACCGATCATAGTTCTCGCTGGTTGATCATCCACTAGCTTCCTTCATTTGCATTAGAGCTTCCTCGGTGTTCTAATTGGTACGATGTGGATACAATAAAAATGGTTTTCTCATATTTTTAATGCGCTTTGATAGCTGATCATATGTGTACGTAATTTTCGTGTGCTAGAATGGAAGCGATATCTTACGGTTAGTTTAACAATGCACGGTGCCAGCATACATGCTTTGGTAAGTGGCAACCCTCTTAGTTTCAGCACACATAAGCATACAAAGAACAAATCTCATGGACTCTCGGAAATATATTTGAAAAATGTCTGTTTTAGCTACTTTTTCAATGTCCACAAATCACTGCCTGTAGCGACGTACTTTGAAAGTGAGTTCCAAGCTTATGGAACGTACCTAGTGATTTCTCGATCGCCAAATAGCTTAGGTTTGTTTTTGAGGCATAACTAAACGATTAAAGTCAGAAGAGCTAACGTTTAGATGCCCGGCCTGGTTGGAGAAGTAACTCTTACCGATAGGCTGGAGTCTGAGAATGAGAGTTCTAAAAGTGAATGGGCGAACTTTGAAGTCGGTTGAAGCTTCTTGATTGGCAGCCAGTGCATGTGGGCGAGAAGCGGCGAAAACGTTGAAAACGGCAAAGCTGCTCACGATCAAGCTATCTGCAGAGTTTTGCACCAACTTCGAGCTCCTAATTAAACAGACCGGAAGTCCTGTGAGCTGTGGGTAATAGACGTTGAGATGGAAGGTCAAAATTGCAGGGACCAACTTGCATGTGTTTTCCCTGTTGAGGCGTGCCCAAAGATGCGTGATGTTACGTTGTTGGAAATATGCACTCTTATGTTATGGAGCTGACAAGGTCATCAAGTGGTAGGTCACTTTAGAGCGATCAACTTCGTGTAGATGCTACGACCGTTGCGCTGACTGATGCAATAGTTGGCGTTTAGCTTTTAATTTTAATTTCTTACCCTACCTGTTTTGCCGAACACTAGTTAGTTGGTTTAATTAATCATTTAATTTTGCAAAACAATGTTTGAAACCATCGAAGTGGATATGTTAGCGATACAATCTAGAAAGATCTAGAAAGAGATAAAGACAGGAAGACAATCAGGAGACCACAGGTACTAAGGAAAACTTTGACTTTCAAAATTTCTATCAGATGGACAAAGGACTTCGGCTAAAAAAATAGTTTTCGAAATTAACAGTTCATCTATAGGCTTATTTTATTAACTACAGAATAGTGTTATAGCTGTTTAAAATGTAACGGCGATAGTAAATGTGGCTCTGTTGATGTTGTGCAGCAGACGAAGGTTAATTTAGTGTAATGTATATCGGTCCGCAAATCTAAGAAGCCACAAATACTTCGTGGGTATTACCGTAGACAGTTTTTTACAGCCCCCTATAAATCTTATCATCTTTCAGTGCCCATATGATCGCCAAATTACTCCATCTTTGGAATGACAGAGAAATTCAGAGCAAAGAATAAGTGAGGAGAGTGGTTGGGCAAGAAATTAGCGACACGTAACTGCAAGGCACTGCAAGGCACGGTCGCAAACCGCGTGTGTCAGTAGGTAGGAGAAAATTGTGCTGCCTTTTAATTGGGGAAAAGATTCTTACAATCTAGTGAAGCATAGTAACTTCTTTTGTCGCATCAATTCTTTATTTAATGAATGGTAAACGTAATTTAATTTATATTGACGTCCATGAGGATACCAGGTGGTTAATTGGGGAAAAGATTCTTACAATCTAGTGAAGCATAGTAACTTCTTTTGTCGCACAAATTCTTTATTTAATGAATGGTAAACGTAATTTAATTTATATTGACGTCCGTGAGGATACCAGGTGGCTGAAACTTGTGCGTCAGTTCAATTAGGTATACCGGGCAGACAATATTTCCAGCTAAACTTTGGCGCTCAACATTGTTTGGTTAGTGTGAAATTAATGCATTTGAATAGGTTTAAAAATAAAACGTGACCTTTTCACTGGTAGCAAGCGTGTCTTAGTCTCAGCCAAAGATACAATAGTTGTTCAATAGCATACTAACCAAATATCTACGCCTGCAAATATCAATTTGAGAAATTGTTAGAAAATTTAGGTATTGATCTTTTCAGGAATAAGGCCTTAGCTAAAAGTTTCTCCAATTGTTTGGCTTGATTTTTTTGACAAAGTCCAATAGTACTGATCACCAAGAACTCTTCAAATGCCTTTCAACTCACTGTGGCATTACTTGGATTGTATGGCAATGGTTTGGGTCCTATCTCGTTAGGAAAATCCAGATTATGTATGGAAACCGGCAAAAATCCTACGAACAACCACTAAAGCATGGGTCACTCCAGGGCTATGATACTAGTCATCTAATTTTTTTAATGTACTCTTACCGTTTCTAAATTCCCAAGCGCGTTAGGCCTTAATTTAAATGTGGACGACACTGTACCTATCTTTTGATCATCCCCAGCCATCAAGCTTGTAAAACTTCCTAAATCTACCATTGCATGTATTGCTGACATCCACAATTAGATCAAAGCCAACTTTTTCAGATGGAAATACGATAAAGCAATCTTACCAGTAACAGTTCAACCCTAATTCGGGCATTGAAAACCTTACCGCTCAAAATCAGCACTTCCGGCATATCTTACGTTGGCTAGGCATCTGCCAGAATGGGACCAGTCTGGCAGATATAACAGGATTACCTGTTACTTTAATAAATTGAATCTCTGAAGTCAGCGTAAATATGACGAACGTCACTAACTAATGCCTTGTTGTTCATAACCTGTCAGATTCGTGACGCCACCATGTACCGATAGCTGTAGCTAATAAAACAACAAAGGCAAATGATGTCTTCTGCCGGGGCTGTACTAACTTACGGTGTATGGTTGCATGATAAACAACACCATTGATTTATTGGCCGGGAGATAGGAGAAGGGATTTTACAAGATGCATCTTCAGGGTCAGCTGCTTTGTCCTGATATTAGTGATAACAAATATTGCGCCCCCGAGCACCATAGAGCAGCCATACATAAAATTTAGAACTGAATCACTATCGTAGAAGGGATTAGTGACAAAGGATTTGCTGATTTTCGAAGTGATAGGAAATTTTTTTTACTTAGTAAGCATTTTTTTAAATTATTAGAATGCCCAATTTCTACTGTACTCACATTTTATGTACTGAATACGTTGCGTTCCAGCTCCAAAAGTGTTTCAGGAGCCCACTTTAACTATAGCATGCAGAGGCTCGATGAAGCAAAAGAAATTAGTTTAAAGCATAGTCTCTTGTATGTTTTTAACTTCTTAGTAGAAATCAATGCATGCCATGTCATAGTCACGTATAGTCACATAGTCTGTAACTCCACAAAGACCACGTGGGTGTTTCGCAGGAAAGCCTTGCATCTCAGCACTCCCCGCAGCCTGAGCCGCTTTCGGTACGCACTCGGTAGCCAACAGACTTCATTTCACGCAGCAAAGAGAAAGTGGGAAGCATAGTTGAGTGAGAAGAGCAGTTGAGGTAGTGAGCAGCATCAAAGTAGCAGCTCATGACCGCTTTAAAGGATGAGCCGTAGTCGGTATCTTCTAGTGCTTACAGAACCGTGTCCATGGCTTTCCAACGAGATGGCATCTCAAGATTTCTTTAAAAAAAACTACGTCTTTAACCACACACAAAATTGTTCACCTTTGAAAAATGCATCTCAATTCCAAAATATTTTGACAGTATATTTTATCCTGTAGGTGAACTTGTAATATTAAACTTGATATGGTTGCCTCAAAATTGCTAACAAATGCCTCATAATCTGACGAATCACCAGTGGACATCAGGTAGTACATTTCATGGTAGATTGTATACAATCTCCATCTCTAGTAATTGATCAATTTGCCCATCAATTGGCAGTCTTGAAACTAATATACTAATATTTTCATAAGTCAATGAACGTTTTCTTAGTTTATTTTATACTGTTGCTAAAACATCTCACTTGCCCGTAACTCACTCCCAACTTGCGTCACGATATCTCCTGCCTTGTCCACATTTAAAAAGAATCTAAACACGCATCCATTTGTTAAAGCCGTTAGTGGGTCCCTGTGATTCGTCCTTTATTTGCTTACGCATGCTGGCACTGTGCATGCTGCCACTAACCATGCTTGCATGCTGACCCCTCTGCATGTCACCCCTAACTAATCTATTCGTGTTGTTTATTGAGCATGCAACAATTAATCATTCGATCGTGCTTCCTTTGCATCAAATGTAAAGTGCTTAGAAAGAAATTAAGTTCTCTGAGGGCTGTATGAAAAATGTATTATTATTTGTATTATCTTCAAGCCTTTAGCCTAAAATTGGACTGTTAACTTTAAAGTGGGGGGAAATGAACACGGCCTTTAATTGGCTGAACAGAAATGTAAGAACCCTGCACCTCCGTAGTACACAGCCTAGCACACAACTGAACAAAACTATTCCGCCCAACCACAGATTATTCTGCCGCTTATCAGCCATTATAATTCAGGAACCACGGCTGCTTGTATTTCATCAGCGTATGCTGGAACTTGCACCATTAGTAGTGCTACGTTAGCGACTTGGTTCTGCCCCTACAGGGAAGCAGGTGCAAATCTTACTAACACAATTTCTTGAATCCCCGAGAACCTTCCAACGTCTCAAAATCCACCAGGGTTTTCTGGTAATGGGCATCACGTCTAAAATACCCTCCTCTTAAAGTATGGGGTCGGCAATCCCACAATGGTGGCTCACCTGCCGCCCCAAAACAGGTACGGTGTACTATATACATACACAGTAAGCAATATGTGTGATAAGTTTAGCCCGAATTGTTTGCTGAAGACTAACGATCTAAGTTTTTTGCTTAATCTACTGCCATCCATAAACTTGCCACAACCACCACCAGCAGTGCTATAGCAAGGCTAGAAGAGATTGTATGGCCTAAGCGGGATATCATTGTACTTTTTTTTAATTTTCAGCTAAAGATGGAGCCAGAATGAGAGTTGACAGGCTTCTGATACAAAACATTTTAAGTGCCTAAAAGGGGTGAAATTCTCTGAGGGCACCATACAATTTATTTTATGCTAATAAGAGTCTTCTTATAAGTATACTCAGTTCCATTGGTTTTCAGTATCAGTAAGGCTTGGTAATACTAGACAATTCTAGCTGTGCTCTTTCCTAGAACACTCGGCTATCGCGTGAAAATGTATGAGTTAATTGCCCCTGAGAGCCATGAACATATTGGGTAAGAGCGTAATAATTGTTTCGAGAAAATACAGTCGGGTCAGGAGGAAACTGCCTGCATGGCCTAATGATGACTGATTCATGTATATTGGTCGTATAAAATTCTAGTTATCGTAAAATCATTAGATTCTAACGAATACGACAACATGGTGCTGAATAACAATGTACTAAGAGTTGAAATACTGCTTGAAATTTGATTTGTATTCAGGTAAATGAATGCCATCGGAGTTTCTATATTTGCTTGGTCATTAATTCAGGACGCATCTGTTAATTGAACAAGGTGACTTAGCCGTCTAGGTTCTAGTGTCTATTATGTACCATCATTATGCTAACTCCACGTTTGTATAACTAATAATTTAATTTACACTACTATCGTTTACCATGCAATGTATTCACACAATGAAGCCGCTATCAATTCTCTTGCATGTTATGATCCCTCAGTATTTAGAGCCAGTCTATTCAAATTAAGCAAACATTTGTCCCCTAGAATTTAATAACTAAGCAGTATTCTCATCCTGTACTCTTAATTAAGTTAGAATTAACTACTTGCACTCTCAATATTGCATAATTTTTATAATTAATTAAAAAAAATTAATTAAACTGAACTGCGTTGAACTGTAAATTGTTGCTGCAAATCAAACAAAATCTTTGGCACGTGTCATTCTTTTCTTAAAGAAACAGTATTTTATACACATCAAAAGTCATTATTCATTATAGTTTTTTCTTGCTTGTAAGTTTTTACAAACACGTAGATGTGGAATTCAAAGAATTTACACAGAACAGTGCTAAGTAGACTAATGACTAGATAATTTTTTGTGGAACGAAACCGTTATAGATAGATGGTCTTAGATGACGAGAGACCGCCGCTGCCATCTCGCTGGAGTTCGCCGCCGCCGCCTCTGCGGGCTCTGCCTACACTGCAGGCTCTGCCTACGATGCCAGCTCTGCCGCCAATTCTAGCGCTGCTGCACTTCGAGCGCTGACGGCTCTGCGGACGCTACCGCCTCTGTCTCACCTACTGCCGCCTCGCCGGCGTTCGCAGCAACCGCCGCCGTCGTCTCGCTAGCGCCATCGCCTGTGGTTTTCTGGCACTCTGGAAGTCCGACCGCCGAAGCCTCTGCTCACCTTCGGGGCTTGCAAACACCTTCACAAGCGTTGCACGCAGCTGGGAGTGGTCCTCCTGCACCGCCTCTGGAAGACTCGAAGCGTAAGCGAGTGCCCCGCCTGCCAGGAACGCGTATATATAGCGTGCCACGTAGCTGGGTCGAAGCCTTCGACCTCTCGCTGAGCTTCGCGCTCTGAGTTGAGTAGCCAGCTAACAAAGTCATCCCCGACGTACTAGTACTCCAGCAGCCTCTTTACATGGGCCACAGTGGCTCCCACCGAGAAATAGCTTGTAGATTAATGCTCTCCCAACAGCGTGTATGCGGAAGCAGGCAGAACACAGAAGAAGCTGGCTTACGAAGACGTATATTCTTGCCGGCGCCTATATATATACTGAAATATATATATATATTCAATATATATATATATACACACACATATATATATATACATATACACATATATATATATATATATATATATATATATATACTGTGCGAGCTCCCGAAACGCAGCCGTTCTTCCCAAACGCCAGCGCTCCAACTGACCATCACACCGTCCCTGTTCACAGCTCATCCCCGCGGGTTAGCGGTTGGACAGAGCCGGCCTTTGTCCAAACCACAGCCGTCAGACCATAGCTCTAGGCACCGGCCCTTCCCTAGGCCACATCGACCAGCTGTTCGCGACCCTGGGCTGGTGGGAGGACACTACCGGTCTGCCTGCGCCGGCCGAGTGCCGGCGTGCCCAGAGATCTATTGATTTTCAAGCAATTCGTAATGGACAATCCCTTCCCAGTCCCACTGTACACACAACATCGTTTTACGCTGCTGAAGATCTTGTTCCACGCACGGTTTTCGCTTTTTCACCGGGGCTAAGCTATTCCTTGCGCTGCTTCATATTAATGTACAGGCGCCATTTTTTGTCCCCAGTAACGATTCAGTAAAGAAATTGTTGCTTGTATCAATGAGCTGAGCGGTGACGAGAAAGCAAACCAGCGGAGATTTTGGCTCGTTCATTTTTTTTATTGTCACTTAAAGCAGGCGGAATCCCGTGCTCCACACATCTGAACCTTTCCCATCGAGTGAAGATGCTTCTCTATAGCACTGTGTGTGAGCATTCCAATTCCAAGGTCTCTCTGCAAGTTCCCTCGTCATTTGACGCACAAATTTGGTGCAAAAGTTGGTTTAATCGCTATTCATCGAACTCAACCAGACGACCAGAATGAGGTGCGTCTTTGAGGTCGAAATTTTCACTTTTGAACTTGGCATAGCAATCATGAGCGGTTCGTTCAGCTACGTCATGTTCTCCATACACAGCACAAATGTCGTGATCAGCTTTTGCTGCCTTAGAACCTTGATAAAAAGCAAAAAGGAGTCGAAAATGCTCATTCTTCTCAACTTGAAATTCCATTTTAATGATCTGAAAATAAAGAAAATGATTAACTCGAACAAAAAACATTGGTTCTGGTAAAGCAAAACATCCTCTTTCGAATAATTTAAACACTATGCCAAAAACATTTAATAAAATGCTGAATGTTAAAACTTAAAAAACCGGCAGGAACTTAAGTTGCCAACCCAATAGAATCATGCACATGTGCAAAAGCACAAACCACGTGTGTAATGCAAATGCAGGCTTCTCCTTGTCCAGATTATCCAAAAGACACCGAGACGCTTTTTTCCTTAAAAGGCCTAGACAAGGCATCACACTGGTGTGTGCTTGTCGGTGACGATTTGCACGGATTCTCATTTTTAGCCTATTCAAGATGGAATTCAAAATATTGAGGAGTTTAGCAGGCAGTGAACGTAGTTCGTGATTGCTTATGATAAGCCCAATTTTGTTTTCCTACAAGTATTTCCAATGAACTATAATTTTAACTTTAGTGGGCTCCGCGCAGTATCTGCTAGTCTGCTAGTCTCGTGGATTCTCAGGGTTTCCTTTCGCTTGGTTCGTTCTCATTCACTGGGTCCTTTCCATGTGTTTTTGAGAACACTAAACATTTCAACGCATCGTTTGCTATAATTTATTTCTGGAGACTTTAGAATTCGCGATGAACGTGTAACAGCGTGGTATTCTCATCAACGAAAGCCTTGGCTCTATTTATCTGCGGTAAAAGCACGCACCAAAAGAAAGCTAGCATAGTAGGCCATAACCTGGACTTTGCAATCACCAGGGATTTGTCTCCTAGAAGGGCTTCTTGTTCGCTAACTTGCTATCAATCCTATCGCGCATATTCTGTTTACTCCGTTTGCGTCCGTATCGCCATGCAATCAGTGGAATGGCTATTGCACAACATACCTTACAACCCTTTCAAAATGCATGCTATATGATGCAGGATTAAGGGCACTCTGCTTGCTCGAGGACTTCAATGTTAAATACCAGCTATTAAATCATAGTTATAGAAAACTATCCGGATAAATAAAATTCTCCGGGGGGGGGGGCGTGGGAGACCGATGAGGTAAGATTTTAGTAACTAATCAAGCTCAAGGGAAAGCAAATGAATTGTCAGTTCATTCTTAATGTCATTTCAGGGGATTTGATACGTAATCTAGCCAATTTTAATATGTACTCACGCATGTTATGAACTGCAGATTTTTGCATGCAAGATGCTAAGAATGAAATCACGTGGTTCCAAATGACTAAACTAAGTGAACAGTCTAATCCTGTAGCGACAGAAAAATCTTCTGACTTGTATCATTTTTGCAGCAAGTCTGATACCACTCCGCGCTGCAGAACAGGAACTCTAGACGCGAGGCATTAACTTCAAGCAATATTTCGTTTGGCTAAGACCAAGTGCCTCGGATAGAAACTCTAGCAACACACTAATCATTAGCTCAGCAAACATTAGTGACTTACCTAGTACTTTTTACAGAGCAGCCGAAGTTAATTTTTATATTTGGCTGCGAAAATTCTTCTCGATTCACGTCTATGTAAATCATTTCTTGTCAAAAGTATTGCCCGAATCCACTGGGACATTTTGGTCATGTTTTTAGATAACAACAATAGTAGTAATAAGAAATTTTTATAGCACCCTCAACAAACAAAGTCTTTTTCTAAAATAATAATATTAATTAATAAATTTGATCAAACTCCTTCAGAGAACTCAATCTATTTCTAGTTGCTGTACAATTGCTGCAAAGTGAGCTGTGATCGCACATTAGGTAAGGCGGTGTCTTTACACATGACCTCGGTCCCGAGGTCATGTGTTCGAATCCTGCGGTGGGCGATCCTTTATCGCCACTGCAAGAGGTGGTGATAGCTGTAAAGGCTCTTCTGTCACTATATAAAAGAGGCTGTTGAATCGGCTACTATTTATTTGTTTATTTAAGGAAGCACGATTGAACGGTAGTGGGTAGCATGCTCAATAAACAAGAATAACACGGTTACGGGTCAGATGCAAAGGGTCACCACGCAAGTGTGGTTAGTGGCAGTATGCAACAGTATCAGCACACATAAGCACAAAGTACGAATCACAGGGACCCACTAAATGCTGTGATAAATAGATGCGTTTTTAATTAAATGTCGACACTTTAAATATGCTGTTAAGGAAACATGTGAATACGGTTGGTGACGACATGAACAGTGTGAGCGCGCATAAGCAAGCGAAGAAAATGGCCTACTCAAGAGCTATACGTGGCGGATATTTTCAAAAGCAGTTCAAAGGTTCCCGTTTTTCCTAAATTATGGTGCTTCCTTTGCGTATCTCTCAACTACCGAACGATCAAGAAGTTAAGATCACGCCGGAATTCGCTTTCAACCAGTGTAAGTAAAGCTAGCTACTAACTGTAAATGGTTGCTTTGTTATTAGTAAATAGGTCTTTGGAGAATTAGCTGCTTCGAGTCCTCTGTGTTTATTTGCCTTCGATATCTAGGTTTACCATCCGATCATTCTCCGTTCAGATGCAAAAGGCGAGCGTGTCTCTCGGCAACAGAAACCTGCATTGAGCTCGTACGTCCTGGTGCTGACGATCTAGGCACACGAAGGGGCCGACGGGGTTTGTAACCCAGCGAGCCAGGCACAGGGGGGGGGGCAGCAAGTGCGCTAAACAAAAGCAAGGGATAGGCAGACTGGACCCGGGCTCCGAGTACCGAATTTCGCGCTTAGGACGAATTCGGGCCGGTGCTTCCACTTCCGGTGAACTGTAATTGTAAGGCCTTACAATTACAGTAGGCAATCGCCGAGGGCGCTGCACTAAGGGGGCAGGGCAACAGGAAAAAACCAAACAACTAAAAGATAGTTATCTTTCGGTAAGGTTTGAATAGCTAATACACCAAACCGCTTTCCAGATCAGCATGTTTTGGCAGCTTATTGCGTGACTATCATAGAAAGCCGCTGCGAAGAAGAATTATCCGAGAAGTGCATGAGCAAAGGGTGGCCGTGCGAGCTGTTTGCAGCACAGGTGAGTCCTGGGGGTTTTGCGGACAGGTCGATGACCTCGCTCCTTGGGCGCATTGGCTGTCGGGGCAAATGGCGCAACAGGCAGCAGTGAAAGAGAGCTGGGTGGGCAGCGCAGCTAACGCCTAATGCCTAGACTTGGTCGCAGCACTGGAACCTTTTTATACGGGGGCCCTTGGCGACTAAGGAGTGGCTGAAGGTATGTCTAGTTGCCATGCAGAGCCCCGTAAAGTCACATACCTAGGGTGCTCAAACCAACGGTAGAGTCGCCCGCAGGTATCCTATCCTCAAGTCCTGCTGCTAGATAATCCGTTCCGGCCGTGCCTTTACAGACATTGAGCTCTCTGAAGGGCACTGTAAAAATGTGTTATCTTTGTTCCTAGCTTCAAAGGCGAGTCAACTATCAAAGACTTCTAGATAATGTAACGGCGAAAGCTCGGCTGAGTAGGCGTAACCGGCCGCTCGCCAAGCGGCGTAACCCTCTGCCGAATGCGGTTCGGTGCGCGTCTACGCGCAGTAAGCAGGCCGCCGCGAAACGAGCGTTCCTGGCGCTGACCTACTTACCGTTAGTAAGGGGTCGTGAGCTCGCGGCGTGAACTGTAAAGTGAGACAAACGAATAGGGGATTTTAGTGAGCTTTATTCGCAAGCGCACAATGTCGCGGCGCGTCTAACTCAGTTTTATCTCCACTCCTCGCAGGCACAAGCACTCTTGCGGAGGGAAATAAGTCCCCGCACTGCGGCTACCGGCGTCTATTGTGGGGAACGACTCGAATAAGATGGAAGAGCCTGAACCTGGAAGCTAGACCCCGGCTGGAGAACCAGGGCTCCGCTTTCACCTTTAAGGCAGGAATAACTCTGACACTCCGCCCAACTACTTCTAGCTCGCAACGGTAAATCCCTGCGCCGGGACCACGTGCTCGCGCGCGCACACACGCACATATACAAAGCACAACATAAACACAAAATGCGAGCCACGGGCTCTGTACGACCGTATTTGGTGGCGTCCACCGATTCCTCCTGGCGCTGCCTCGCTTTAAATCCCATCAATTGCCGACGAACAGCCCGCCCTCCTCCCTCGCTTACTGAGAAACGAGTCCGGCAGCTAGCGACGACGGCGTCGAAACGAAGCCGAAGAAAGAGCCGCTCGAGCGAGCGTCGCTCTACTCTTAAACATCTAGACGAGACTACGGGGCAAGAGCGTAGTGATGTTGGGCCCGACACCTTGATCATTACGGTAAGGAATTCATACCGTCGCTAGCCCGCCGAATGAGCAACCCCAACCAGCTTGAATGTCGAACAGGTTCCAGGCGATTTTTTTGGACAGGGTTATGGCCGAGGTTGATAGGCCAGCCAAGATCGATTAGCCGCTCCGGCGGATAGAACACGAGTTGGAAAGGCCGAATCACCACCGCAGGTCCCAGAGCTTGTTGGCTCGCGTTTAAGCTCTCGCTCTGTAACCGCACTGGCGCTCCTCTCTGGCTCACTGCACCAGGACAAAGGAGTTTTTTCCTCCGAGCAGTACTTTTTCGCGATAAAATTGAGCCAAGGCTGGCACTGCGCTGCAGTACTGGAGTCCTCAAAGGCGCAAGGGAAATCAACACTTTCAGGTCTCAAGTTGCGGCGGTCCTCAAAGGCATGACCTGTAGCAGGGCCTATCAGGCTCAAGTCATGCTAATTTCAAAGATGAGTTGGTAGTCAAAGGCCTTTTGTTGATGGTTATGTAACTCAGGCCCATATAAACGCGCCCGCAGTATGGTCCCTCTCAGTCCGTGATCTGGTGCACTGGTGCACTAACCGCGAGTCTCTTCCGAAGATAGACTGGAGTTGGATCACAGTGACCCGGCCACATGGCCCTCTGATAATAGTGGAAACATTACTGCCCTTCTAGTGCAAAAGTGACCGCAGCAGGTTTATGCCAGTGACTTTCCAAAAGATTCACGCGACAGAAGATTTTCTCAGCTCCATTTCAAAAGAAGGCTTGCAAATGGGGAGGAGTTGGAACGACCCAAATAGACGGAGGGGCCCGAACCAGAATCTTGATCCTGACTGGAGAACTAGGGCTCCGCTTCCATCTTAAAGGCAGAAATACCTCGCACACTACAACGAACACTCTTTGTGGGGAAAATACGCCTCCGCACTTAGGCTACCTACGTCTATAGCGGGAAAGGCCCAAATAGATGGAGAAGCCCGAACAGGCGGTATATCTCACACGCTACATCGAACTACGTTTAGTTCACATCAGTGCCGTGATGGCACACTAGGTAAGACGGCTGCTTTCACGACCTCGGTCCCGAGGTCGTGGGTTCGATTCCTGCGGTGGGCAATTCTTTATCGCCACTGCAAGCGGTGGTGATAGCCATAAAGGCTCTTCTGTCGCTATACAAAAAGAGGCTGTTTAATCAGCTAGGATTTATTTATTTATTGGCAAATCCCTACGCCAGGATCAAGTTCGCTTCGCGAACACACACAAAGCATAAACATAAAATGCGAGCTACAGACGCTGTACAACCGTATTCGGCGTCCTCCGAATTCTCCTGATGTTGAATCTCTCTCTCTCTCTCTCTCTCTCTCTCTCTCTCTCTCTCTCTCTCTCTCTCTCTCTCTCTTTCTCTCTCTCTCTCTCTCTCTCTCTCTCTCTCTCTCTCTCTCTCTCTCTCTCTCTCTCTCTCTCTCTCTCTCTCTCTCTCTCTCTCTCTCTCTCTCTCTCTCTCTCTCTCTCTCTCTCTCTCTCTCTCTCTCTCTCTCTCTCTCTCTCTCTCTCTCTCTCTCTCTCTCTCTCTCTCTCTGTCTCGTCGACCTCCTCGGATAAACAGCCCGCCCTCTTCCCTCTCTTCCAGAGAAAACGAGTCCGGCACGGCCGTTGAAACGGAGCCGAAGACGAAGAAGGAACCCCGAGCGAGTGTGGCCCTACCAGTATGTAACAATCCGGGACGAGTTGACAAGTCAGCCGATATTGACCAGCCTGCTAGTCCTACAACGACCGCTGCATCCTCTTGCTCATTACTTGAGAACGCAGGTGCTTTTAAGCCACCTCTCTCGTTTTCACGGAAAACCGTCGAGCACCTCTAGGACGCTAGCGGCGACACCGACCTCGGGCGAGCGTTGCCCTATTCTTAAATTGCCAGCCGCGACTATACGGTTGACAGGCCAACAGCCGATATCAATCACCTCATGATCTTACCACGACAGCTGCATCCTCTTGCTCAGCGCTCTGGGTCAGTTGTTTTTTCTGCTGACCAGTCCTTGTGCGCCCTAAAATTGAGCCAGGCCGGTGCGGTGCTACAATTTTATTGACCTTGCCAATGTCAGTGGCCAGTGGAGAACAATTTTTTTCAAAACTAAAACTAGTAAAACACTATCTTCGCTCCAAAAATGTGCCAAGAAAGACCTGTTGGGCTGGCAACAATTTCTACCAAATCATATTTAGCATCTTCTCTCGGCATTAAAGAAATGATCTGTGAGTTTGCCAAGAAAAAGCACGTAAAGCCAATTAGAACGTCAGCTATTCTAGAGTTGTATGTATTACTGCATCTGTACATTTTATTAATGCATGTTTGAGAGCCGTTATGAGAATAAAATTGTATCACCGTGCACAATGGATTTTATTCCACGACGGACCGGTGGGGGAGGTCGCGACTGATGGGGTAGGAGGTGTCGGACATCCGCTCTGGCCTAGCGCACCAAAATGCCGTGCGACGACGTACGGCTGTTTATAGCACACAAACGGCCATCTTGTAGCGAGGCGGAAGTTGGAGTCGCTCGATACCACGCGCGGCAGCGCGGAGGTCAGGATCCAGGCTAATAGGGAGGTCATACGTTGCGCTGGCGCGGCGGCGGTCCGGCTTTTCAGACCTCCCCAATCAAAAGCGCCGCATCTAGCAATGGCTGCTGCGGGCGGAGACGGTATGGAGAGGATTCGCGAGGAGGTGCGGCGTCGCACCGCTGCAGCGTTCCTTAAGCAGTTTACGCCGGAGGAAGAAAAGAAGGCTGACGAACTGTTGAGACGACTGAGGTCGAAGCCCGACCCAATCTACAGCGTTCAGGTATGACCGGGCGGTGTATTTGTTTACTTTCCCTTTACCGACAGCGTCCTTCGTCGGGGGCGTTAGGGGACCATTCTGCTTTGGCGCCGCGGCCGTGGACGCGTGTCCGGTCGCTGAGACGCAAAGGCCAGTGCACGTGCGTGCCCTTTGGACGACCAGCGCCCGTCGTTTTTAGAAAGCGTTACCTTAGTTACGCGAGCGCTACCTCGACCGGCGCCACCCATGCGTGCCGCCGCACTTCCGTAGAAGGAAGGACGTTTGATTCGATAGCCGCTTGCGATGCGGTGGCTGCGATACGCCCCCTAAACACTCGCCGGCCGGCGAATGCTCAACAGCGACGCCTGCTGATCGCGTCCCTGCGCTAGCCTGTGAAATTGGGTTACAATTAAAGTAAAAGTGGGGGTCAGCTGATTCAACATTGAAGAATAGCCTATTGCAGGACTCGGAGCCACGACTCGTTTAGTGACGTGGGTCCCACCTAGGGGTCTAGACTAAGACTAAGACCTAGACCAAGTCTAGGGCCTAGACTAAGACTCGGGGTCTGGGCCTGTCAGTCTTTGACGCTGTCCGTATGGGAAGGCGAGTCGGTGACGACGCACTGGCCGCCTCGGCTAGACGTCACGGCGCCTCTGCCAGCATCGCTCCGCGATCTCGGCGACGATCTCGGAGCCTTCGACCTTCGCCCTACCCACCGTGCCTGCCTACCCCAGTAAGACGATATGTAATATTGCCGGACAGTGCTGCCCTCTCTGACCAGGCGTGGCCGACTGGGCGGCCTCACGGCAGAGCTCCCGATAGGGCGGGGCACCAGTGGTGTGCTTAAGTAGCATCGCCTGGCAGTGCCTGCAGCCTGTCGCAGAGGCATTGGTAATCCTGCTCACCAAGATCGCATGCCTACATGTCAGTGTAGTACACGCATTGCTTTTGGCTCGAAACTGTTCTAGATTTCCTAACAGCAACGCAACTAGGCTAAACGCTCACAGGCCTCAAGGAAGTGCTACCGAATATGTTAATCCTACATGTCCTGTGTTAATCCTACACGTTCTGTGTGAGCTGCCATTGCTTCTTCATTGCCCAACTTGCCGGTTCGAGTCCTGCATGTATGGCAATTTGTTACCGCCGACTCTGAGCCGGATTGATTCTCGACTCGGCTGTACGGCTGCTATCTGCTCTATTCGGCTGTTGAATCAGCTTCCATTCCGCCTCTTCTTTTTTTTACTTTTGTTTTTACCTGCAGGAGGACCACCACCATACTCTGGTCCCATTGGAATGTAGCCCATCCACCATCACTCCTATTATGTGCTACCTCTTGCATGATCTTTATTTAGCCCCTCATTTGCTGCATTCTGGCCACGCCTTTGTTAACTTGACTCTTGTTGCGCAGGACTGAATTTTGATAAAAAGGGATCGGCGAAATGTAGGCCGTATGTGCTCTGCTACATGCATTTGCTGATGCTGCACGCGCACGCTTGCCTCTCTGTGGCCATGCAAGAGGCTGGTCTGCATTGCCGACACGGGTTCGCTGTATCAAAGTCAAGGGCGCTCTTGATTGCTGCCCTGCTCTGCTACCGTCGGCACAGCTGAACGTATCAAGGCAGCATCCGCCACTAGCTTCTAGCCACGTGCTTCGAAGCGGCTTCTCGACCAGTACCTGTCACTCGTTTACCAGTACCTGTCACACATCCAAGTTTCAAAAATTTGGTCCTGCTTAGAGGACTATTCTACAGCTAAGCTGATCTATGTGTTTGTAACATTCCGCCTAGACATCTGTTACTTACTACTCATAGGGTCGTCCAACTGGTGCAAGAAGATGCTTACAGTTGGCTCCGAAACTATGCAGCCGGGCTTGTATATCGTGAATTTAGCTGCTGCCTCATTCTGAACCAATTCTCACTGACTCACTGCACAGGCTGCCCGGCGAGCGGTGCTATTGACTTCTTGGTTCTCTGTCAGTCCCGTTTAGATCCCTTCATTCATTAATAATAATAATAATAATATTGCACTTGATAAAGCGCCCTCAGAGAACTTAATCTCTTTCTAGGCGCTTTACATTTGCTGCAAAGTGATACACAATAGAATAGTAAGTAAAATCATGCTTGAAAAACAAACAAAATGAATAACATGGTTAGGGGTTACATGCACTGGGTCAGCATGCAAATGTGGTTAGTGGCAGCATGAACAGTGTCAGCACGCATAAGCACATCGAGGACGAATCACAAGGACCCACTAAATGCTGTCCTAAATAGGTATGTTTTTAAGTTTCTTTTAAATGTGGTCAGGTCAGGGGATATTCTGATGCAGGTCGGGAGGGAGTTCCAGGCTGTGGGAGCATACGAGCTAAATGCACGGTCTCCAAAGGATTTAAGGTTTGTACGAGGTATTTCTAGACTGTTGGATTCCGAAAAGCGAGTGGTACGATGCTTTGCCTGATGGGGTAGTATCTCTGAAAGATAGGCTGGAGCCATAGAATGAAGAGACCTAAAAGTGAGCGACAAAACCTTGAAGTCAATCCGTTGCTTGACTGGTAACCAGTGCAGGTCGGCGAGAAGTGGAGTAATGTGGCAACTGCGACGCTCACGACAGACAAGCCTAGCTGCAGAGTTTTGCACCAGCTGCAATCGCCTGATCGCACATGCTGGTAGGCCAGTAAGCAGTGAGTTGCAGAAGTCGAGACGAGATGTCACGAATGCATGGACCAACTTGGACGTGGTATCCTTATCTAAACAAGCCCTAATTTTAGCAATGTTATGAAGCTGAAAATAGGCTGATTTGACTGTGGAGCTGATGTGGTCGTCTAACGAGAGGTCGCTTTGGAATATGACACCTAGATTTCGAGCTGATGCAACTGGAGATATGCTGGCAGAGCCAATTTTGAAAGTCAGCCTTTCCAATTTCTGAATAACACTAGGTTTGCCCATAACTAGTAAGTTATTTTTATCATCGTTTAGTTTTAGAAAATTTGCTGCCATCCATGATCGGATGTCATCAATGCATGCAGCAAGTGAGTTGAGAGAATTTGAGGTGCTCGAAGGCTCGGAGGGATCAAAGCAAAGGTACAACTGAGTGTCATCCGCATAGAAGTGAAAGCCTAGATTGTGCTTGGCAATCACATCAGCGAGAGGGAGAGTATAAACGGTGAAAAGGACCGGACCTAGCACAGAGCCCTGAGGTACTCCATATTTTAGAGGTACTTCAGATGATCTTTCTCCATTCACGTCAACACTCTGGAGTCTCCCACTGAGATAGGACCTGAACCACTGCAGAGCAGTGCCAGTGATGCCCAGGCGAGATGAGAGGCGCTCTAGAAGTACTTTGTGATCGATGGTATCAAAAGCTGCCGAAAGATCGAGCAAAACAAGAAGAGAGACACTCTACCCATGTCCGCATTCCTAAGTAGGTCGTTGTATACCCGAAGCAATGCTGACTCTGTGGAGTGATTAGCTCTAAAGCCAGACTGGAACTTACTAGCAAGGTGTGAGGTTTCGATATACGAGTTCAGCTGGTCTGCCACGACCCGTTCCAGTGTCTTTGATATGAATGGTAGAAGGGAGACTGGGCGGTAGTTGCTTAAGTTCTCTTGGTCTAGTGTAGCTTTCTTGAGAAGTGGCCTGACTACAGCTTTTTTGAAAGGTGCTGGGACCTGACCTGAGGCTAATGACATATTAATGATGTTGGTTATGCATGGCAGCAGCAGATCAATGCAACGTAGGAACAGGACAGTGGGAATAGGGTCCAGTGGACTTGTTGTCTTCTTTGATTGAGATACGAGCTTTAGGACTACGTCACTGGTGACCTGTTTAAATGCAGACATTGAGGCGCAGCCAGGAACCGAGGAACAGCATTCTAGTGGGAAGGTTGTCATCGCAGGGATGGATTCCCTGATTTTGTCTATCTTCTGCACAAAGAATCGAGAGAAGCGATCGGCTAGATCATCACAGGGATCATCTGGTAAGGAGCTAACCTGGGAACGGTTGAGGAGATGGTTTATTGTCGACATCATCATTCTCTCATCGATCCAACCTACCTCTCCAAA
Organism: Cristatella mucedo; assembly: GCA_009760855.2. NCBI lineage: Eukaryota > Metazoa > Bryozoa > Phylactolaemata > Cristatellidae > Cristatella > Cristatella mucedo. The sequence goes on from WPIO01000076.1 coordinate 1,647,090, forward strand.
TGCTTTCAAATAAGGCTAGGCATCATACCACAGGCTCTTCTGACAAAAGTCGTTTAGCTTTGCCTCTGGCCAAGCTCAAATCCTTTTGAGACAGTGCCTTTAGTTCGTTCGGCTCCTAAAGTCTGGTGCTCACTCCTGACGGACATCACGGTGTCCCATGACCTGATGATATTAAAAGGAAGCTAAAAAATCCACCCTTCTTCGAGCATTTGCTCCCTCTGTTCGATTTGTTGGTCACGTGTGCTGACATTTGTGCATGCTGCTTACACCAATCAATTACACGACAAGCTTCCAATCCAGCAAATGTAAAATTTGATGGCTTGCTTCTTTTTTGGCACATCTAATAAGTGTCTAGAATCCAATGCTGCCCATGCCCCTAATCGAATACATCCTTATCATGAGGGTGTCTGTTGCAATTTAGTGGAGTAATGCCTTTTGTAGTAGATGCCTAATTTGTAAGGATAGCCACAGGGGTGCATGCATGTGCCCTGGAATGCCATTTCACATTCCTGAGAATTGGGGCTCTTTGCATGCTCCTGCAAAACCAGGGTGGACATCGTCGGCAAGTGCATCCAGGCATGCTGTGCACAGGAACGGGAGGAAGTAGGTAGCAGTGCCTGATTGCAGGCAATGTGTGTGGTCAGTGGATGTGTGGCTGGCAGTTAAGAGGCTAGCCGAGCATCTCATCGAACTTTGCCCTGCGCTTCTGCGGCCAGATCACATAATTCATCCAGCTGCCGGAAAGCATCCAGTCAGAACTGCTTGCAGTGACTGCTGCCAGCGCTTGTCTCACTCTTGTACGAGCTAAGCGTTGTTTACAGTGAGGGTTCATCGGCGCCCATCCGAGGAGCACCGCTAGATCGCATGACATCCTACAGATGCTGATGGCTTTCGGGGCGGACGTTACAGGGCCCCTCTCCTTATATTCGGACCTAGGCGAATTATATGCAGGCCACCAAGAAGGCACACCTCTACTGCTGTTGCCTTTTGGCTGGCTGTCGATGATCGGCCATCGATTATTTATTATTGTTAAACGCTGTATGATTTGTATCATCGGCAACCGATTATTATCGCCTGCCCCCTCTCAGGAGGTAAGGTGCTGCTAGGTGCAAGGTGCTGTACTCCACTGCAATCGGTGGCGATAGCCGTGAAGGCTCATCTGCTGCCATACAAATGAGGCTCCTAAAAGGCTGTGCTGGTGTGCCGTTAAAATCTACACCCTGTCATAACTGGATGCCGAAAGCACAGTTTACTGTGGGCTGTTAATTAGTAGGCTAGGCACCGGCTCAAGCATACTAACGAGTATAACTATATTGCTATTCAATAAATGAACCACCGAGGTGGCCTTCTCCCCAGACCAGATCATCAGTCCTTGCTGTTGCTTCCAGCTCCAGGTTAGTTATTCGTGGCTAGATCTCAAGTTGCTCCTAACCCCAAGTGCAACAACACAACAATGATGCCAAAGGCCAGCCGACAAATGGCTTCGAAAAATAATTTAAGGAATTCTGGTTTAAAACAGATTAATAAGTAGAGTATTTAATTCGTGGAAAATAAACTCATAGTATAACTCACATAACACTATAATGTATGCCAGCTTTTAAATATATTTTGAAATGGTGTAGTGATATAGAAAGAGTTAATATAGCTTAATATTGTTAAGCTAATAATTGTGCCCCGAAGGTAATTGTACACTAGGACTGTTCCATATGTTATTATCAATGCCTCCAGGCTTCGATTACGGCTAACATATTTTAACTTAGGCCAAGTGTTACGTACAGTTATTAGTAATTTAATTTTGATATATTTTTATAATTGTTGCAGAGCAATAGTTGCATTATTAATACATGAGGAAACTTGACATACCGTCGGTTCTGCCCTACCAACCGTTTAATGCAATATTTGTTTATTTTTGGTAAAATAGTAACTGATTTGGAAGGCAGAAAAGCCACAATAAGATCATTTAAATTATGTGTTTACAAAACATTATAGTTGTAAGCTTTTTTCATGCTCGTTTTGTGTTTGCGGATTAAGCAGCCTCATTTGCATAGCAGCAGAAGAGCCTTAACAGCTATTGCCGCTGCTTGCTGTGGGTAATAAAGGACCGATCACTACAGGACTCGAACTCAAGACATGTGTCGTGAAGAGGGAGGGAAAGCCTTACCCCCTGGGCCAAGTTCCAAGGGCGATGATTAGTCGAGGTTGCTAGCATTGCCAGATTTTGTCTTGCGCTCTTGCTCGGACGCTGCTCTGGGCTACTCTACCTAGTGAATGCCGACTGACTAAGGCCAATCGCCCTTGATTTCGGCCATCAGCTGCTCCTTTGAAGTCTGAGAGGGGGACAGCTGCCCCCTCGGCTCTGCCACCCACCGATAGCACCGCTACCTGCTGCAGTGGCAGGGGTGCATTTGCAGCCCTCCCCCCCCCCCTGTTCCTCAGGGACTATTCTGTGAGATGCATATTTTTTGCACTGATCATCCTACTTCCTACTATATGGGGGGAGCCTCACTTAGGGCTGTGAGCTGACTTCCGCTGACGTTTTGCGTTGTAGAACGTCTTGTGGATCGTAGCTGCCATGGCCGTCTTTCGGCTAACTGACTTTGCCTACGTCGTCCTGTACGACGAGGCCGTCGATCGGCCGTGGCTGCTCGTGGGCAGCGTTCTCTTAGGCATCAACGTTGCGTGCTGCCTATTCTGCGTCGTCTGGCTTTCGTGGATAAAGAAAATCAAAGATGACGACTGGGACAAGCACTACCCGCTTGTCATTCCAGTGGCCACGGCCGCGTTCGTCTTGTGCGCCTTCTTCTGGCTCGGCGCCCTGTGGCCCGTGTGGGGCGTTCTCACCATTCCCATACTCGGCATCCAGTTCATGGGCTTTGCTGTGTTCATCGCCATGATTCCCGGCATCCTCTGATGATGCTCGACTTATGTAAAAACTAACCAATCGCTCGCTGAGCGCACGCGCTGGGGTACGTAGGAAGCCCCCCTCGGTGCTCCGACCTCTTGTGCACGGGCCCTGAGGCAGCAGCGGCGGTCCTGCACTCGTGTGCAGCCCGACTCGCTGCTGGCCGCGTGACAGCAGCCTGGCAGCGCCAGGTTGGGTGCAGTGGCTGTGTCCACCACCGAAGTTGCCGCCTGCACCCAAGCAGTGACCCGGAAGTGTGGCGCTGTGGCAGAAATGTGGTGCGAGCGCCTTCTGTTCTCGCCAACTGCATGAGTGTTGGCGCGTTCGGCGCCCCCTACCACTTCCGCTGCTGCAACGTGGCCACTCGCCTACATGCTTTTATTATTGTTCTAGAGCACAGAGCAAGCGTAGCTCTCCATCTCTCGTCCGAGAAATTTGAGCAGTGGAAATTCAAACCCGCGGTCGGTCTTTGTTGAATGGATTAAGTCGAATTCTTTTTCTTTTTCCACATGAAAGTGGCACGGCATTAATAGAACTGCGTGCTTCTCTGCTTATGCTGACTCTTCTGCTTGTGTGTCGTGCCAGCAAGCTAGCAGAGCAGCACATCACAGCAGAATCTCCCGGCGGAGGCACAGAAGCTGGCACGAGCCGAGTCATGGCGTTAATCCCGAGCTCGCACTACTTCAAATCTCGTCCTTGAGTTTGTCCTTCATCCCGCGAACCAAGTACGACATGTACCCGGCGACCGGGTACTTGGCCATGTAGACGCTATCAAACACATTATCTAGAGCCTGAAGCTGTTCGTCTGTCAGAGTAGACTAAAAAAAACAACACGTGCACCTCATGTTAAGGCGGTCGGCTCCAAAGGGGCGCTACAAGCAACTTGCTACTGCACCCAGATTATGTATGTCCGAAGTTAAGTCTGTGAAAGACAGGTCATTCAAAGCTGGCTCAGATTCAATCTTTGGAGAATGCTTGCAGACCGGTAGGGGATGCACACGCTGCCTATGCATCCACAATCTGTACACAGTGTTTTCTGGCCAAAGAATGCCACCTGGTTTGATTCAGGCACACACTCCTTATTCATGCAGGGTACAGGCACAATTTTCTTAAAGCCTCTGCTAAATTCTGACCTCTATAGAGAGCATACTCGTGAGGTTAAAGCCGGTTCGTTCAAACGATGACCGTGGCATAGGGATGGTGGCAAAGAGGCACTGCTGTGTGCTGCTCTTTAGTTAGCTGAGCTGCCTATTCAAAATCTTAAGTGCTGTGCACAATTCAAACCCTCGAGTCAACTCCAACACTTGATACAACAGAATTCTTACCCAGGCAATCATTAGATCCTAGATGCCGACCAACTTAATTAAAATAAATGACTTAAATGGTGCAATCTGGATTCCTACAAAGACACCCACAATGTAGAGAACAAACTAGCAGTTGTAAAGGGGGCAGTGGTGAGACCACTGTCGAATGTTCGTAGTTCGGGTCTTCCTTAGACAACCATTTCATGTTTGAAAGTTTTACTTTTAGACGAGACTGCTGCCACAGCAAGTCAGCCCATTCGATGACTGGATCCATGATGAGGGCCTACTTCTCTATGTTACACTTAATGTTACTCTATAATGAATTGGCTTTTAGACTATGCCACTAAACCTCTACGGCTTGCTCTACATAAGGTTATTATACCTTAATACTGATCTGCAAATCCAAAAGAAAAACTATTCACACGTCAGCTCTGCTAAATGAACTGCATTGGCCGCGAATTGATAAGTAGATGCACACTAACATTGTTATTCCGAGCAGAAGACCCACACCGGCTTAGCACATGCATACCTAGCTAAACTGCCACTACTACTTAAGCTTCCGTGTTTCCTCTAAGGACTTGATGTATGTTGATCTTTTCGTGCATTTAAAACTGCTAGCATCGGCTACTTTTACTCTGTCGGCCTAAATCTGCCGCACTCAGCTCCACAATTGTTGTGCAACACATCTTCTTTCCTGCTCCTGCTACTCATGCTATCATGCTGTCTTGATATCATGCTATCTTGAGCTCATTTTTCCTTAAGAAACGATGGCTGCATGTTCCTCAATGTGCGCCGTAAGTCGTCTGTGCTGGCGCTCCGGCGGACAGCGTAACTTCCATGCAGTCTCTGCAGAGACGAAGACGCATGCATACTTACATGTGACATTGATATTCTACGGTAACCACCTTCCTTCCCCCAGCGATACTGAACTCGTCTCTATCCTAAACTTCATAAAACAACAAGCAATGAATACTGCTTTTGCTTAACACTACTGCAGCAAAATCGAGGCACTAATCAAGGCACTGAAAGACCCCTTATGGATCAAAGCATTGGACGATCTAATTGTCCTCTGCACAGCAAAGAAAGCCCAGATAGTGCTGGGCGACCATATCTGCTAGATGGACAGTATAAATTACGATAACAGGGGGACTTGAGAAAGAATTGCTAGGTTCACAGGATGGCTCGTAGCAGCAGATCTAGGCTCTGGAATCTCTCACTCAGATGCTACAATAAAATGTCAGCAACACACAGGCGAGACGATAGGGACCCTTTAAAACTTGGCTGTCAATGGCACCAAATGCAGCTGTCCAGCAGAACAAGCCTCTCAGAAAGTCTATCTTATAAGTCAACACTGCTGAGAAGTTTGCTACATAATTACTTGCGGTAGCATTGTATCTATGAAGTGATTAGCTAGAGGTCATGATTGGAATTTACTTGCTGTTTGATGTTTTAATATAAGCACATACTGCATCTGCTCAGCCCCTCTTAGCTCGAGTGCATTTGATAGGAATAGCAAAAGGCTGAGGTCAAAACTAGCAGCTACATTAAGCAGCAAGCAAGAGAAACATAGCTAGGCTCGTCCAGCCCGCAATTACCACGTCATGCGTCAAGTCATCAAGGTCAAGAGACATCTTGGCAACAGCCCGTGATGCATCTTTCCCAACGAGAGCATGATACCCAGCACCTTTTCCATAAAATGCTGTAAAAAAGCAGAGGTAGATAATAGCACGCTATGATCATCCCAGATGAAGACTAGCAAGAGGGTGCCTGAGCCAACAACACAGCCAATCCGAACAAAGACAAGAAATGGGTGGAATGTTTGACTGCAGTAGTTCGAAATGAACACGCATGGCAGGGCTGGCTCCTGCCAAAGCGCTCGGCTTCTAGAGAACAAAGAGAAGTAAAGTGTCGAAAGCAATGCATTCATATCGCATCACATGCCTTTACAGAGAGAGTATGCCAACGATGGCTCCCCGCGTTAGCTTGCTGATGCTTCATTCGATAAAGGGGCTGATCTAAAGTCATTCAAATCGGCCATTGTTCGATCAGTGAGTAAAAAGCTTGAATCGGGTTCTGTAAGGTCCAAGCAAATTATCACTAGTCTCCGATTCTTATCTGTAAGACGTAGTGATAGCAGCTAAAACTTTTCTGCTGCTTTACAAATGAGGCTGTTAAATCAGCTAACATTTATTTATTTATTTATGCATTGGCTACTCGTCTCCTTTTACTAGTATAATAATAATAATAATAATAATAATAATAATAATGCACTTGATAAAGCGCCCTCAGAGAACTCAATCTCTTCCGGTGAGCCATGATGGCACACTAGGTAAGGCGGTTGCTTTCATGACCTCGGTCCCAAGGTCGTGGGTTCGATTCCTGTGGTGAGCGATCCTTTATCGCCACTGTAAGCGGTGGTGATTAACGTAAAGGCTCTTCTGTCGCTATACAAAAAGAGGCTGTTTAAGCAGCTAGGATTTATTTATTATTCCTAGGAGCTTTACATTGGCTGCGAAGGGAAACGTGATTGAATCGTGAGTAATATCATGCTTGATAAACAACATGAACAACGTGGTTAGGGGTGATATGCACAGTGTAAGCATGCAAATGTGGTTAGTGGCAGCATGCACAGTGTCAGCACACAAAAGCACACGAAGGACGAATCACAGGGACCCACTAAATGCTGTCCTAAATAGGTGTGTTTTTAAGTTCTTTTTAACTGTTGTCAAGTCAGGGGATGTTCTGACGCAAGTCGGAAGGGAGTTCTAGGCTTTGGGAGCATACAAACTTTATGCACGGCCTCCAAAGGATTTGAGATTTGTACGAGGTAGTGGTAAACTGTTGGATTCCGATTTGAGGTTTGTACGAGGTAGTGGTAAACTGTTGGATTCCGAAAAGCAGATGGTACGATGCTTGGCCTGGTGGGGGAGTAGATCTGAGAGATAGGCTGGAGCCTGATGTGTCAAATCTTCATTCATCAGATGGCTTTCACAGCTAGTCATTATGTTCGATCCTTCTCCAAGATTGGTGGCTACCGACGACAGTTGTTGGCAATAGATCTTATCAACTAGCTGGTTCTGTCTAGACAGGACTACTATAATTCAGTTACGGTTGGTTTACCGGAAAAGCCATTAAGCAACCCAACAGCTGCTGATGAATATGGCTGCATGGTGGTTTAACAAATACCTAGAGATTTATTTCTCTTAGGGCACTACACACAAGTCTTATTATTATTATTGAAAGGAATTCAAGAATTTTTTTCATATATGTGTCTCCAACGGAGCTGCACTGGCTCCGGTTGATCAACGGATAGAGCATATTATACATAGATCGGATAGAGCATATTCTTACTTTAAGCCACATAGCCCAGCATAGATTGTGATCCTTCATTCCTAACTGAACTGTAGAACCAGCTTGGGCCTCGCTGTGCCCTCAGGACAATACAGTATCTGTTCTACTCCTATTCTTACTCCTAAACCACCATTAAAAAATGCTGGCAATAGAATCTTTTGCTGTGCAGGTACGAGCGTGGAACTTGCTGCAACAATTCATACAGTACATTTTCTTTACTGTTCCTAACTCTGACACATAATTTCCAGCCATCCAGTGCTGCTACTTTCATGATACTAACTACCTCAACTGCCCTCTCAACTCCACAAGACTCACACTTTCTATTTGTTGTGTGCGATGAAGTGTTTGGCTAATTGCTGCTTGTACACCGAAAGCAGCTTAGCTTATGAGTATGCTATACAAAAACCTGCTAAGCCAGCACTTAGACTTGGTGGCTTTATGGAAGTCACAGATGGAGATGCATAAACTTTACAGGCCGTTACTAACACGAGCATTATGCTTCAGTCACAAGCGAGGAAAGCAACTGGTGAAGGTACAATCGGCTCTTAGCACTACAAAGTTGCCACTCACTAGATCTCTGGACAGCAGCTGACTACACTTCGGTACCTACAAATTGAAGCCTAAAAGTATGCACTAACTGTCTTGCTATACGCCAAAGCTACCATTCGATCTGGTTAATCTCTCATTTTAGAACAGTTGCCAGTACCAACAGCAGAACAAGGTTACTAATTCATCTGCAGCCGGCTTGTCACACACACAAAGTGCAGAGCTGCTGTGCAAAGCTCACATTTGCCAGATGACACGTCAAATACGACTCCCTTCACGGCCATGTATATAGGCTTTTCAGCCTACAATGTAAAATTACGAGAATATATCCAAAAATGCAATTTTAAAACGACGAACATGCAGCATCGTACAAGAAAACAGATGGAAGTGCTCAAAGGGACTCCACAGGAACTACCCACGATCAATCACGTGCCCACAGCTGCCAGTAGTGGATCAGGAGCAACTGCGGCCCCAGTCAGCGCAGCTCCAGTGATCGGAAAGCGGGTGCTTCGAATCAGTGCTCTGAGACCTGTAGCTCAGGGCTTTAGCAAGGCCGAAGCACGCATGCGCACTGCACCCAGTGCTGCCAGGTGGGCCAGGCTGCCAGGTGAACCAGCTACCGATGGCCGAAGCAGCTGCCACCAAACTACAGTAGGCTCGAGCAGTGTGAATTATTGCACGTTGGCAGCCTGCACACATTAGAAGACGACTATTTGCTACAGCTTCATAAGCCTAAGACACCAGACAACTTGAAGCCATCAAGAGTGTAGTGCACACGTGCCTTTAAAGATAGTTATTAAATTAGCTGATTTAGCAGCATCGTTTGTGTAGCAGCAGAAGAGCCTAAACGGCTATCACCACCACTTGCAGTTGGCAATAAAGGATCAGGAGAGTTTTCGATGGTGAACTCAAAGCCTAAACGCTAAGAATTGTGGAAAGGATTTCAACAGTCTAGGACCTGCAGAGCAAAAGCTTCTGTTGCTCATGGCCTTAAAGTATAGAGATAGATCAGCTACTTTATTGTCTATTGAGGATCTGAGGGTATGCAGAGGCTGAATAATGGTGCAGCAGTTCAGCTTACTATGAATGATCCATGCCATGACTGGCCTTGAGGGTCAGAGTAAGAATTTTTGTATTAACCGGGAGTACTTGCAGCTCCTTGAGGAAAGGAGACACGTGGCTGCACCTCAACGACTGGTCCACTAACCTTGCAGCCATGTTCATCACCAGCTGCAGAGGCTTAGAGGCTTTTTGTAAACCGGAGCTCAATAGTCCAGCCTAGACAGAACAAGAGAGCTAGATAGAATATCAGCGAGCCACCGTGGTAGGCAGTCCCTACTCTTAGAAATAGATCAAAGGTGATGATTAGCTGTGGAAGTGGTCTTCGGTATAAAGATGTCAAACTTTTTAAGTTGTCCAAAGAGGATACCTAAATTCCAAGCATATGATAACCGAGATACTACAGCATGACCATATATAAGAGCAAAATCTCCTAGTCCGGCAGCATGCTTGGTGTTGCCTGTGATTAGGAGTTCGGTTTTATCATCTTTTAGTTTGAGAACATTGGCTGCCATTCAGGACCGAACGTCTGCAGGGTATAAATGAAGAATAATGGAGACAATAATGGGTGCCAAACCGACTGCACAGTGAACGGTCTACTTGGTGAGGCGGCCGCCATACGACACAGTAAGAACACAGAATACACGAATCTCAGTAGAGGTGATGACCCTTGCAAACATCCCGTATCTGGGTTCACGTTTTGGTAAGGTATATGCGGCCGCGGCAAAGCATGTTTGCTGACCTCACATTGCTGTACAGCATACGTGGCCACCAAAACCGGCCGATTGGTGGTACCCTTCGCGGCCAAACTCGGGAGTTTTCACACACGAATACAATTTACGACGTACAAGAACTGTCTAATTAAAATCAAGCTCGAGGGACAAGCCAAGACATAGGAGTTGGCATAAAAGGCGATACGCCCAAATGGGGGCGGGGCTCAGAAGATGCGCCTTTTTCACGCTTTTCAAAAAGGCCAAGGTCAGCGCAACTTGAAATGTTTTGGTGACCAAAATCCGCTAGTACAAAATTTACCGCTATGCAAGCATTACGGCATCTTAAGCGGCCAGCATTAAAAGGCCACCATTAATTAAACGGCCCAGCACATACGTCCGAACCGTCGTAGCCGGCGAGTTCCTTGGGTGTGAATATCTTCATGGGCTTCCCATTCTTCCCGAGTTCAATGTTGACTTTCTTTGGCTGATAAGCAGAGGCAGCTGCATTCAATAAAACAAACTGCAGCAAGAGAACAGCGCCACTCCGTGCAAACGCGTTCATGATGGAGGCGGGGCTCGCGAGGAAACCCTTACAGGAAGTACCCGGTGTAGGAGGCGGGTCACTGACGCCATACTGTCCGCTACCGGTTGCAAAAGAACTGGTGTTCATCCGCAATCATCGCGATGGATAGTCAGGGCAGGAAAGTCCTGGTTTGCGACAATGGAACAGGGGTGCGTATTTTGCGCGGTGGCTCAGTGTTTCTTAGCGGTGCACGCCTCTTTGTTGGTGAGTTCAGTACCGGTACCGGTAGTTAGGCCCATTATCGCTTCCTGGTTCCGGAAACCAGGTCTGACTGCTAGCCCTCCCAAGTTGGTAAGCGCCGTGCAAGCCTTGGCGGAAAACTTGCGGCCGCTGCGGCGAATGCTGGGCGTGCTCGTAGCCGCGCCGCCGCAATGAGACTCGTGGAGAAACTAGGTTACGCCTTACGCTGTACCACCTTTGCCTGCTCTGCGGCTTCACTTCCTGCATGTTCCATCTGAGCCCCTGTAGCTACCAAATACAGCCGGGCGGTCGATTACAGCTCTAGATTTGGGCGTGTGCCTCTAGGACGTAGTTGACCTCGTGGCTTGCGAGGTGCTGTGCCAGCCGTTGGCCTGCAGTCGCTGTATGCAACTCAGTCCTGATCGATTTGGCTTATTGCTTTTCGCGGCCGAACTTGCAGTTCGTCAAGTGTGGCTTCGCTGGATCCAACTTCCCAGCTCACACCTTCCCATCGCTTGTCGGACGCCCTATCATACGGTCGACAGTGTCAGTTGGAGACATACAAGTCAAGGTAAAGCTTAGCCCAAACAACCCGGAAGATGCAGCTGTGCCTTGCGTGTGCTCTTCCGCTCGGAACACCATTTGAATCTATTTAGGATGTCATGGTTGGAGATGAAGCCAGCCAGCTCAGATCAATGCTGGAAGTAAATTACCCCATGGAGAATGGTATAGTTCGCAATTGGGACGATATGATGCTGATTTGGGATTATACATTTGGTGCCGAGCGCCTCAACGTCAACCCAACCGAGTGCAAGATCTTGCTCACCGAGCCCCCTATGAATCCGAATAAGAATCGCGAGAAGATGATTGAGGTATGAGGCCGGAAGCTTTTCATGTCATTAAGTGAGAACATGTGGCATCCAGTCGAGTCTGCCCTGACCAGGGTTGAGATCCGACGCTAGTTGCTGAATTTAGAAATTTACGCTGGCTTGTCATGGCTACACCCCATTGCGTTCAGTCGCCGAGTCTTTCGAGTATTCTAGTGCTTCCAGTTTGCATCAGCCTGCCATTTGTGCTTGCTCAGTTCCCTTGCACATGCTGATGCTGTAAATTGAGTTTTATCGTATGCCTACTTGGTATCGAATCATGTTTTCTGTGTGCAAAATAATGTTGCAGGTAATCCCTACTAAGTTTCGATTCTGACCACTTCTGCATTAAGTTTAACAGTGGGTCCTAGACCTGTTGATTCTCCTAGTCAGATGCTTTACTTGTGTGTAAAATGTGTTGTGTAATTGCTTCAGTAGCATCCAGCAATGTGCTGCTGTGCAGTCTCTCCATTGATTTGTCTTGGCAAGCTGGCCAGCGCAATGTCACGCCTTGCTAGAAATTCTGCATTGCCTAGCTGAAATTACCGATAGTAGTAGCTTAAGTGGACCATGATTGATCCAATTTCTTTGACTTGTTAATTTACCATGTCCTGTTAAATGTACCGTGCCCAGACTAAGCTTGGCAGTGGTTACTGACTAGACCATGCACTTTTCCTTATGGTCAAAACTTAACTGTTAAGATCTTCACCTGACCATACTTTATTGTTTACTAGCTTCAAGTTATCCAACTAGCTTAAACTTTTCTAGTGGCTGGTGTCTATGAATGAAAGAACTGCATTTATGCTCTATGCCTGGCAGAACCTAGGTGTTCCAATATGTCTCCTAGCATAGCCAGAGGTTGCAGCACCTATAACTCCCTACTTGCTCTCATATGTTCTTGCAGCAGCATGCATAGCCCCAATGATTGTCTGTTGGAAAAGGTGCATACTTTCCTTGATTGGGTGCTAGGACTTGTAGTTGGTAGTGTGGGCAATCATTGCTTGCTACCTGCTGCTGGTGTCTTTTCTATACAAGTAGTTAGGTATGTGTGTTCTGCATGGCTCCTGGATAATCATGTGACTGTGCATTTGGTTATTATCCAGTCCCCACCTGCCGGTATGCATTGGATGCTCCGTAAGATATCTCTCATCAGACATCAGCATGTCTGTGATGCTAAACACTGTTTACTGTTTACGAGTTAAGTCTGTGCTTCTGTGTATAGGGAAGTGGGACAGCATTGTACATGGTATTGCTAGTGTTTGCAGTCTGTTTTTGAGTTACTCGGTGTTGCTAGTGGGATACTACTTGAATTGCCAAAGGCACTAACCTGTGCATGACTATTGCCTCAAAGCTGTCTTGAAGAACCATCGAACATAAGACATTGGTGGCTTTGTGGTCCTAGAACACATTTGCTGCTGATCTACACTGCAAATGCAAGGCTAAATAGTAGGCCCCTTGTGAACTTTGTATATTTGTTAGCAAATAGTCGTGATGGTCAAGCTTCAGGTGGTTTGCTAGCTGCCAAGCCGAAGTGCATGCCTGGCACTGAGCTTGCAAGCAGGTTGCTGCTCGTGGTTGTAGGAAGGGCTTGTCAGGGCAATTTGATTGCTTATATGTGATAGTGAATGCTTGGCTAAAAGTTTAGGTTCTGTCTCTCTTACTCTATCTCTCTCGCGTCATCTCTATCTATTCAATCTCTATTCTTTGCACTCTGGTTTATACTTTGTTTCGATAAGTTCTTAGTGTGGACCGAGCTTACATTGCACGGCATCAGGCTCACATTTGTGGTCTGCATGACGAATCTTGAGCTGAAAATCTTAGTGCTGGCCATGTGTTACAAAGCCTCAATCGGTGATTGTACTGGAAAGTAAGTAATTCTCGAATTTACTTCAGCACATGGTAGGCTCATCGTCTGCTAATCCTGGGGATACTTCTTCAGGCAGCATTACTGTATGCCGAGGATATCCATCGTGTCAATTTCACTGCTATCCCATCGGCTCGGAGACAGTATGCTGCTCTGTAGTTTAAAAAAAGAGCTGCAAAATGTTCCTCGTTAGTAAAGCAGACTCAGACTCACCTCCTAGTTCAGCAGACACCCCGGCCCACCTATAAAAAAAAATTTGAGCTTTCCATGATTTTTTATGGCCATATCCTAGTGGTGTTGTTTTTCAATTGCTCTTGCAATCTGTTAACTTATTACTGGCAGGTATATATCAGTGGCCTATTAGTCATGATCATATCGGCTCATTTCAACATTAAAGGAGAGTCGCTTGGTCAAGAATGTCATTCGGAGTCTTGGAAGTCAGTTCACGTATTATAAAGATTACTTAAAGATAAATGCTGATTAAGTTGTGAACAATTTGAAATCCTGTCATACATGTACCACCATGAACTCTACCTGTGTATAATCATACCGGAACTGGCATTCTCATTCAATGCTGGTCCCAATTGCAGTATGTACATTGATGTGCGCACATATAGCTTATTGTAATGCTAGTGTCATCTGCCAGTGCCTAGGATGATGAGCATGAATAGTAGCTAACAATAATAGTGATGCATTTTAATAAGACGTGAGAAAGAACTACATCTCTTTTTAGGCACTTCACATAGGCTGGCAAGGAAGTATGTCAACTGAATAGCAACAGTGTAGGCCATGAAAAGGATTATTTGTAAGGATATATTGTAATGTCATTGTAGTACATATGGTGATATTTATTAGTCGATAGAGAGTTATGGGCTCTAGGTACATTGGAACTTGAGAGCTCCATCATCAAAGGATTCATCAAAGGTTTGTTAGAGGCACTACTAAGCATTTAAGTCAGGGGAACATGTTGTACAAGGACAAACTTTGGGAGTGAGTACTTCACATTGGTATGACAGAAAAAGAATTGAAAGAATAAGTGCTTGACATCCTGGACGGTAGGGACAATCATAGGAAAAGTAAAGTTGTGTGTCGTCTGCTTTAAAGTAAAGGCCTAGATTGTGCCTTGTGGTTACTTAGGAGAAATGGGAAGATTCCTGTGGGATGTTGTTATGTTTTGGATATTGATTGAGATGCAAACTGCAGACCAGTTGAGGCCCAAGTGTGGTTAGATAAGCAGAATTTCGTAATACTAGTAATATGTGGGCTTGTAATCATGGGAGAATAGTTCATCAAGTGTGTTATCTTTGTTGTGAGTGATGCCATTCATATGAACCATGGATATAATAAATACAACGATGGGAGAAATTCGGTGGCACATTTTTTATCAGTTGGGCCAATAGAATAGATGTTAAACTCGCACAGTTCGTAGAAGGTTGATTTCTGGAACATAGTCAAAATGAGATCAGAAAAATCTTATAAAGACAATCCTGCCACCTGTCAGAACTACTCCCCAATCGGGCTAGGCATCGTACCACCCTCTTTTCTGATTCAAGTCGTTTAGCTGTACCTCGAACCAACCTCAGATCCTTTGCGACCGTGCCTTTAGTTTGTATGCTCCCTAAGCCTGACACTTCCTCCCTGCTGACGTCGCTGCTTCCCCTTCCTTGACAATTTAAGTAGTAGCTAACAACTCACCTGCTCCAAGCAGCATTAGCTGGGCCGTTGCGAATTGTCCTTTGTGGTCTTATTCGTGTTGACACGTGTGCATGCCACATTGGCATGCTTCCTTTACTGCATATGTAGAGTGCCTAGAAAGAGATTGTGTTCTCTGAGGGTACTATATATATATATATATATATACAAAATTATTATTATTATCCGTATTATCCAGCTACCTGAGGATAGATTGCTGCTACCAGAAGGAGCTTGCTTGTGGAGGGACTCGGTTCGAGAGATTCAAAAGACAGCTTCGCGGGGCCACAAGCGGCTTGAGGATGAGCGCTAAGTGTTCTACGAATGCTATTTCATCACCAGTTTTCGGTGACCTGGGGTGGATGGAAAAGAGAAGCCCGCCGTTATTGCATCGGCTGTAGTTAGGCAGTTGGAATGACTCATTGCAACCCATGAAGAAAAGCATGCCGGGCTGATCGGTGGTAGAATCCGAGAAATGTTTGAGATCCTCCTCTTACTTCATCTCTTTCTTCGTCTGGGCTTCCCATAGACAAACCGAATACACGATCCCTGGCAGAGATGGTGACAGCATCGAGGTATGCATTTCAGGGGATCAGCAAAGTGATAATTGGCATGTGGAGTGTCATCGAATTGTAAGATCACTTCCCCGATTGGCCTGTTTTGCTGATTGGGCAGAGTATTGAAGCTTTGCATATGCACTGGGCTGTGGTCCTGCATTTTCTTTCAATTTTGGTTCATAACTACTTCCTATCTGTCTTCCTTCAATCTGACCTAACAAGCAAAGGCCTTACGTTCGTGTGTTTTGCACAAAAGGAATACCTCAGGCTCCACTGAGTCCCGGTCACTTCTTTCACCTGAAGGTGTTCGTGGTGGAAATAAATGAACATTTTCAGTTTTGTGTCCCCAGTTTCGACAGTCTACAGCTGATCGCCTGCTCCTTTCGAATTGCTTCAACTGTATGCATTGCATGCGACATGATGTCCGACATTTGCATTCATTTTGGCTGTGAGTTTCTCCGGCAGTCGTAGTCCTGCTCGTGGCAGTGGGGGGAGGCAAGTGCTTGGGTGGTGATCACGTTGTACGTGCTTGGCCAGACGTCTCAGGTACACTGTAACTTTTTCTGATGTCTCGATCTACGGCTTATTGATTTTTTTTTTACCGGCCTACGGCTCTAGCAAGTAGGCAACGTGGAGACTGTAGGCAGATGACTGTGGTGTTCCTTGGCAGCCAGTCAAGGCCACCATTTACTGAGTCATGCAGGTGTTCGGTTTAACTTATATGGTGTCTCTCCAAACGGGACGCCGTGGTAGTCAAAGTCAAAAGGTAATGCATTACTGTACACGTTTCTGTTGGGATTTGTCCAATAGACCGGTCAATAGTCGTAGCCATTTGGGCATCAGCTACCAGAATGCTTTATAATGTGTGCTATTGCTAGCTGAGAAGTGGATGTGCCTACTGTATGCATTTCCCTAATGCAGACTTGTCTACGGGAACCTTCTTCAGAGGACGTTTGGCTGTTCTATTATTCCGGAAAATTGCATGAGGCAGCCAATATTGCAGTGTATGAATGTTATTTTGATTGACTTGCGTTGATGTATGAATTTGTTTCTAGTTTTTATTGGAATTTCTCTTCTAGGTGATGTTTGAGAATTACAAGTTCGCCGGAGTCTATGTAGCTATACAAGCGGTGTTGACTCTATATGCACAAGGTCTTCTGACAGGAGTTGTGGTGGACTCGGGCGATGGAGTAACTCACATATGTCCAGTTTACGAGGGCTTCTCTCTTCCTCATCTTACGAAGCGATTGGACATTGCTGGAAGAGATATCACACGGTATCTAATCAAGGTATGCTGCGCTAGCTCTGTTTTTTCTGTTTAGATCTTTTATCTTGACGTCCGAATGTGAGCTGCTTTCGGAACACTGGCCAATCTAGTTTTCTCTGCAACTAAATAGCAGCATATTCGACGATTTCATTTGTGTAGTTTCTTCAGGAGCCGTAGGCTCTCATTTTGACTGTAGCAGGCAGTAGAGAATTTCCGGCTTCAGGCATCGAATACCTGAAGGGTCTTGAAGTGCAAGCACCTCATGTCTAAGTGCCTTGGTCTTGTTTGCTCCTCTTGTCATTTTTTGAGGCTGACGATTATAGTCTGTAGTGACTTGAACTCTCAAAATCTATGCAGGTTTTCTTTCATCATTCGACACTGCCTTTGCATATCCAACAATCTGACTTCCGCCTACTACTTGGACAGCGCAAGTACGGGATATGTATGTTATGTCTCACTGGTCATGCATAGTTGAAATATTTAGGTTTATCTTCACTTGCATTACTGGCAAATTGTCGGCTGAACTGGGCGATGGATGGCAACAGTTGGTTCTTAGTCTGATGCTCTAGGTCCCTGGATGCTCCTTCTTGCTCCTCTTTATGAGGCTGAGGCTTAGTGATTGGATCACTAGGCAATAGCCATCTCCTGCTCTGATTGGTTTTTTTGTTCCCTGGCATTGGAGAACATACGAGAATGTCAACAATCCTTGACTTGGACTCATCGTGCCATCCTGTGCAGAATCGGAGCCCTGCCTCTGAGCTCAGCAAAGAGTGACATCCTTTCCTACCGGCTGTGGGTGTTGTTGTGCCCCATATCGCTTGCCAGTTTGAGGAGCTGGCCCAAAAATTACACTACCCAGTGCTGTAATCACCATCCGTGATGTGATCGATACAGTCACTGTGGTTTCCGAGTGCTAGCTATAGTGTAGGCCCATTGGTTCTTTGTCCTCTGGTGTAATGGTTCATGATCATCACCCTCCTTGATTGGCCAAGGGTTAAAGGTGCTCGCCTTTGATGACCGTGTCATAGTCTTTAAATGGCCAAGCTCGTGGCTCGAGCCCTGTTGAATATGTAAAGCGTGAGAGCAGAGGTTTAGTTCTCTTATGGCGCTATACAAATGAATTATATTACTTATATTTATGCCTGAATCCCTGCCTACTAGTCATCATGCACACGTCAATGCTTTTACGTTTGAATTGTATGTGTATGCACTCACACTCCAATGCATGTGATGTTTTCATACCTGTGTATGAGATGTGGACATTGCCAAGCGATGTGATTGTGATTATAATGCCGTGTGCCGTGAAATGGAATCTTGGGTTAAATGCTTGTAGCTGCTGCTTCTACGAGGTTACGCTTTTAATCACTCTGCCGATTTTGAAACCGTACGTATCATGAAAGAGAAACTGTGCTACGTTGGTTATGACGTTGAACAAGAACAGAAACTCTCGCTGGAGACGACGGTTCTTGTTGAGTCATACACGGTAAGCTTGCCGTGTGCATTGGTTGCACCCACGTGACTTGTGAGCAGTTATGTTGCTCTGTATTGCAATGGAAATCTTTATATAAAAAAAAAATAGTTGGCCCCAGTGCTATAAAGACTATCCACCCAGTGAATTTGCAACTTGGGAGTTTTTGTTTAGCCACACACTTTTTGGTGCTGTCGGTACTGGTCATTAAATGGATCGGCCGAAATTTGCTTCTAAATGGCTATATTATTGTTATTATTATTATTACTAGTGCCTAAATTATATGGCTCCTAAAACCTAAGAAACCTGTGTGCGTGCTTCAATATGTGCCAATTACCTAAAAGGAAAAACGTCATACAACTTGCCTTAATCCGATTGATTGCTCTTATATTGAGTACCCAGTGATGAGCGGCTCTCTAGACCTCCTAGCAACGTATAGGTGATGTGTTCAGTCTGAAGCTCATTTTACCCAGCCAAAGCGCTTGCTCGATTGCTCATTTTACCCAGCCAAAGCGCTTGCTCGATTGCGATCACCATGGTAACACATTTGTACGTATTTGTTCTGCACAAAGTTCAGCATTGGTGAGGCTTTTCGGACAGTACGCTGACTCACAAGGCCCGCTGACTCACAAGGCCCGCTGACTCACAAGGCCCGCTGACTCACAAGGCCCGCTGACTCACAAGGCCCGCCACGGCTTGGCTCCTTCGTACCTAGCTGAGCTGCTGCACCAGTTTCAGCCTCTTCGCACCCTCAGGTCCTGTGTGGACAATAAATTTGCTGTCCCATTCCTCCGCCTAAAGACCGTTGGCGACAGAAGCTTTAGCTCTGCCTGTCCTAGACTGTGGAACTTGCTTCCACAATTCTTACGAAACGACAACTACTCTCCTGCTGCCGACTATGGCTCATCCTTATCAGTGGTCCTGAGCTGCTACTTCCATGCTATTCGCTACCTCAACTGCTCTCCTGACTCGGCTATGCTTCCCACTTTCTCTTTGTTGTTTGAGACGAAGTCTGTTGGCTACCGAATGCGTACCGAAAGCCGCTTAGGCTGTGAGTGCGCCATACAAAACTCTCCTTCGCAACACCCACATGGTCTTTATGATTTTATGGAGTTATAGACTGAGATACGGACAGACAGTTTTTGCCTTAAGTTTCTTACTTCACCCACTCCTGCCTCTTCTGCTGAGGCTCAACGTGAGCGAGTTTCGATAAGCGCGCAGCCGGGGCGGCTCGAGTACCGCTGAGTATAAGGCTGCTGCACAGGGCAGCAGAGGGCACAGAATTGCTTTGAATGCAAAGCTGAGCAGCCATCGATCCACTGGTCCACGCAGTCACTGAGTGGTGGCAATTCTTTGCTCAAGCCTTTGAGCACAGAGGAGACAGTCGTGAGGTTATTGATAAATGTAGTTATTATTGTGTCCGTTAATGTGACTACCACTGTCAGTTACTGTGTGGCTTCGATGGACGGCTTTAAGCTTGCAGACTGCTTGAAAGCAGTTCGGGTAATCAGTGCTGCTCTTATTTGGTATCTTAAGGGACGCGTCGTTACTCTGCCTCTGAGGCAGAGACATTATTTGTATGGCCCACATAGCAGTGTTAGTAAAGGGCTTTAGCCAGTTGAGCAAGAGAGTGTTGTTCTCTGTTGCCGAGTGAATATTGCAGTGGATGAGCAAGAAAGCTGTTGTGCACTCGGGTCATAGCGCATGTTATAAAAAAAGAATTGCAGTAGACATTCAAGGTGCTGCCACATCCTCTCAGCTGCAAATACAGAGCGAATCCTGTTGGAAGGGGATGCATATATAAATGCATGAATATTTATACGGTTATACCTGATTTCGCATGTGCAGAAAGCTGTGTATATAGTGCAACAGTAGCCTTATTTATCATTAGTTCATTAGGTACCGTTTAGCCCGGGAGAGGCTTCATTAACTTCCAGCATATTCAGGCAGAAGTATCGTGTAGCCGACATTGTTCGCTGAATGTGTTCCATAACCCCCCTCCATACGTGCTAGCTTCCTTGAGAGCGATGTCCACTTTTCACATGCTGAGGTTGATCTCAGCTTATGTCGGTGTCAGGCCTTTGTCTGCAGAGAGCAGTAGCTTCAGATAATCCGAGAATCCTGCATCTGCAGCCTCGGGTGCCACCACTGCATATGATCTGCTCTTATCTTACCCACCCTCTTGAGGATAGGAGCTTGCACCCGGCTTCTGTCTATTCATTCAGCGCATATGCTACTCGGTCTTGTCTGCCTGCTAATGAACTGGCCTGGATAGAGATTTGGTTTCCATAGGCCTGTATACCCTTAATAAAGTATGTAGAACAAACAGTTTCAGCATACATAAGGACATGGAGGAAGCTGATACCGATGGGGATACTTTAGTTTTTTAGCTTCACTTTGATCATCGACGAGTCGCCGACTTGTGTCGCGATGCGAGTCGGTGGGTGACTTGTAGGCTAAAGGCTCACTGCCTCACTCTCGAGCTGAGCTACCCTAGTCAGAGGTGGAGGAGGAGGAGAGCTGGACGGGACTCGGTGGCTCGACGGGAGAGAGTGTCTCAGATAGCCGAGTGCTTAGGCGGTGACCTCGAGGTCGATGCACTGCTTGATGGCAGCCAACGCATGTAAGATAAAAGTGGCTTATAACTGCAGTTGCACACCTTCTTTTTGGAATGAAGTTATCCGAGTGTTCGTTCTGTGCATTTTCATACGGAAATTAAAATGAGTAACTACACTCGAAATTGTAGAAAATGAACGTAGGCTTGCCATGTACCTTGAGTTCGGCGACAGTAGGCTGGCGTCTATCTGTCTCTTGAGTTTCCATCAGGCAGAGCCACATCATTGCCTGCTTGGAATGGGCTGAAAGCAGGTGGCACATCGATGTGAGGTAGCTATGGGAGTCTGCTGCAGCCGCCGAGGAGGGAAGCTACTGGTGCTGCACGACGCGACACGCATAGCTGAGTGAGGATGAGCAGTTTGTCCTGTGTCTGCCCTGGATGTGGGCGTAGATTGTGGTGTAGGAAGGCGTGGCTCAAGGATGAGGAATGGCGCTGCTTGGGACCAGCAAGGAAAAAACGCCTGCGGCCAACCCGCGTCTTACCCTGGTCCGCTGGGAATGTGGTACAGTCCATGATCACTTCCTTGGACCATCGAGAGTCTAGTCACCGGAACGTTTCTGGCACCCCGTGTTGTGAATGAGTTTATTTGAAATCTTGAAAATTATTTTGAAGATCTTCACTGTCGTCATGGCTGACTGTAGAAAACTGTATTTGAATTCGCTATTTTAGCCTTAGGTCGAAATATCAGAAGCGGTGTCGTCTGAAGTAGCTGGAGTGCTCTGAATTGCATGCTTGTTGCAGCAGCCTTTGATTTCGCAAGGTTACCCCAGTGCCAGTGGTGGTTTTTAATTTTACTATTTTTGCTTCTGAGGATTAACTATAGCTGGAGATTTCCGGAAGCTTGCCCCAATTGTATTCGAACACTAGTAACTGCAGCACCCTTTGCAGAGATTATTTCGTGCATGCCTGCTAAGCAGAAGAAGCTGCCTCTATCAATAAATCACTGAAGGAAGTTTGCTGCTGGATGCTTACTGTTGAATTAAATGTCCACTCCAAGCCTGGAGTGGACATTTAGTGGACAAGCCTCCAAGCCTGCTTGCTTTGCTCTCACTGTCTCGATCATCAGCCCACCCAATCCTTACAGTCATTTCATTGCTTAAAATTGTATTATTGTGATTTCAATATATATATATATATATATATATATATATATATATATATATATATATATATTGAAGCGCTGGATATATATATATATAATATATATATATATATATATATATAATATATATATATATATATATATATATATATATATATATATCCAGCGCTTTAAGAGAACTTAATCTCTATCCAGGCACTAGAATATGATGCAATCTCCTTGACCTTGGTCGTTAAAGGCAAGCACCTCAAACCATGTGCCAAACCATGCCTTGTCCCTGCACCTCTGAAAAGGCTGTGGTTAGGCCACTGATTAAAAAAGCAATACTAGACCAAGAGAGCTTGAGCAACTTCCACCCAGTCTCCCTACTGCCATTCCTACCAAAGACACTGGAACGAGTTGAGGCAAACTGGATGCACTGTTATATTGGAACTTAAAACCTAGAAGGAAGTTCCAGTCTGGTTGTAGAGCTAATCACTCCACAGAGTCAGCATTGCTTTGGGTGTATGATGGCCTTCTTAGGAATGCATACTTAGGTATAGTCTCTCTACTTATTTTGCTTGATATTTCGACAGCGTTTATGATATTGATCACCAAGTCCTTCTCGAGCGCCTCTCATCTTGCCTGGGCATCACTGGTACTGCATCGCAATGGTTTAAGTCCTATCTCAGCAGGAGACTCCAAGTATTGGTGTGAATGAAAAAAAGATCATCTCAGGAACCACTGAAGTATGAGATACCTCAGGGCCCTGTGCTTGGTCCGGTATTTTTTACCTTTTATACACTCCTTCTTGCCGATGTGATTGCTAGGCACAACTAAGCTTGCACTTCCATGCAGATGGCGCACAGCTGTACCTCTGCTTTGATCCCTCCCAGCATATCGAATTCTCCCAACTCCATTGTTGCATATATTGCTGACAATCTACACACGGATGGCATCAAACTTTCCCAAATTGAATGAAGATAAAACCAATTATGGGAAAACAGAGTGTGACTCCGAAATTGGAAAGCTTAACTCTCAAAAATCGTCTTTGCCAGCATATTTCTTCTGGCATCAGCACAAAATCTATGAGTCTTGTTCCAAAATGACCTCTCACTAGATGATCACATCAGCTCCACAGTTCGGTAACCCAACTTGCGGCTCTGTAGCATTGCTAAAATTTGGGCTTGCTTAGGCTCGGATACTACATCCCATTGGTCCGTCTGTCTTGACTTCTGTTACTCCCTGCTTGCTGGTTTATTGGCTTCTGCTTACAGTTGGCGAAAAATTCGTCAGCTAGGCTCGTCTATTATGAGGGTCATAGTTGTCACATCACGCCACTTCTATCCAACTTGCACTCTCTGCCAGTTAACCAGCACATCAACTTCAAAGTACTGTTACTCATTTTTAGGTTTCTGCTCTCTGTCTCCAGCCTACCCATAAGACCTACTTCCCTGCCAGGCTAGGCATCGTTCTACCTGCTTTTCTGAATCAAATCGTTTAGCTACACCTCATACGAACTTAAAATTCTGTATAGACCATGCCTTCAGCTGGTATGCTCCCAGAGCCTAGAACTTACTCCCAACTGACGTCACGACCACCCTTGACTTGACGACAATTATAAAGCTTGAAACACGTGTTTATCACAGCATGACGTGTGATTTGTCCTGTATGGGTATTGGCACTGTGCATGCCACCACTAACCATATTTGCATGTTGACACTGTGCATGTTACCTCTCTAACAGAGTTGTGCCTTTTGCCATTGTTACCGTAATACTAAGTATATGAAATGCTATTTGGGAAAGGGTTCCTTTTTTGAATTCCTGACTGTCCCTCAGTGAGTCCCTAGTGCTCGGCACTTCCAACAGCTTGGTGCCTTGCACCTGCTCCGTCTCCACCTTTTACTTCCTTCTTGATGTCTCGGCTGCAGCAGCAGTAATGCAGGATATGCTCTGCTTCACTATATGCTAGAGTTCGGATCTCGAAAGGAATCTCCAAATTCCTCGATTTCAGAACATTAAAAAAATGGGAAATGCAAAGCAAAACTTATCCACCAGACATCAGAAATGACCTTTTGCAGTAATGTGCAGGTAGAGCTGGGCAAATATTTAAAATTTCACGGTGATCCATCAAGTATTGGCCGAGTTATTAAATTTTTAAGCAACAATGCTATATTGTAAAAAGCTGTTTTAATGACACCAGCAGGTACCTCAATAAGGTGCATTCATGTACCGAGGTTCATAAAGTTAAGACACAAGTCGCATATAAGGAAGAGATCGGCAACTTTTTATTTGCCGATAATTTGCTTCCTGTTTACTTTCGGGGTTAGGAATGCATTACCTAGTCGTTTTTAATGCTTCTCTTTATTTAAAAAGTAGAAGTCCTTTTAGCTTCAGATCCTATTTCAGCCATGTTTTTCTTTTAGAAGGTACTCTAAACAATTATTTGATTATAGTACTAATATTGGCATTTTCGTGACTTAACATTTGTTATCCTGTGATGGTGTGTAATTTGGGATTCAGTGAGCACACTGATTTTAGTAAGCATTTTAAGAATGTAGTAAAGTAAATGATTAGCTGATATAAGAGGTGCTTGTGTGTGTAGTAGCAGCCGTGCCAAGGTGGCTTTAACTCCACTTGCTTGCTTAGTTTATATTTGAATTATCCTGTAGCTGTAAATTCTACTCCAGGCAGGAGTCAAGTCATATATATAGCTGTACCCCGAAGGAACTGCAAATCCTTTAGAGATTTAGTGCCTTATTGGTATGATTGTTACCGAGCCTGGATCTCACTCTCACTGATGTTATGACGTCCCCGGACACAGCAAAATGTAAAAGAAGCTAAATACACACCAGTTCTGTACAGCAGTTACTTGATCCGTGTTAATTGTCATAGGTATGCTCGTGAGTGCTGCTGCTGTGCGATATTACTCACCGTATTGAGATGTCTCCCTTGCAGTGTATATAAAGTGCCTAGAAAGCTATGGGGTTCTCTTAGGTATTTATACACATTAATGATTATGCTGTTATACCTCACCACTTTAGATGGATTGCTCTGTGCACAGTTTGCTTAGCATGGATTGTAGCCTGGGAATCGGAATTTGCATGCCTTTTTATGTTGCTGCTTATAGCAAGCATGTTCCACACAGTGCCTTTTGAGCCGTTTCGCCGTGCCGGTGTCTCGGTGTGAAAAGCAAATAAGGGTCCCTTCATGTGAACCGGTCTGCAAGGGAAACAGTGTGTCTAGCTCTTATAAGAGTATCTCTGCAGAGCCATTACGTATAGTGTTTATGTGTTGCGGTGCAAGGCAGACACGTTTTGTCATAACGTGCACGAGGTTTAAGGCTAATTTTACTCTTTTCGCTTACTGTTACGCCCAGCTGTTTCTCCCTTGCAGTTGCCCGATGGGCGTGTTATCAAAGTCGGCGGTGAAAGGTTCGAAGCCCCGGAAGCGTTATTCCAGCCCCACTTGATCAACGTGGATAGTGTCGGCGTCGCCGAGCTGCTGTTTAACACGATCCAAGCGGCAGACATCGACACTCGCTCGGAATTCTACAAGCATGTCGTTCTCTCTGGCGGCACAACCATGTACCCGGGACTGCCGAGCAGACTGGAGCGAGAATTAAAGCAGCTCTACCTGGAGCGAGTTCTCAAGGGTGACACTGAGAAGCTCACGGTGAGCTACCCCCCCCCCCGACAAGCATACGCAGCACCTGTAGCACAGATGAGGCAGCGATGCAGTCGTCTTGTTGGCCAGCTTTCAATTTCGGGTCAGCACTGTTTGCAGTCGGCCGTACGTGTATTTGATTGCACGATTTGTAGAAATTCAAGATTCGCATTGAGGACCCTCCCAGGCGAAAGCACATGGTGTTTCTCGGAGGTGCTGTCCTGGCGGATGTGATGAAAGACAATGCTGGCTTCTGGATCAGCCGCTCCGAGTATGAGGAGAAGGGCCTACGCTGCCTTGAGAAGCTTGGAGTGAAAGCCTAGCTGACTAGTGCTGCCGAGCAGCACTTTTATAAGGAAGTAATTGCAGACTCTGTGAAGACTGAGAAGACGCTTCTTCATTCCTTCCTTCCAAGCAGCTTGCACTTTACATCAGTCTACTTCTTGTGCATGAATACTACTAGCCGTTAAAGATGGAGCACTCACCTACCGAAGAGCTCAGTACCTCAGCCTCGAGGGTAGCCGGTGATGACTGGATGTCTTGCCAAGAGAAGCTGCCGGTAGTGGTTTGCATGGTGGCTTGCAAGGAATTGCTATTCGCAGCTGCTGCTTTAATGCTATTAGAGTTGTCCGATATCTTACCCAGGTCTTGTCTGCTGGATTGATAAATGTGCATTATTCTACGGTTGCCAATGATGAGTTTCAGATTATGCCTGGCCATTTGCTTATTTATCTTGAAGTTTTCTTGAGATGGTGCTCGAAACTAGCAATCGTGGAAAGCTGGTCGTCCGGCGCCAGTGGATGCTGGGGGTTTTCCAGGTTACTGCCTGTGACTTCCGGTTTGTGGTTATCTGCATTAGTTTTTCCAAACCTTTTAACTTGTAATACTTGGCACTTAAAAAGTTACAGGTTCAATAGTGATTCTCTTCAAAGAAATTTCTTTTCTGTGCTAGAGCTAATATTTACGTCGTCATGTGCAAATTCGGTGCTAATATTTACGTCGTCATGTGCAATTTCACCTAACCGTTCTTCATCAAGGTGCCATCAAAAGTTTGATCATACAAGACTGACTCAGACGAAGCACGCCATGACTAAGCTTATTTCAATTCTTACTCGACAAAGTAGTTCCTATTTCTTTTAGGAGCATGAGAAGCAACTTATACTGGACACTTTTTTAAATGGGAAAATGCCCGTGGAAATGGCAGCTATTCCGTTTTCGTGAACCTCGGTAGAACATGTTACTTATCCTAAGCAAAAGCACCTTGGTCTGCTAAGCAATTTTTCCGAAAGCTAGTCTTTATAACTTTTACTTACAGCCAAATTTTGAGGTGGTAGAGTGACAAACGAGTACTGAGAGATGTGTAAAGCAAGGTATGTGCTTTCGTGAGAGAAAGTAAAACAAGTTGTGAGATCGCATTCGGCAGGCTTCAGGGTGTTCACAATTAAAACGCTTAGGATGTCCGAGCAGTGTGTACCCTACAATGTTTAGAAGCGGTCCCGCCTTAGTAAGATGAAAGTGAGGAATTGATTTCGGCTGACCGTCGATGAGATCCAAAAAAGTGCAAGCCTTGAAGAACAGGTTCACTCCCGTAAAAATGTGTTGCGGGAGCACTTGAGCTTTGTGCGGTGCTTATTTAAGCCGAGTGAATCAGCCGTTTTGTGGAGGCCATGCCAGCGAGGTATACTCGATAGGACTTTCCGTTGTAAACTTGGCTCCTTTAAAAGCAAAAATAAGCTTCCAACTGATCATTGGCCGGGCCTTGGCTGAGAGCAAGCAAACAGATACGTGAAGCCTGGTGAAGTTTTGAAAAGGAAGGTAATTTACCCTAAACCCTTAGAACGTTCCGGGGCAGCGTTCGTTTCAACTCAGCTGTTTAATTTGAGGCTTTATTTCAATGCTGGCAAGAAATTGCTACGGAATAGTGCAGGATCATAGCGTCCATGCCAACTCGCACACTCGAGGTGATTAAAAATATGTTTTAAGAGCCACTTCATTGAAGCCCAGTTAATTAAATACACAAGCAGGAAGGTATTATCCATCACCATGGCTGCAAACGCACATGAATTAATGCTTTCTGAGTGCAGCACAGGGCGAATTACCGGAGAAAGCAACAAACTCTCTGGTAAGTTTGGCTCACCGCTTTAAGAGACGATGGCACCTACGTATCTCATGCGCCAAGTTGTTGGCTTAATAAGGACATTCCTGACCATGAATGTAATGTAACTTCACAAAGTCCAAGTGGTTGCTGGGCAGAATTTACTCTCACTGCCTTAGTTTCGGCCAGGTGTCAAGGTGTTCGTCAACCGAAGTCGTGGGCTCGAGCCCTGCAGCTTATGCAAAGTGTCTGGATAGAGATGAAGTTATTTATAGCGCTACACGAATGAATTAGTATTTTTTTATTTATATCGCACCCAGAGCCCAAGTGGTAAGCATGCAGTTGCTAAACAGACTTTATCTCAAGCAACAAAGAGAAAGTAAGAAGCACCGATGAGTCAGGTGGGCAGTCGAGGAAGTGAGTTGTACGAAAGCAGCTGCTCCGGATGGCTGGAAAGGTTGTACCACAGTCAAGGTGAAACGTTATCGGACGTTTACCGTCCTGACATTCTGACCTCCATTAAGTTGGATCCTAAAATAATGTTCGAACAGCGATTATTATAGCATTGATAAGCTATAATTCGGTACATGGTGCTTTTTACAGTTGGTAATATATTGTTACAAGCAGGTATGCCTATGCTATATATATAATATAATTCATTTGTATAGCACCCTAATAGAACTTAATCTCTATTCAGGCGCTTCACATTTGCCACGGCTCGAGCCCACGAACTCAGCCAAACCTCGGTCAGAGCGAGCGCCTTGACCACTGCGCCAAACCAGCTCACCATCACATACTCAAGCACCGGCTTTCATTCATACCGAGCACTCTCTCTATCTCTCTCTCTCTCTCTCTCTCTCTCTCTCTCTCTCTCTCTCTCTCTCTCTCTCTCTCTCTCTCTCTCTCTCTCTCTCTCTCTCTCTCTCGCTCTCTCTCTCTCTCTCTCGCTGTCTCTCTCTCTCTCGCTGTCTCTCTCGCGCTCTCGCTGTCTCTCTCTCTCTCGCTGTCTCTCTCGCGCTCTCTCTCTCTCTCCCTAGGTACAGGCGACCGCGGATCTGAGTATCTGCGATGCGAGAGTTCAGAGGTCCTACGTTAAGCGACCTCGCACGGACTGCTACGCCTTGGAGCGACTCAGACGTTAGCTACGGCACTCCAGCGGAAAATAAGGCAACGCTCAATTCTTGGATGACGAGGGACTTAGAGGCGGTCCCTCATTCAGCCGATTAACCCGTTCAGCCCGAACAGTTAATCAGCCGACCGCTTAGTCGTACGAATTGTCAGAAGACGCGATCTCCACCCTTTGTCCTGTCGCCTGGCGCCAGGGTGGGAATTTCGGACAGGGAGTTTCGGACGCAATAGCAGCCAAGCCGCGCCAGGTGAATTATAGAGAAAACCGAAGAGCTTTAAAGCGAGCGCAGAGTAAAGCGGAGCAGACGAAGTGAATGCGTAATCTCTCCACGCGAATCTCTCCGTGCGCCGCCTCCGCCCCCCCCCCGCCAGTGTGCTCGAAGCCAAGTCCGCGCCCACGCGGACTATTTCGTCTACGCCCGGCGAGACGTTCCGCGGCGGAGCGGATGCCAGCGGCGCTACTGCCGTCAATCGCGGTCTACCGATGCGGTCGCTGCGGTAGCGAGCTGCGGCTACCGCGGCTTCCCCGACTTTCTGCGAGATCCCAATTACATCGACCCTACCGACGACACGCTAGCCGCGCACGCTGAGGGCTGAATGAGTAGCTATACTTGATAATTAAGAAGCCAGTTCTGCCGACGGTGAAGAATGGCCAGTTAAATCAATTCGTCCTTGTAATACGAGCGCGCCGGCCGCGACGTCTTTACGGTTACAAAGCCGCGTTTACGCGGTCGGTCTTGCTTCTGTCCTGGGGCGGCTCAAGACTTGAGCTGCCTCTATACCGGCGAACGTACGGGAACGAGACACTCGTGAACTTGTCGCGAGTGTGAACTAGTCGTGCCTGCACTGTGTGACAGCTCAAAGTCGCGACAAGCCTCAGCTTGTCGGGCTGCAGCTGGTACGTGGTAGTGACGTGGCGGCGGCGCGCGCCGAAGCAGCCAGACAGACAGCGAGTACTGATAATCAGTACTCGCTGTTCCCTGATTGTCATGGCTAGGAGCCGATTATGCAATAATCTACGACCGATGCCTCACGAAAGCCGACACAAAGAAATGGATAGTGAGTTGTGCTTACGGATTGGCATTCGAACCGATTTGAGCTCAGGGGCACGGAGCCGTGGGTGTACGCCATGGCTGCTGCGGAACGCCTGTAATCGTTCTGCTGCTGTCAAGTAGACATGTCTATGTTACGATATGGACTCGTTATATTACGGTATGGGCGTCACCTTCGTGGCTTCCGTATTCTAATAGGTAAACTATCGGCGTACACACCTGCGTGCATTGGTATTGCACCAACAAGTCGCTAGCCATGATGCAAGGCTCGGGCGTCAGCAGGATTCTCCTCGCGCGTCAGCTGAGACAAGACCCGTTGCGAGCGCTGCGTTTGCGGCGTAGTTCTGGCCGGACGTGGCGGAAGCAGCGCAGCGAATTTGTAACAGCCTCCGCTCGCTCTCCTTGAGCTCCAAAATAGATCTCGGAAGTGTGATTGGTGGTCGTACAGTTTCTCGTTTGATGGCAAATGGAAACGGAGCAGCGACCATGCGTCCATGGATACGTATCTCCCGTCGCCTATATGCGCATGTATAGCAGTCGTTCAGAATTTAGCCACCATTTTTCTATTGACAGCTTTCTTATCAATAAATTCCTGCACTCCGAACGCTTGTAGTTCCCAAGACTGGTCTCCCCACACAGCGCGTAAATGAAGGCGGCATGCATCATTTTTGAGACTCTTCCCGATTCGGTTCGGTTGCCTCAGAAGTAATAATAATAATAACAATAAGAATACACTTGATAAAGCGCCCTCAGAGAACTTAATCTCTTTCTAGGCGCTTTACATTTGCTGCAAAGGGAAATGAAGTAGTGAATGATTCGTTTGAAACTTGGTTTGAAACGTGCGGTTTGAAGCAGGTTTTAAACCAACCGAAAAATCAGCCTCGGTTTTTTTTGGTTTTACCGCAAGTTGCGACGGATCATTTGTACTTTGATTTGGCGAAGAGCTTTTGTGCTCAAAGCACGGCGGTCCATTTCTTGGGCTTGGTCAAGGATCGCTGAACGAGCAGTGCATCATTGCTTGGAATCAAATTGCTGGTTCACGTGAGCCCGCTTGGACTCGCCTGGTTGAAGAATTCGCCTACTTTTTCGTCTTTTTGCAAAGGCCCGAATTCTACATTGTTCAGTACCGAAAGCTTCGGTACCGGCATTGATCTGGGCACGGATAGCTCGTACGCGGCAACTCGCCGCGGTACGTGCAAGACTTCACTGCAATCCACAGCCATCGGAGCCATCGGAGGAGGCGCCGCCAAGCGACGATCGTAGGACGACAAAGCGCGACAAAGTGCGACGTCCTTTTGTCGCGGATTCGCCGGAAAGCGCAGCAAAGCGGACGGAAGCAGGTGGCCGGCCATCGCGTACATCCGGTGCCAAGCTGCGATACAGCGTTCGTCGTCGGACTAGAGCCGAGCGCTGGCGCCTGGCGTTGAACTCGAGCTCTGCACGGCGGCCACGCATCCACAGATCCACGTGCCGTCGACGAATCTGATGTCGAGGACGAATTGGATGCAGAGTTCGCTGCTAAATTCTCGCATGTGAATATCGGCGATGGACCAAAAAGCGTTCTCATTGGTGAGCTTGATGAGTAAATCTTGGTTGAAGGGGCACAGTGGTTTTCGAATAAAAACTCAACCAAACGAGCCGCCGGCCAGAAGTAAGAGCCAGATGAAAGAAGAAAGAACTAAATAGTCTTCGAAAACTAGTAAAAAACCAAGAAACCAGCAAAAGACTTTAAAACAGGTTTACAACTGCCCACTAAAATCAATTTGCTTTTAAACCAAATACTACTCAGCAGTCTCGAATCTACCGCCAAGATGAAGACTGCCTGGCGAATTCACCGGACGCGGCCCGTTAATCAGACTCCGATCCTCCCCATCAGCCACCTGCCCCCCGGTGCCCCGCCCCTTACCAGTCGAAGCTGATGATATATATATATATATATATATATATATATATATATATATATATATATATATATATATATATATATATATATATATATATATATATATATATAACCTCCCTCAAGTTCTCGAATGTCGCGACTGCGAACGTTCGCCGGTATAGATGCGACTTTATGGAAGACTGGACGAAGGCACGAAGTGCTGAGCGTAGCTGTATTCCTGGGCTACGACTGAGGCTGGTCAGACTGAGCGGAGCGGCCAATCACAGACAGGCGCCGGTCGCGGGCACACCTTCATTACGTCACGGGCGCGCCTTCATTACATCACGGGCGCGAACCTTTATCATTGCTAGAAAAATATAGCAGATAACCTGACCGGCGAAACTGCGGGTGCGTTTCACGATAATCTCTGCTTATAGAACACTACGAGCTCTTCATATGGAAATCATGTAATGAAGCAGCTGGCGTAATAAGTAATCGCAAACAGTTTAAATTAATTTCAAATCAGCGGCTGCGATGCAGCCGACTTGCAATTCCGAAATTTTTCGATCAGGAGAGCGTCGGTAAAACTGTTTTGCTGTCCTCAGTTTATTCGTGCGTCACATTTCCAGCAAGGCAATCGGGGTCTCGAGAGTCAGAATGCAGATGAACCTAGTTCGAATCCTGATGGATTAAGGATTTTGCAAGTCGAGAGACACCAACAATGACCAGGTGTCACGATGAGTAGCACTTGGCGCGAGGCGACGAGAAATGCCAAACGTTGTTAGGGCACTCACTGCCACCGTGTTGCCCGTCGAATCGCGTCAATTGACCCGTATACAAACGAGCGAACGTCCGTCCTGAAGCTCTTGCCTCGATCCTAGAGGATCGAGGCAAGAGCTTCAGGTGGCTATTAACTGTACTGCTGTTGTATTACTTCATCAAGATTTCAGGTGGAAAATGGCACTTAAGGGTACACTCTAACTGCAGGATTGCTATATGACGATCCCCGACGTCTGTACGCTCCGTCGGGGTGGGCGTGGGGGTGGAGGTGGGGCTGGGGTGGGATGCAACGGATTGCAATGCCGCTCGGAGAAGGTAGGTGTGAATGTAGGCATCGGGTGGGTGGGTGGGTGGGTGGGTAGCGGCGGGAGAACTTGCATATTCTACTAGGTGCAGAGGATGAGGTGCAGAGGATGAGGTGCAGAGGATGAGGTGAGGAGGATGAGGTGCAGAGGATGAGGTGCAGAGGATGAGGTGCAGAGGATGAGGTGCAGAGGATGAGGTGAGGAGGATGAGGTGAGGAGGATGAGGTGAGGAGGATGAGGTGAGGAGGATGAGGTGCAGAGGATGAGGTGCAGAGGATGAGGTGAGGAGGATGAGGTGCAGAGGATGAGGTGCAGAGGATGAGGTGCAGAGGATGAGGTGCAGAGGATGAGGTGCAGAGGATGAGGTGAGGAGGATGAGGTGCAGAGGATGAGGTGCAGAGGTGAGGTGAGAGGATGAGGTGCAGAGGATGAGGTGAGGGATGAGGTGAGGAGGATGAGGTGCAGAGGATGAGGTGCAGAGGATGAGGTGCAGAGGATGAGGTGCAGAGGATGAGGTGCAGAGGATGAGGTGCAGAGGATGAGGTGCAGAGGATGAGGTGCAGAGGTGCAGAGGATGAGGTGCAGAGGATGAGGTGCAGAGGATGAGGTGCAGAGGATGAGGTGCAGAGGATGAGGTGCAGAGGATGAGGTGCAGAGGATGAGGTGCAGAGGATGAGGTGCAGAGGATGAGGTGCAGAGGATGAGGTGCAGAGGATGAGGTGCAGAGGATGAGGTGCAGAGGATGAGGTGCAGAGGATGAGGTGCAGAGGATGAGGTGCAGAGGATGAGGTGAGGAGGATGAGGTGCAGAGGATGAGGTGCAGAGGATGAGGTGCAGAGGATGAGGTGCAGAGGATGAGGTGCAGAGGATGAGGTGCAGAGGATGAGGTGCAGAGGATGAGGTGCAGAGGATGAGGTGCAGAGGATGAGGTGCAGAGGATGAGGTGCAGAGGATGAGGTGCAGAGGATGAGGTGCAGAGGATGAGGTGCAGAGGATGAGGTGCAGAGGATGAGGTGCAGAGGATGTGGTGCAGAGGATGAGGTGTGAGGATGAGGTGCAGAGGATGAGGTGCAGAGGATGAGGTGCAGAGGATGAGGTGCAGAGGATGAGGTGCAGAGGATGAGGTGCAGAGGATGAGGATGAGCTCTTCCTCCGCAGCTCTCTTCCTCTGCTATTTTGACTTGCTTTGGTGCTCCAACCCTTTGGTTCCCTTTAGTTCCTTTAGGAAATATCTACCACTCCGTAATCTAGCTAATAAATGCAGGCTTCACAATAGAGCTTTGGAAGAAAGTTACAAAATATAGATACAATCTAGGTATATTCTCCACCTATGTGTGATAGTAGTTGTTCAGCAAGTCTTAAAAACAAAATTTAATAAACAGTCGAGTGCTTTGTGCAGTGTCTTCACGCAGCGGGCGGCTCGGAGGCCACAGAGTGCCTCGCGTGCCTAGCGCTGCAGCCATGCTCGATCTCGCTGCCTCCTCTGCTTACTGTGCACATGAGCTGTGCAACAGTCACTAAAATACTGAAAGCTTGTTTTGAACGAGGCAAGGTACGGCGGACCTCATGGGCCAGAGTAAGAATGTTATCTGTATCCTCCATTTAACCGTTAGCTGTCGCAGCTCGTCTGTTGACAATCGCTTGAAATGTATCCAGCGGGTCTGCTGTCAGTATAAGTAAACCGTTATGGCACACTAGGTAAGGCGGTTGCTTTCACGACCTCGGTCCCGAGGTCGCGGGTTCGATTCCTGCGGTGGGCGATCCTGTATCGCCACTGCAAGCGGTGGTGACAGCCGTAAACGCTCTTCTGTCGCTATACAAAAAGAGGCTGATCATTCAGCTAGGATTTTTTTTGGTTATATGCAAGATGCACGATGAGGCCGAGGCAAGTGTGTCTCTGTCCTGATGAAGACCAAGGTGGTGGAGTCGGGGCAGGGCATATTATGCCTGTTATGGTGAAGACCGAGCTGATGGGAGTTCGCCAAAAGTGTTGGTATCCATTAAGCCGTTCAAAGGGGCGCGGGCGGGAAGAACTGTGGCCAGACGCTGTGGCGCTGGCCGGAACAGCTGGTGTGAAAAATGGACAATCTCGGCCCGATTAAGAAAGGGCACGGTCCATGACTATATTGGAAGCCACCAAGTTGACCTTCCTTGGAACTAGTTGACAAGCTAGCGACACTATAGGGGTGAACTCAAAGAGGTTCGAGCCATCGTTTCCCCACTGACTAGCAAGCACAGCAACGTATTCAATCGGATATCCGGAGGCATCTTCACAGGCAAAGTGGAATCCGTTACAGAGATTGAAAGCGCATGCGACCTGGCGCACACCAACGTTTATGTAAGGAACCCCCCCCCCTTGCTAACTGCTTAGAGAAAGGGCTGGTACAGTTGCAAGCCAGAGCACCCAGGCGCCAATAGGAGCTGGGTGACTATCAGAGGCTTGTGCAGCAGCTACCGGTCGTCCGTAAGGGAAATGCTGATTCGCAGCTCTGAGGGGATAACGAATTTGCCACTGGAGCAGCAGCGTGGGAGAGAGACAGTATGCCCCCGGTGGCCTGCTTTTGGCTCCTTGGTGAATCATTGGCCAATCATCTGTCTAATGAGGCTGCTGTTCACGAATATCGACTTGTCTCAGCCTTACCGTCTGATGTTATTGGGTGACGAAGTAGTAAACTACGTGTTATCAGGGCGTCTACACTTCGTGTCAGTTATTATCGCTTGCCATGCAGATAAGTCAAATCTAAATGCTGGATAAAGCTCCGGCGACTGTCGGCTTGAGGATTAATCATAGGAAAGACAGGTACAGACTGAAGTGGCAAGGGCATCATTTCTGGGGCATTGCTGCAGCGTAGCATTGGCAACTGAAATTGCATGAATGTGACAGTGAATGTGAATTTGACAAAGTTGAGCTAAACTTGAAGCAGCATTGGGAAGATAGCTCACGCACTGTAACGATGCGATGATGACAAGCGAAAGCTGTTCGAGCAATTCTTCCCTAAACTGGAAATAAATTTGGCTCGTGACGACAGCTCTTATGGGGTAGGCCCAGCTCTGGCACATTCTGTGGCGATGCCCAGGGGTGAGCGACGTCTACCCAACCAGCTGCGAACTATGAGCAAATCGATAACGAGGCTGTATGTTTACCGGCAAGCTATTCCGCGAGTACCGCTGCTTCGGGCGAAGACTCATTCGTACTCCCCTCAAGCGCGGACCTGCAGTGACTTTGCTCTCTTCCGACGTGCCGCCGGTGGCGCCTCTCATCGCAGCCGAAAGAGAGAATGAATGCGCAACGGTGGTCTTCGCTCTCATAAGGCAATCCTCAAGAACAAGGCCAGAATCGGGATTTTGGGCATTGGCGGCCACCCGGCAGAGTGTGAAGGGCCGGGAAAGGAGGCCGCGTAAAGGAGCGGGAAGCTTGATAGAGCTGGGCTCACTACGGTGTGCTCCAGGTATAACCTAAAGCGACCCGAAATGAATGATAACATCGTTAGGCGATTCCTCGCCGGCCGGCTCACCCACGAAGGGACCGACTTGGAATAATTGTAGGGGCTCCGAGCAAAATGCCCTTTCTTTTGGCATCTTTCTAGACTAGGTGGCAGAGGTCTCAGGAGACACATTGTGTAGTTTTGCGTAAAAAGGAAAATTTTTTTCTCTGGTCGTAAGTAACGTCGTAGAGCTCGTTCTTGCACTTCCAACGTGCTCACGTGCTGTAGGCAGTTAATTGGCTCACCGCCTTGTACCCATTGGTAATCTGCAGCTACCCACATTTCCCATGTCCCTGCCCTGTAAGAACGGCAATCACATTTCGCGCCAGTACTTATCCAACAAAAGCAATCGCCTTCGGCTGTTAAGCAGGACACTAGAAGGGGCACCAAAATAGCATTTCTCGAAAAAAAGCACGAATGAGATAACTTTTTCGTGGCCTCACTGGTTATTTCATTGTCCACCCAATCAACATCCCGAGGCCAATTTCTGATAACACTAGGTTATCGTGAAGGCCAATCGTTCAATTCAAAAGGAGAGTAACTTGTACACGGAGGAACAATTCAGATTGCAACCAATGGCAGCATAGCTAGAACATTTACTCCACAATCTGATGCTCGAGGCACAGCAATCTGTTCAGACAGCATACAACTGGCAGTAGCTTCGATATAACATGCTATAAAACGCAGCAACTAATAGCTAAATGGGGATGAACAGTTACCATTAGCTTTCCACTCCTGAACTACTGACCGAGGTGACCAGCAAT
The DNA here is from genome assembly GCA_009760855.2 of Cristatella mucedo. NCBI lineage: Eukaryota > Metazoa > Bryozoa > Phylactolaemata > Cristatellidae > Cristatella > Cristatella mucedo. The sequence goes on from WPIO01000076.1 coordinate 1,684,297, forward strand.
TATTGCTTGGTTAGCAATAAGTTGCCTCACCACCAACTAATCAGGTCAATTGGACATACACAGCTCATTTCCAAGTTAAACAATGCAACGTCCGAAAGGTAGATGTCGAACGCTTAAACGAGTGAGTCTCATTCGTTCCGGTTTGTGCATAGGCACACGAGATTAAACTCCTGGGTGAAGGGACTAATCACATCAGGCACAACCCTCACTGTCCATTGCCATCAGACCCCACTCAACTGTGCAACCGAAGGTGCAAGACAATATATGCAAGCCCTTGGACTACATACACTGCTACCGGCTGACCCAGTCACAATACGACGCACCCATTTAGAAAAAAATATTCTGGAAGTGGCACTATCGGAAAGCAAGTTAGACATTATGCCCGAGTGCATTCAATATAGCATCAAAGGCCTAATCATCACGATGTGTTTATTAACGTAGACATATCCGATTAAGGTGCCTACAGTGTGTGACAGTTAAAAGCTTTGCTGCCAAGCCTAAGGCAGCCAGTCCGCGTGAATCAAAGCTGAGGTTATTTATTGTCGATCCACGGACCATGAATTCCGAAAATGAATAATTTCACCAGTCCAACGGCATACAAAAAATACACATTAATGTAACAACAAATTCTGCCTTTACAGGTCTGTAATGTCGTGTTACGTACACCACTCGCGCCCAGCAATACTTAGTTTCTTCTTCTTATGCAAATGAATGAGAAGCAAAGCATCAACAACCATACGTTCACAAGCTGCTGCAGATCAAGCAACAACGTGCGTAGTATTAGATAGCATGATCAACGTTGGAGCATCGAACGTCGAGTGCACCACAAGCACACAAGCAATGCAGAGAATAAGTCTTTTTACATTTTTCAAGCAGCAACATGTCGTGCTATCAAATTGGACCCGAGAATGAGCAAGTATAATATGCATGCAATTAAAAACATGACGGCAAAAGGAAAAAGGTTTACAGAAGTGTGCGTTCTGGCCGACCCATCTACTACATCAAGAAGCACCCAGGTGCTTGTCCACACGAACACACACACAAACGCGCACACGGGTTTGCAATGCTGCAAGATGGCAGATTGAGTCCAATCCAGTATACAACTAAATAAAAGTGTGCACGATTTGCTCATGCACACGCGATCAACAATGAACGTATTCATTCCTCGAACCGTCCACGAGCGGCTTTAGGCATTCGCCGGCCATTCTACTTGGAGACACACCTGCACAGTGCGATGTGCCGATGGAAAGAAATTCAAGGTTGGTCGACTTTGGCCGCTTGTCCATAAGAGGCTTGCAAGCGATGTCCGTGGGCATGCCCGTGGAAGCGTTGCTGTTATTAAATGCACACATCTCCAGGATCTTGGGCATTGCGGTTAGCTCATCGCCTCGATGGCGAGTCCGACGCACGACAATGACCACAAGGATCACGATGACCACGCCAAACAGGCCGAGCGTCGCTAGTAGCCCGATCGTCAGTGGACTCACGACGTGCGAACGGTCTCCAAGAAGGTCCCCTGCATACAGCACGTCGAATGTTATGTATATAGCCAACCAGAGTGAGCAACTACTCATCCACAGCACAATGACGGAGGCCGGTGATGCTGGGTGGGTGGGAGGACAACTAGCTGAAATCTCTGTGCAGCTGCCACGACGACATACCTGAACAATGCATGCAGCAGTCGCTCCGTCCGCCAGCAGGACAAGCCTGCCGGGCGTTGCACGGCACGGGACTGCATGACAAGCTGCCATGTTGGCAAGAGCACAGCCTGCAGCCTTCGTTCCACGTGCTACCGTGTGGTACCACTTGACTGTCGTTGATAATGCATGCCCAGCTGTCAGCTGCAATCAGTGCGTGAAGGAAATGACATCAATGCGGCACGGTGGTCGCTGGCGGCCAAGTAACTATTGGAGCGACGAGTAACTATCGAAATGACGTGCACACACTATTCAAAGATTTGTCCAATGGCAACTAGAAAAAAAGTTTGCCAATGGCAACTGCACTGCCGAATTTACAGAGCCCAGCAAGCTGCTTACTCGACATTGCACAACTGGCAGACTGGTGAGGATCACGTGTTGCCCACGTGATCTGAAGCAGCTGTACGGACCAGGAGTAACCCTTCCAGGCAGAACGAATGGACCGAGATCCGAGCATCAGGCGATCTATCAATTTTATAAGGGCCGTGGACCAACCGGGTACCGGGTTTCCAACAGGAAACATCGATGCAGGGCGAAGAGGTAACAGGTGCACTTCCACTCCCACAGGAGACTGGCCGCTGCCGTTGGAGCCATACCATCAATAGGCAGAAAGATACACGAGGTTGCACTTGCGAGACACATTCACTATAGCTGAGAACTCCACGAAACTGGACAGGGGTTTCTCAGTCTGCAGAATGCCACCCGAGAGCATTGGCTCATACGAGCGTGGAATTAATATCAACGAGGAACCGCCAAGCAGAATGCCCAAGAAAATCGTCGGCATGCTCTGGCATTCGCTGGCTGCGCCTATCGATTTTGACAATGAGCCACCGGCAGCCGAGGCAGCAAGCAGATAATGAGCAGCTGGGTGCACACAGCAACGATACAACGGACCTGCTGCTACTCGTAGGAAAGTACCCAAGTATGCTACTGGACTAGAAGGCTTTGCTCTTCTAGTGGAAGTGCTGTCGTGCAACCGTCACCGTGTGCTCGAAATTTAGTTGTCGTCTTTGACAACTGCCTACATTTTGAAAGTTTCGTTAAGGAGACTGCCCCCACAGCTAGCGGTGACGTCCCATCCCTATCTAAGATTAAGGACTGTCTACCAAGGCGGTTTGCAAAATTTTTAACTAGCTCCTTGGTGCTGCCTAGGCTAAATTATTGCAATTCATTCTGGCTGGGGCACTAAAAAAAAAAGCCATTAAGCCACTGAAGCTGAATAAGGCTGCAAGGCTAGCTAACAAATCCCAGAGGTTCAGCCATGGTTCTCCTTTGCTGAAGGAACTTCGTTGGCTTCTGGTATATCAATGGACACCAAATGCGAGCTGGCCTGCTCAATAGAGAGCACAGCCAAAAGCGTCGCCGAGCAGCCCATACCTGCGCACTCGGGGCAGCACTGGCCCTTTTTGAGAATGGCAATGGAGCCGCTGCCGCACGTGACTGCAGTCGGGCTGCACGACTGGCTGTAGCAGTGCAGCGCGCCGTGCTGACACGTGCACACCTGGCAGTCGCTGACGCGCCACACCTCCCCGTGTCTGCGCAACGTGGGCGACTCGCTGTCCGCTGAGGAGGCACTGCTGCTGCACCCTCGCATCCGGCCGTCTGCTCGCGAGCCCTGGCCCACCTGAGGAGCTGCCGAAGTCGCCGATCCTGACTCTGCTAAGATGCCGAACAAAAAACGGCGGCTTTTTTATCGGACTAACGTGATCGACAGCGGCGACAATTGGCCAGTCGGTCATCTGCTGCAGGGGGAGGCAGGGAACATGCGCTTCTCTTGTGCGCCCCAGCAGCAGCAGCAGCGGCGGCGGCCGTACCTGGACAGGTGGGGCAGCAGGCGCCGGGCAGCCGGTGCGGCCGCTCGCACAGCGCGGGAGCGCACTGGTGACTCTCGCACAGTGCCTGGCCGCCACGGCACAGGCAGGACGTGCAGGCGTCCAGCCACCAAACGTTCTCGTCGCTCGCTGCACGGCCACTGCCGTGGTCGCGGTTGAAGCAAATCGCAGGAAAGCCAACGTCGGGAGCTGCAGCAGCCGAGGCAGTATCTACAACGAGATGCGATTGTAACTCACTGCTCCGTAATCGCTACTCATCTCATATCAATCGAGGCGCCCAGCGTCACTTCCGGTCTATGACCAGGCTCCAACAAACGAGCAAGCGACAGGTTAGCTGCACGAGTGGCACAGCAGAAGCAGTGGAGCTTCGAACGGGCACGAGGAGCATTAATGGTCACACATGAAATTGCCTGCTTCCTCTGCTCCAGAAAAGGCGCTTGACAGATTGTACAGACAGGTCAACAAGGGCACGTGGCTGTCCTGATAAAGGGAGGCAGAAGGGCCAGCAGGGGGGGGGGGCACCACCTTATAGCCGAGGCAGATTCTACAGCTACAGAGTAGCAGGGTGCTGTAATAATAATAATAATAATAATACACTTAATAGAGCGCCCTCAGAGAACGCAAATCTCTTTCTAGGCGCTTTACATCTGCTGCAAAGGAAACACGATCGAATGGTTTAGTGGAATAATCATACTTGATAAACAACAGGAATAACACGGTTAGGGGTGACATGCACAGGGTCAGCATGCAAGTGTGGTTAGTGGCAGTAAGAGAGTGCTACAGACAGCAAGGCGTTGGGGCCGGCAGCAGCAGCAGCAGCAGCAGCAGCAGCAGCAGCGGCGGCGGCAGAGGGCGAGGCTTACCGGAGCAGGAAGGGCAGCAGTGACCAGGACGCAGCACGGGCTGGCTGCACGGCAGCGCCGGACAGTAGATGAGTGCGCAGCGCTCGCGGCCGCCGTGGCAGTAGCACTGCCGACACCCGTCAAACCAGGACTCTCCGTTGGAGTACGAATGGCCGCGAGAAGTGAAGCATGCAGACGACGGGCCAGTGCCATTACCTGCACAGACAGACAATACACGAGCTGCATCAGTCGACCACAAGACTGCCACCAAAAGTACGAACGAATGATACTGCATGCACTCGTCAACCAACGCAGACGGGAAAGGGAGATCGGTCTCGAGTGCCTCGATGTGTTAGGACAACTAGCTGCTTGCAAGAAATATGCGTATCGTGACTGACGTCGACAGGCTGAGACGAATCTAAGGCCCAGGGGTCAGCAAACTTTTCGGACTACCAGGCCATTTCAGGAGGTCACTCTAGGCCAGACAAAACACACAACAGATGCCCACGGCTATCATAGGGGTAGATAATATATCAAACCTCCCCGGTCAGGGGCGTCCGTTTCATACAAGCACATGACAGCAGTTCTAAAAATGAACATGAGCCAAAGCTTGAGCTGCAACCAGCTGTAACGAAGGGAAACAAAAACGGTGACAGTTCAATTAGGCCTGATCCAACAATAAATAACTAGGGGTGGGGGCGTTAGGCCTGGGCTGGAGCTAGGTCACATCTGAGTCTGAACTTCCTCACGATGCCTCGATCATGTTCGAAATGCTGTTAAGCATTGGCTGAGGTGCAAGACTCGAGGCAAGCTGCAACAGATTATTACAAATGCACATCGAGGTTTATCAATTATTACATTATTTGTAACATGCTTTAGCAAAACCCCCCGATGTGCTGGAAAGCAGGATCAAGATTAGAGGGAATTGTCAAGTAGCTTGTGATCGTTAAGCATACGGTTTGCTTTCAGATAACGTATTTCGTTTGCTTTTTGGTTATGTATGATTAAGTTTTCGAGTATAGCAGTTCATGTCTTATTTTGACCGGTTTGTCTACCAGTGCCACCATGCCAGGGCAAGTTCTACTAGAGGCCACCCTGAAGAGGTGCATGGATTGTACTTGAATGATTGTGAGTGCTTCAATTGTGCATGTTATGACTGCAATGGACATACTTTCTTTCCAGCCTTTGCAAAGTGCGTAGGACGACATTTAGTTCACTTGTTATACACAAACGTCTTAAGTATCTAGTAAAAAGTAGTAGATCATAGGAGGCTTGAATGCAGCACCTAGAGAGAGAGCAACGACTACACTATTTGAAAGCCGGGCTCACCCTGCGGAAAGGAGTGTGCAGCAGCAGAATCAATTTCTATGGAGCTTTCTGTGCTACGAAGTGAATGACAGCGATCAAGATGCGGAGTAAGCTTGATTGAGCTCAAGTTGCCAAGGAGGCAGAGATAAGCTTACCATATATATGACACTGGCAAGTCGGGCAGCCCAGACTGTCGGTGACCAGAATTCCACCATTAGAGAGGCAGTCCACATCCGAGCCACGGCAGTCGAGCACCGGGCAAGGATTGCACTGGCACCTTTCACAGCTATTGCTGTCCTTCATTAGCCCATGAACACACTGCAGGCTGCACGAAGCTGCTGCAGACGTCAGATTGGTGCAGTCGCTCGAAGCAACTGGGGTAGCAGGTTTCGTGCCCACTTCCGTTACTGTGGCAAGAAAGCACCGGATGAGATTAGAGCTACAGCACAAGCCAATTTAAAAAAGAACGTTTGGCCAAGTCGGTATCAGGAAGCAAAGCTGGAAACTGGAGTGCAACTGAGGAAGCAGCCGAGCTGTGACTAGCAAGCAAATGTACAACTTCACTAGATGACATCTGAAACAAATGCTGGCAAACGGTTTACCGAAAGTTACATTCTTAGTGTAGCAAACTCCACAGGCACCCAGTGCAGAGCATGGCTCACACTGCTCAGTTTTAATGGATGGATTCGAATTGAAGCAGTTGGACCCAGATCGAGCTATATAGACCGAGCAGCTTCGATCTGGGTCCAGCTATATGATCGACTTGATAAAATAAGGCAAATCAAATCTACCAAACTACCGAAAACTGATCGAATACCATGAGCCGGCTGAGTGCTGGTCAGGGACTAGTAGATCACACATTGAGAAGCCAAAGCGTTGCTACTCGGCTAACTTACCGGTTACACACGGCTACTCATCGGCGCCATAAGCAGCAGCTCAGCAGATGCAGAGAGGCACCAGCTGCTGCTGCTCACATCACATGCTGGCCATAGACGGCATGCTGCTGATCCAGCTCAGTCACAAGGCAGCAGCATATTGAGAGGACTGATGTGGGTACCAGTGGTGGCTTTTATCGCCAGGGCTGGGTAGGAGTGCCATCACCCTCACAGTGACGTCGCTGTGGTCACCAGCATGGGAAGTCACTCGGCCACAAACCACTGAGTGGTCGAGCCAAGCCCTGACTGTAAGCCTCGGCAGCCAATCGAAGTGAGGCATTCGAACCACAAACCAAACAGCCGGTCGTAACGTCATCCACTAGCACATCCGAAGCAGGCAGGCCCTTCGAGCTTTGGGGTGGATGGGGGGAGAGAAGGTGGGGCATCGATCCTTCTACAGATGAAAGGGTGTGCAGCCAAAGCTTTGTGGTCTATGATGAAGCCTGGGTTCTGTGGTCCAGCTGGATGCAACCCAACCAGGTCAGGAAGTGCAGAGCTCGAGAACAAAGGAGTAGTCTCAGGGCACGGTGAGAGAATGGCATTAGGCCATGCTTGAAGTAGGCCTCTGGCTGTTACACCAGTAGGTAAACGGCTGCCTCAGAATGGCGATTCAGCAGCAAGTGGAGGAAGAAGACGATGCTACAACGAGCTGCCACCAGCAACAACAAGAGCGGCTTATATACTGATTGTGATGCCCTCACCAACACCACCCACCCACCCACATGCTTTGACTGGCTTTTTGGCCTTCTGCCGGTCCAAGTATCCTCTACTCAATCCTGCATCTCGTCATGCATGCCAACTCACAGCACCCACAACTAAAGCAACACAAAGGAATGCAATGTATCTCCGTCTGCTACCCCACACTACCACAAGGATTGAGTGGGCGTTACTCTGGAGAGTTCTCTATAGCCCGCACAGTCTAAGCAGCTTTAGGTAGCCAAAGACTTAATCTCAAGTAAAAAAAGAGAGAAAATGAGAAGCATAGCCTGCGTCAGGATGGTAGTCAAGTAAGTGATTTGCATGAAAGTAGCAGCTCAGTGCTGCAGTAAAGCATGTGCCATTGGGTCGGTAGCATCAGCAGAGGAGATGTTGCTAAGTAACAGTTTTACAAATGTGAGTCCTCAGTCTAACACATTCAAAGCAAAAGATTATGTTGCAAACGGTCTTTAAGCAAAGGAATGGGACAGCTAATGTATTGTCCATGGATATCCTGAAGGCATGAAGAGGCTGAACCTGGTGCAGAAGTCCCGGTAAGAATGAGAACGAGCCAAGCAAGACATGGCAGGCATTTCGAGGGGAGTAAGCCGTGATAATAATTCGAAGATAAGTTTGTACAGTACCTCTAGAGAATTAAGACTCTTTCCTGCCACTTTAAATATGCTGGAAAGGAAGCTTGCCAATTGGCAACTGATAACATGCCATGTCAGCATACATAAGCACATAGTGGACAACTCATGCAGATAGAATAAGTGCTGATAGGAGCAGGCATTTTAGCTTCAATTTTAAATGTCGTCAAGTCACGAGATTTCGTGCCATCAGCAAGTTCCTAGCTGTAGGAGCATGGGAACTGAAGGCACAGTCTCGAAAGGATTGGAGGTTTGTTACGGATGCACGTGAACGATGCTGAGTCGGAAGAGCTGTTGGTGGTATGCCTGATTAGCAAGTATTTCGGAAAGGTGGGCCAGAGCAAGACAATGGTGGGACCGAAAGAGACCGAAAGAACTTTGAAGCCGATACTCTGCATCATGGAGAGCTAGCACAGGTCGGTGAGAAGTGGTGTAAAGCAGCAGTCGCGGCTTTCACGACAGATAGCCCAGCTACAGATATTTTCACCAACTGTAAGCATCGTATTGTACTGGCAGGATGACCCTGTGAGCAGCAAGTTTGATGCAGTGAGGGGCAGCGAGGGATCAAACCATAGGTATAGCTGTGTGTCATCTGCATGCAAGTGAAAGCTCAGATTGCACATGGCGATTGCATCGGCAAGAGGGAGTGTATACATTGTAAAAATAAGTGGACCAAGCACAGAGTAACCTAGAGTAGCCCATACTTTAAAGAGTCCTAGATCACTGTTGTCTATTGACATCAATATTCTACATGCTCCTACTGAGATATGACCTCAACCATTGCAGTGCTGTGCCAATAATGCCCAGGCAAGATGAAAAGTGCTCAAGAAGGAATTAGTGATCGATGGTCGAGCAGAACTAGTAGACTCTACCTAAGTCATGATGACCTATACTTGCTTGCACTTCAGCCACATTGACCTAAGGCTATGCAATCCCAGTGTTAATTTACAACCCTTAGTTTGTACTACGACAAGATCGCACACATTAAGCTAAAAGACAGTGCTGATTAAGAATGCATTTTAGACAGCAAGGACCTGCAATGCAAACGTGCCATTTCTTAGCCAATAAGGCGAACATCACAGCACGTTTCTCTATTCAACGGAATTAGGAGTGACTTGAATTTTGTTCTACAGAATTCAAAGCTTGAAGCACATGTGCGCGACTGGGACAATCCTAGTCAACGGCAATCTAGCAATCTCGGCATGCATTACGAAAGGTAGCTGATTCAACAGCCTAATTTCCATGACAGCAGGAGAGCCGTAGCAGCTATCACTTAAGGAATTGCCCCTCGGTCGAGAAGTGCAAGCGACGTACTCCTGAGCCGAAACCTGCTAGATTCAGGCTGACATGGAAACGTTCACTCCTGGCGATACAATGACCCAAAGCACACCAAAGAAACTTATTAAACCAAGAGCGGCAGAAGAGTGCAAGCATATCGTTCGTGCCAGCTAGCGTAAGCTTAACAGCCGATGCCCAATAACATTAATGACAACCACACATGCCTAGCAGCAATAGGACAGGCCCGAAGGCCAAAAGCACGGCACCATTAAACTGACCTTGGGTTTCGACAGGGTGACTTTCCGAGTCACAGGCCGGACAGCATTGGCCGGTCACACTACGTGGGTTCAAGCAGGTTACTTCACACGTCATGCTCGTATAGCAATGAGAGACACCGTTGCTGTCACATTCGCATGTAAGACAGTCACTCTCTGACCAAGATGAGCCGGCAGGATACAGCCTCGAACTCGACGGAGATACGCAGCCTGCATTAGAGCAAACAAAGAGAGAAGACATCGTAACGCCAAGCACTTTCAGACACACCGCACACGGTGCAATAGTCGATGCCCAGCAAGCAGCAAGTGGAGGGGGAATGTGGAACGACAAGCTGCCAAAACTAACGATGGATAACAGTAGAAAATGCAACAAAAATGAACAGAGAACCCCTGACCCTGAACGAGCAAGTACACGTGCTCGGAGGAAAAACCTGAAGTCAACAATAACGGTAGTATTTAAAAGTTTCAATCGACAGCTATACCATTACGATGGTACCTATGATTTTGGCGTGGCAATCAAAATAACGATGGTGCTTTCTCTACACAGAGTCAGCCATCTGTGATCCTACATCAAAACACACCATACAAGAGGGAGATGCTGGTCTTTAGGACCAAAGGTATTGTTGTTGCGAAAAGTGTGTTGCAAAGGTCAGACAGCACTGAGTCTTAGCCTTAGAATGGCAGTAGGGTGCGCTAGCACTTCAGGAGCCGGATCATGGGTTTGAGTCATTCGGCAGGTGATTCTTTAATGCCCAAGAAGAGGGGACTGAAATCCGCTAAGGCTTTCTGCCACTAGATAAGTGAAGCTGTCGAGTTAGCTACTCGTTAATACTCACTTCAGCACCAACAACCCAATTTTTCGAGCAACAACATTCCAACGTTCATGCACAAAATAGGCATCAAAATGTTAAGGACATAACAAGCCAGAACCAATATGCTCTCATTGAATAAAACCAAAGAACTGTTCGATGGCAATTTAGCAAAATTAAATCTCTTTCTGGTTTTTCTCAAAATTCACACAGACTGGAAACAAAGCACACAGGCTGATTGATGACGATACAGTCGAACCCCGACTTACAAAATAGATAGGGACCGGAAAACCTGTCGTAAGTCGAGAATAGTATATGATATGTTCTACTATGAGACCTCAGTACTCACAATGCATAGCTGGCAGGCATCGGTTCTTCCCTAATGTCTGCTGAATTGTCATATCTACTGACCAAGGCGGATTTTGAAAGTTTTATTGGATAAATTTTGATGTTAGAATTTTGTGGACCGTGGCCAAGTTCGTATTTCCGAATTTTTGTAAGTCAAACCATTGTAAGTCGGGGGGGGGGCTGACTATACGATGAACAATTTTGCAGCTGCATAAGCACATAATGGACGATTCGCAAGGACAAATAATAATAATAATAATAATAATAATACACTTGATAAAGCGCCCTCAGAGAACTCAATCTCTCTCTAGGCGCTTTACATTTGCTGCAAAGGAAATGCAATTGAATGGTGAGTAAAATCATGCTTGACAAACAAAAAAAATGAATAACATGGTTAGGGGTGACATGCACTGGGTCAGCATGCAAATGTGGTTAGTGGCAGCATGCACAGTGTCAGCACGCATAAGCACGTGAAGGACGAATCACAGGGACCCACTAAATGCTGTACTAAATAGGTGTGTTTTTAAATTCTTTTTAAATGTGGTCAGGTCAAGGGATGTTCTGACGCGGGTCGGGAGGGAGTTCCAGGCTTTGGGAGCATACGAACTAAATGCACGGTCTCCAAAAGATTTAAGGTTTGTACGAGGTATTTCTAGACTGTTGGATTCCGAAAAGCGGGTGGTACGATGCTTGGCCTGATGGGGGAGTGTATCTGAGAGATAGGCTGGAGCCATAGAATGAAGGGACCTAAAAGTGAGTGACAAAACCTTGAAGTTAATCCGTTACTTGACTGGTAGCCAGTGCAGGTTGGCAAGAAGTGAAGTAATGTGGCAACTGCGATGCTCACGACAGACAAGTCGAGCTGCAGAGTTTTGCACCAGCTGCAATCGCCTGATCGCACATGCCGGTAGGCCAGCGAGCAGTGAGTTGCAGAAGTCGAGACGAGATGTCACGAATGCATGGACCAACTTGGACGTGGTATCCTTATCTAAACAAGCCCTAATTTTAGCAATGTTATGAAGCTGAAAATAGGCAGATTTGACTGTGGAGCTGATATGGTCGTCTAACGAGAGGTCGCTTTGGAATATGACACCTAGATTTCGAGCTGATTCGACAGGAGATATGCTGGCACAGCCAATTTTGAGAGACAGCCTTTCCAATCTCTGAATCACACTGGGTTTGCCCATAACTAACAAGTTAGTTTTGTCATCGTTTAGTTTTAGAAAATTTGCTGCCATTCATGTGCGAATGTCATCAATGCATGCAGCAAGTGAGTTTAGAGAATTTGAGGTGCTCGAAGGCTGGGAGGGATCAAAGCAAAGGTACAACTGAGTGTCATCTGCATAGAAGTGAAAGCCCAGATTGTGCTTGGCAATCACATCAGCAAGAGGGAGAGTATAAACGGTGAAAAGAACCAGACCTAGCACGGAGCCCTGAGGTACGCCATATTTCATAGGTACTTCAGATGATCTTTGTCCATTCACGTCAATACTCTGGAGTCTGCCACTGAGATAGGACCTGAACCATTGCAGAGCAGTGCCAGTGATGCCCAGGCTAGATGAGAGACGCTCTAGAAGAACTTTGTGATCGATAGTATCAAAAGCTGCCGAAAGATCGAGCAAAACAAGCAGAGACACTCTACCCATGTCTGCATTCCTAAGTAAGTCGTTGTATACCCTAAGCAATGCTGACTCTGTGGAGTGATTAGCTCTAAAGCCAGACTGGAACTTACTAGCAAGGTGTGAGGTTTCGATATATGAGTTCAGCTGGTCCGCCACGACCCGTTCCAGTGTCTTTGGTAGGAATGGACAAAGCATACCATGGCATTTTTTAGTTTTGCTTTAAATGCTGTTAACTTTAGTGATGACATTGAGTAGAGATTTTCAGTCTGTAGGGGCACACAAACCGAAGTCTATGAGGAATTTGAGGTTGGTTGGAGGCACAGGTAGACGACCAGAGTCGGAGGAGCAGATGGTGGGAAGTATGGCCCAAGCACTAAGCAGCTTCGATAGGGTACATAGGCCTAGAGAATTAAGGACTCTGCAAGTGTACAAGTGAGTTAACAGATGAGCTGCTTGATAGGGAGCCGATGCCAGTCAGATGTCAGTGAGAGAAGCTATGTATAGTTGCACGACAGACGAGCCTAACTGCCAAGCTTTACACCATCTACCAACGTCTTATTACACAGGCGGGACGACATTCAAGAAGAGAGATACATATTTATAGGCATAATATATATATAACATGATATAACACACATACATAGGTATGTATATGTGCGTGCATGAGTGTGTACACGTGTCACAAATGCATTGACTAACTTGGCTGGCAGTGGTACTCTTATCTAAGCTTGCCCACATGTTTTCAGTATTGTGCAAACAAAATTAGGTGCACTTAATAGTATTCAGACACTTATATGATCATCCGGAAAAAGTCAGTTTGGACCAAGACAGGTGGATTTCGTGTAGTTGGTAGAAGAGAGATGCCAGAAAGCCAATATTTGACAAACGAGGCCTCTTAATTTCTGTGTTGCGCTATGCTTTCTCATAACTGTTATCTTGGTCTGGTCTTCGTTTAATTTTAGAAAATGAGCTGACATACAACTAACTAAAAATGTGTGCAATTCGAGCTGCAAGGAAAGAGAGACAGAGCCACAGATGGATCATAACACAGCTAAAGCTGTGCGTCATGTGCACAGCAGCGCAAGCCAAGATTGTGCCTGGATTTGGGAAGAGAAATAATGCGGTAATGTGGTAGAAGGAGCCCTAGGCCCTAGGTTGTAAGCGTACCAAATGCATCAGACACATGCTAGATGATCGGTGGCCTTTGACGCAGGTGCTCTGAAATTTTGGGCTAAGATAGGATGCAAAGTACTGTTGTGCTACCGTGCCACTGATGCACAGGTGCGATACGATACGATAAGCTCACAGGAAGTTTGTGGGGATCAATGGCATCAAATGCCGACGATAGATCCAAAAGAACTAGCAGACACTCTATTCAAGTACTTTTATTACTACTACTTATTACAGCATTTAGTGGGTCCATGTGATTCGTCCTTTATGTGCTTATGTGTGCTGACACTGTGCATGCTGCCACTAACCACATTTGCATGCCGACCCAGTGCAAGTCACTCCTAACCATGTTATTCTCGTTGTTTATCGAGCATAATACCAGTAATTATTCGACAACGCTTCCTTTGCAGCAAATGTAAGTGCCTAAACAGAGACTTAGTTCTCTGAGGTAATATATCAAATGCATTATTATTATTATTGTTATTATGTCACATACCCACGAATTAGTTTGGCTGCTATAATCTTGTCAAAGCGAGCCCTGATTTTTGCACTATGGCTCAGCTAAAAGTAAGCTGACTATACATTGTTGACAATAAGATCACGAAATGACAAGTCGTTTTAAAACACCATTCTCAGATTTAGGGCAGCAGTCTGGGGGAGCAGTGCTAGATAAATCAATCTTGTGAGTGAGAGCATTTCCACCTCGGGAGACTCTATAGGCTCGCCCATAACTATAATAATAATAATAATAATAATAATAATAATAATGCACTTGATAAAGCGCCCTCAAAGAACTTAATCTCTTTCTAGGTGCTTTACATTTGCTGCAAAGGGAAATGCAATTGAATGGTAAGTAAAATCATGCTTGAAAAACAAACAAAATGAATAACATGGTTAGGGGTGACATGCACTGGGTCAGCATGCAAATGTGGTTAGTGGCAGCATGCACAGTGTCAGCACGCATAAGCACGTGAAGGACGAATCACAGGGACCCACTAAATGCTGTCCTAAAGAGGTGTATTTTTAAGTTCCTTTTAAATGTGGTCAGGTCAGGGGATGTTCTGACGCAGGTCGGGAGGAAGTTCCAGGCTTTGGGAGCATACGAACTAAATGCACGGTCTCCAAAGGATTAGGGGTTTGTATGAGATATTTGTAGACTGTTAGATTCCGAAAAGCGGGTGGTACGATGCTCGGCCTGATGGGGGAGTATGTCGAAGAGATGGGCTGGAGCCATAGAATGAAGGGACCTAAAAGTGAGCGACAAAACCTTGAAGTCAATCCGTTGCTTGACTGGTAGCCAGTGCAGGTCGGCGAGAAGTGGAGTAATGTGGCAACTGCGATGCTCACGACAGACAAGCCTAGCTGCAGAGTTTTGCACCAGCTGCAATCGCCTGATCACACATGATGGTAGGCCAGTAAGCAGTGAGTTGCAGAAGTCGAGACGAGATGTCACGAATGCATGGACCAACTTGAACTTGGTATCCTTATCTAAACAAGCCCGAATTTTTGCAATGTTATGAAGCTGAAAATAGGCAGATTTGACTGTGGAGCTGATATGGTCGTCTAACGAGAGGTCGCTTTGGAATATGACACCTAGATTTCGAGCTGATTCGACAGGAGATATGCTGGCAGAGCCAATTTTGAGAGACAGCCTTTCCAATCTCTGAATCACACTGGGTTTGCCCATAACTAGTAAGTTAGTTTCGTCATCGTTTAGTTTTAGAAAATTTGCTGACATCCATGTGCGAATGTCATCAATGCATGCAGCAAGTGAGTTTAGAGAATTTGAGATGCTCGAAGGCTGGGAGGGATCAAAGCAAAGGTACAACTGAGTGTCATCCGCATAGAAGTGAAAGCCTAGATTGTTCTTGGCAATCACATCAGCAAGAGGGAGAGTATAAACCGTGAAAAGAACCGGACCTAGCACGAAGCCCTGAGGTACTCCATATTTCAGAGGTACTTCAGATGATCTTTGTCCATTCACGTCAATACTCTGGAGTCTGCCACTGAGATTGTACCTGAACCACTGCAGAGCAGTGCCAGTGATGCCCAGGCGAGATGAGAGGCGCTCTAGAAGAATTTTGTGATCGACGGTGTCAAAAGCTGCCGAAAGATCGAGCAAAACAAGCAGAGACACCCTACCCATGTCTGCATTCCCAAGTAGGTCGTTGTATACCCTAAGCAATGCTGACTCTGTGGAGTGATTAGCTCTAAAGCTAGACTGGAACTTACTAGCAACTATTAGGTTGGTCGCATCGTCGTTAAGCTTTAGGAAGTTTGAGGTCATCCCAGCATAGCACGAGCATTTTCGATGCAATGCAGCAACATAAGTAAGCGATTCGAATGAAGAGCTATGGCTTAAAAGGGTCGCCAGATAGGTAGAGCTGTGGTAAATGGGAGTAGAAATGAAAACCAAGATTCCGTGAGGCGATGAGTTGGCAAGAGGGAGAGTATAGATAGTGAAAAGAAAGGGGCTAATAATAATATCAATAATAGTAATAATAATAAATTTGATAAAGCACCCTCAGAGAACTCAATCTCTTTCTGGTGCTTCACAATTGCTGACCGAACCCGGAGGCTCGCGCCATACATTAACAGCTCCTCGGATGATGGACCGCCATTTGCCTCTGCACTACTCTGGCATATCTCACTTGGGTAGGATCCAGCCCAGCGTAGAGCTGTGCCACTGATACCTAGGCATGCTTAGGCTTGTCGATAGGAGTGCCAGAAAAAGTGTGGTCATCAAGCATGTGTTGAATCAATGCTGCAGAAAAAATCAATCGGTTTGAAATGCTCACTCTCTGCTGCATAAGCTAGACCCTTCACAAAATCTTGCAGCCGAGCAGGCTGATGCCAGAACACAAAGAGCCAGGTGAATAGGCTAAACAGTGTTTGGATTTTTTGCTGCTTTCGATTGGCCTGTCCTCCCCCCCCCCCACTCGGCTGCAGCTGGAGCTAGTGACGGCTTCCTTTAGGTTCTGCCTGCTAATTTTGGATTCCCGAGTAAGATTTGATGCAATGACGGGTAAGTTATGGACGATCTGCCCCAAATCAGCCGAAACTCTTAGATCTTCGATTGCGCACCAAGAAGTGACTGCATCATCACATCACACTGCCTTAATTAACCGTAAGGCTGGGCACAACCAGGTATTGTACAACGAACCCACTGAGCATTAATTATTCGACCGGGACAAGCCCACCAGACATGCCGAAGGCACTGCAGGTGAATTGAAAAGCTTCGCGACCAGTACAATTATGGCACTGTATTTGGATGGTCATTTTGCTCCGACTCTATGCAAACCAAAGAGTATGGTTTCGTACGACGTGAGGAAGGGAATTGAAGACTGGGTGCCCTGAATTTGTCATGGTAGTTAGGGTGTGTAGAGGGTGTGTACAGGGTGTGTACGAAAACGACAGTATTGGCGTCCTGCACCTCATGACTGGAGGAGACCTCTCAATTCGGATCTTTTTCCGAATGAAAGACTTCTCAATGCCATGAAGCTTTGTGAACCGGATTATATTTTTCAAATATACAAGGATCCAAAACGTATGACCTGCGAATTCAAGTATTTGTTTTAACAACTTACTGTGGTTCAGTTACCTACCCCCACCCCTGTGCAACGGCTGTGGTCTGGTCCGAGTCAGTCTCTGGACCTTAAACAAATCGAGCACTGGTAGGATGAAGTCGAGCAACGGCTATCACGGCAGCCGACCTCGCCTCATCACGGCACCTGATGCGCCCTCTGTCAGCTGCTTGCACCGAGTCCTGTGCAGCACAACATTACGGTGTTTCCGGCAGCCTTTGATCAGCCCCAGCCTGACCAAGTCTGGCTGTCACAGCAAATAGGGGTAGAAGCATTGTCGTGCTAGCTCAACAAACTAATCGGGATAGCGACAACTACTTGCACGAGCATGTTGCTTCTTGATACTTCAACTAGCATGCATACTTTTGGTAATAGCAGCGTTGGTGACAATTAGTCAAACTGTGGGTGAGTAGGTAGCGGTCGTGATGGGGCCTCAGGCATCCAAATATTTTTGCATCCGAGTGCACACATGCATGTGTGTGTGCACAAGCATTGGCCGTGACTGCATTACACATTACATCTACTTATACGGTTTGGCCCAGTGGTTAAGGTGCTCGCCCTGATCAAGGTCTGGCCGAGGTCGTGGGCTAAAGCCCTATGATATATGTGAAGTGCCTGCATATAGATTAAGTTCTCTTAGGGCACTATACAAATGAACTAAATATACACCTGCATTATATGTCACACCTAGCTGCAGGCCACGGCTGCTTCAAACCCCATTAACGGTTTCTATCATACTGGATTGCAGTAGCAGCCGAACACATGGTCACGGCCAGAAGTGTCGATCAGTTAAATTTAGGAGCACAGGGCTGAGTGCACAGTCAGCTTAGCAGATTAGGTGCTATACCCACCAGCCTGATCGGCCAGCTTAAGCTGCTGTGACTCTGAGCAGCTGCGCATAGCTGCTGCTCGGCAGCAGACTGCTTCTGCAATCATATCATGCAAGTGGGCTGAGAATCACTGTCGGCTCATACGGCTTGAGCTTTGTGCATTTCAACTTAGCACACAGGAGGTTAAGCAACTCTCGTTCTAGGACATCAGGGTTGAGCGGTGACCGACCATAATGGTCAGTTTACCATCTACCTGAAGGCTAAGACGTGCATCACGTGACGGACGGCGCTCTCATTCACTAGTATAGTACTAGTGCAAAAGGGCCAAGCGAGGTGCCGGATGCTGTGAAGTGCTTAATTAAAAAAATCTTCTTCAAATACACAAATAGGGTTAGCACCAAGCGAAATTCTGCAAAAACGCTACAGGTAAGTAAGCTAGTGTTTAGTAAGTGGGCAAGGAAGGGGTGATCAAGGACAGCAAGATGAGAGCAGACGATGATAAGAGGAAATGGTAGCGGCAGCAGACAATCAAGGAACACAAACGATGGCAGCATAGACTCGCCGGGTCTCGGTCTGTGCACACGGCAGCTGCAGGGGCGACAAACCGTCAGGTCTCAGGCTCTTTGACTTCGGCAGCAGGTGCTACAGACATGACTACAAGCAAGGGGAAGAGGCCGGACAACGAGGAGAGGCAGAAGCGTTAGGACACGTGCAGAGCCTACTTACGATGGACGCATCGGTAGAGAGGGCAGCAGGCGCCAGGTGTCCCGGTGCCCGGCAGCACGACGATGGGTAGCTCGGCGGAGGCACATGCCGGAGCAGCTGGGCAGGTCCAGTCAGAGCCGATGGCTTGCCGGCACACGCACCTGCGTTGAATGGCGGAAAGAGTAAGGAGAGCTACTCCATTCAAGGCATCTCGCACTCCTGCTCAGCCCTGCCGAAGCAAGCATCATCAAACAGTTCACAGAGAGAGGTCAGACAAAAGGTTTGCTTACTACACAGTTGCTTACAAAAAGCCAGCAGGTCGACATCGTCATCGACATCGCTCGCCCGGCAAGGCGTCAAAAACGCAATGAAGCTAGTCGGTCAAGGCAAGCACTGGTCTCTGATCTAAAGGGCGGCTTCTTAGACTGTGAGACGAGCTTTGGCCCCTTTGGCAGCAACACAGCCCGAGCTAGCCCGTTGCATCGAAGCTTGGCAGCCAGGCTTTCAGGGACTGGCGACCAGGTATCGAGGGTAGTTCTGGAGAGCCAGAACCTTGTCAGAAGGAGCCAAGCTTTGTTTTATTTTCTTTTTCCCACGAGAGACCATCACTTGATTGCTTAGATGGGACTAAAAATCCGTCGGCGATGGAGCACCTTGGCCATTGCCACAGCTTCAGGGGGAGTTTCCAGAGGGGAAACAATTTTTTAGGAAGCTGCCACACTTCTATGAAGTGGAGGAGGCAAATGTCTGAGCACTAATTAGATATGCACTGCACACTGCACAGCTGAATGATGGGCACTCAATCCCTTCTAGACAGGTCTGTAGAGGTAAGCATGGTGGCATGGCTAATAGCACACAGCTTCCAGGTATTTCTCCCAAGGAGCTTAGCCAATGTTGTAGATGTGGCTTAGCTTTGCCTGCCGGCTGGCCTGCAAACACGCTTTCCGTAGGCCCCAGCTGGTGGTACGTTGGCGTATCAGCGTCCCAGATATGTGGCTACAGTTGAGGTAGGCCGGGTGTTGCGTTTGCGTGCGCATATGCACTCCTACTGATGCAGGTGAGCTTAGTGATCAGTACTTCGAATGCCAATAAGTTTGTCAATGTGATGAGTTCATGCGCTTGAGGTAGGTGGTTATCGGCAAGCAGCTTTGGGTTTAAAAAGGCTTTTTTTTCCACCTTTGTCCTTTGTAATGGGCTAAGGAGCGCTCCTGTTTAGCCCTGTGTGAAGAGTCTGCCGAGAGATGCATGCTTGGCATGCATTCAGCTGCTGCCCCACCGCCGCCGCCTCCTGTGCATTCGATGCCAGCGCACCAGACTACAGCAAGGTGCCCACGAGACGCCCACGAGCTGAGCAAAGGCAGCATTACAGAAAAGTGCTCCAGTTCGTGTCACATTCTAATGAGGAATGGTTGAAGTCTGTCTTTCTGGAATCATCACGAAACTGAAGTGACAAACCCTAAGCCGTTAAAGCCAGATCTATAGCATTGTGAGACGTGCGGCCTTCGGGTGTTACCAGTAGCAAATACTCGAAGGATGTCCACCTTCGGCCATGCTGTTTCGGACTACCCTAACCGAGTACTGCTAAGCAACCCGGTGAGCGTAATTTCAATAAACTGCAACAGCCCATCGTTGAGTGTTGGCAACCGCTGCTTCCTGCAGACGAATAATCTTCTAGTCTTCATAGGTCGGACGGACACGTGCTACATCTGATTAAGATAAGTACTGCCTCAGCAGCGTTTTTGCAGTAGGAGCCGAAAGAGCTTGCACAAGCCTCCACAGCGATTCATCTGGAACAAATCAGTAAGGTCGAACGTCGTGGAGAAGGTTTGCCAGCTGCGTAGTCCTTTGCCATTCTTCTGCACACCTGCCGTGCCAACCAGCGAACTGCCCATCAGTGGAAGCACTCTCGACAGGACAGCAAGCGCTCCATTCACACCGAACATACGTGGCATTGTGCAGTGTGAGCAGCAGAAAAAATGAGTGCCGTGCTCTTCAGGGCGGGCAGGAGGAGTAACGTGCAAATGACGTCAAACGTCGGCTGCTCGATGAGGAGCTACAGGCCGACTCGTCTAGCAAGAGCCATCAGCTACTGCAAACGAAACTCTAGTAAACGAAGTTTCGGTCGGATAGGACGCTGCTCTTCTGTAGAGGCAGCACCCTGCTTCCTAGTAAAACTAGCATTGTGCTCCAGCTTGTGATCTGCTGTGTGCCAGAGCCACATTAGATGAGAATCACATATGACAGCAAAGCACCAACAGCAAGCCTAGGATAGTCCTCGGCTCCTACTTCGTCTTAATTGCTGCTTATGGATGTGCAGAATATCCCAATCGGCAGCAGCTTCATTGGACATGGAGAAAATGCGAACCTGTTCACACAGATCCACATATGTACACACACACACACACACACACACACACACACACACACACACACACACACACACATACGCATGCACACACAGACACACACACAGACACTCACACACAGAGACACAGACACAGACACACACACAGACACAGACACACACAGAGACACACACACACACACACACACACATACGCATGCACACACAGACACACACACAGACACTCACACACAGAGACACAGACACAGACACACACAGAGACACACACACACACACACACACACACATACGCATGCACACACAGACACACACAGATACGCATGCACACACAGACACACACACAGACACACACAGACACAGACACACACAGAGACACACACACACACACACACACACACACACACACACACACACACACACACTGGTGAAGCATAAATGTGCCAGGCCACGGTTCGATCGTCATTCAGGGGTGAGATTAGGGGTCACAGAGCAGCTTTTGCAAGTAGGAGGCTTTGCGTTCAATTGCTTTCAAAAGATTGAGCTTCTCATAAAATCGAGTGGTGGTCCAACAACACTGACATTCCTAAAGGCGAATAACTGACCAATGAGAGCTAATATTACAAACGAAAATCCAGGGATGTATGTATGGCTATTCACAGACACCAGGAATGCAAAAGAGAATTGGATAATGACCACTGCTGCAATCCAATATGCTGCTCCCAAATCCAATGTGAACTCCCTTACGGGAATCAGCTAGCTGGTGCTACTCAACTGGAAATGGCGGGTGGGGCACAGACCATTGAGCAGCTGCTGCAGCAGCTGAACCGGTGCCGGCAGACAGGCACGATTAAGGCTCTCATTATTACACGGGTGACACACAGCAGTACCCGAGCTTTGATTGCCACGTGCCTTCTAGCAGGTCTAGCTAGCCCTTTCAACTCCCATACAGCACATCTTGATCACATTCACACTTGGATGGCAGCAAACTTTCTCAAATTCGGTGGCCATAAAAGCTACTAGTCACGGGAAAAGCTAGGCTTACAAAGATATTGGAAACCCAGCCCTCGAAATGAGCTAGGCCAGTATATCTCCCATTGTATCTGGACGAAATCTGGGTGTGCTGCTCCGAAGTGACCTTTCCCTAGATGACCACAGATCAGCTCCGAAGTCGCCTGCCAACTTTCAGACGTATACCGTTGCAAAAATGGGGCCTGCTTAGACAAAGACACCACCGCTACGCTGGTTCGTGCATTCGTGACGTCCAGTCTGGAATCCTGTAAGTCCCTACTCGGTCTTCCTGGCTATGCAATAACATACTTACTATTGACGCAAAACTCTGTTGCCAGGCTGTCTTTCTGTCGTAGGCATTGTAGCTGTCACATCACACCACTTCTCACTGCACTGGATCCCCATCAAGCAGAGTATCGACTTCAAGGTTACACTACCACTTCACTTTTAGGTCTTACTTCTTCACTTTTAGGTCTCTTTTCTCGATCTAACGAATCTATCCAAAATATTTTCCAATCAGATCATCGTACCACCCACTCTTTCTGACTCAAGTCACTTAGTCCTATGTGTCTAACATAACCAGCCTCAAGCCCTTTGTAGACCATACCTTCGGTTCATGGTCTCCTAAAGACTGGAACTCGCTCTCAACCGACGTCACGACATCCCCCTGACTAGAAATATTAAAAAAGGCAGCCAGAAGCATTTGTACCAGTGTTTGCTTCGGTCTGGTCCGCATGTTTTACTGTCCTTTGTGTGCTTACGTTCGCTGACACTAAGAATGAAGTAAAAAGTAGTGGCCAGCTGATCAGGCAGCCTCATTACATAGAGGCAGGCAAGCATTTACGTCTTACTGTAGACAATAAAGAGTTTTCTGCTGCAGGACACGACCTAGATCGTGACGGTTACCGTGATCGTGATGTGACCACATCTACTATCACTTGCTGATTGACATATTTCCTTTGAAGCATACGTAATGACCCTAGATAGAGATTTGGTTCTCTTACGGTGCTATATATTGTCTTACTACTATTTTTTGTATGTGGTCAGCACACAGCAGCAGTAGCAGCAGTGGGAGTTCAAGCAGCAGGGTCAGATTCAGCTGTAACTGCTGTTGGCCTCGATTGCAGTGATCACCGGCTCAGTCTAGACTGGACTACCACGGTTTAGTCAAGGCTGGACTACCAAAGAAAGTCATTAAGCCTCTGCAGCTGGCTATGAATATGGCTTCAAGATTGTTCAACAGATCCAAGAGGTTCAGCCAAGTGTTACCCTTGCTTTAGGAGCTATGCTTGCTTCCGGTTGATTTACGAATACAGAGCAGATTTCTCATAACGACCTCCAAGGCCAGCCACGGCTTGGCTCCTTCATACCTAGCTGAACTGCTTCACCAGTTTCAGCCTCCTCGTGCCCTCAGGTCCTCTGTTCACAATAAATTTGCTGTTCAAATCCTAAGCTTGAAGACCATGGACAACACAAGCTTTTGCTCTGCAGGTCCTGGGCTGTGGAACTGACTGCCACAATTCTTACATAACGACATCTATTGTCCTGCTGCCGACTGTGGCATTTCCTTTCCTGCCTTCTGGAGGCTTTAATGCTCATCACTTCGTCGACAGCTCTCCTGACTCAGCTATGCTTTCCATTTTTTCTTTTTGCTGCGTGTAATAGTGTCTGCTGGCCGTTTTATTTGCACCGAAAGCCTGTTAGGCTTTGAGTGAACAGGCTTTTAATGCGCTATAGAAAACTCTCTAAAGCGTAACACATGCCTATTCCTCATGCCTGTTTGGAGTTACAGACAGAGATACAGTACATTGCTATATATGATGTCAAATAAGTCGTGCGGCCGTGCACTCTCACAATTCAAAGGTCAGAATGCAGGTCTCGCTTCAGATCTAGCAGCACGTGGACCGAGCTGCCATCCCTGCCGAGCAAAGAGCATGGGTGGTGAATAGTGGCCTTATACTTACGGCTGAGCCTGCCTGCAGCAGCTGCTGCCAGTCTGCTTTACAGGAGGTCGATAGCTGTCAGGCGGGCATGGCTCAATGCTTGCTGGAAATGGACAAGCCGCACGATTGCAGTTCAGCTGCAGGCTACCTATAAGGATAAACTGTATTTCCATTACAAGCATTATCAAAATTTGAAGCTTTCTCTAAACATCAAAGCTGGGGGGACTACAAGAATGTGAGCAATGTGGATCAATGCCAGTGAATTCTTCAAGGAATGAGAACAGAAATAAGTCAGACCACTAAGAAAATATAGAAGCCAGTAGGGTAAACAACCACGTGCTCGGGGAAACTGTTGACAGCTTACAGCATTAGCCAACCTTAGCCAACTCACCAGGCCAAGGTCAGCGATTATTTCTGACTTGAAAGGACTTCGCACAGCAGTGACTCCAGGCTATAAACGAGACTACTTTCTGTGCTCTTGGGTCATATGGTTCCAGCTGCACGGAGGCTCCCACTGCACGACCCTGAGCTCTGGTCGCTCGAATCCTGCAATCCTGGCAATTCTACACTGCTCTTCTGCTGCTAGGCAAATGTGGCTTGTGAATCAGCCGACCTTTACTATTTGTGTACTGAGGCTCATGGCACCAAATGCAGGCTCCGGCGCCATGGGCATTCCTTGCTGGCTCACCGTTAACTGACACGGCTGCTAGGACAAGCTTAGCGTGGCTTGGGTGCAGTGTCTGCGTTCGCTGCACGACCCTGGTGTTAGAGCGACTGTAAAAGCTATCAGGTTCTCATTTTTTGCACGATATAAAGACTGCTGGAAACCTTTGGCACGCCGAAAGTCACTGAGACATTGAGTGCACTATGAAAACGTCTCTAGCAAGCACCTGCTTAGTATTTGAGGACTTACAGACAGAGTATACATGCACACACACACATCGGATTTACAGGTGGCACGACTAGTTCTCAGTGCAGCAGGGAATCTCACTCAAACTCTAGTATGGCAGTTTAAGATGCAAGCTTTCTAATCCTATGCCTTTGAAGTCCACACGAAAATAAGCAGCCAATAAAAGCCACCAAGCACTCGATACAACACGGAAAGGTTTTAAGCACCAAATACGACCCAGCTCAATGGGACTACCAAAACGTGATACGACGTGATCACATTTCGAGTTTCACGATGGATTTGCTCGATAGTCCAGCATCTCAGTAAGTGACATACTATTAAAAAACATTCGAGGTCAGTGCCAAGGCCAAATAATCCAAACTACAATTGCTAGATGGCACGATGCTGCGGCAGGTTCGTGCGTTTAGGTTCTGCAGGTACTTCCAACGAACCGCTCATGCCATTAGCAATATGTATCGAAATCTTAAGTAGCCCAACCGTTAGAGCATGCACAAGTGGCCCCAGCTTTCTACAGCCTGACGTTTGCTTTTCATGATACGTAGCAAGCAATTCCCAAATAATGACGGTCTCATTTTTCATGAAAATTTAGAGTAAGAATTCTGCCCAGCGTCTTGCCATGTTCGTGTGTGGGAGTGTAAGGACCGTTTTTTGGCCGTTTGTGTACAATGTGTATGTTTGTGGGTGCTTGCTTGCTTGCATGGGTGGGTGGGTGGGTGGGTGCATGTGAATTTGTGAATGCATGTGAGTTTGTGTGTGTGCATGTGAGTTTGCCCATCTGTCATGAGGGTAAATTCATTATTCATACATGTATTCGTGTGTGCGCGCACACACACACACACACACACACACACACACACACACACACACACACACACACCGACAGGGGCTAGATAAGTGCTTAGTTTAATGCTTGGAGAGGGAAAGCTGATTGGAAAAGCGTAATTTGCTTCCAGCTCTACACAGTGGGTGCTACAGTGTCTATATTTGTTTGACGTCATAAGCTTGCTAGCAAGACAATACACAATGACAGCCATGCTAGACTGCATAGGAAATATGAGAAGGTAATAGTAATAATAATAATGCACATGATAAAGCGCCCTCAGAGAACTCAATCTCTTCCTAGGTGCTTTGCATTTGCTGCAAAGAGAAATGCAATTGAATGGTGAGTAAAATCATGCTTGATAAACGAACAAAATGAATAACATGGTTAGGGGTGACATGCACAGGGTCAGCACGCAAATGTGGTTAGTGGCTGCATGCACAGTGTCAGCACGCATAAGCACACGAAGGACGAATCACAGGGACCCACTTAATGCTGGCTTAAATAGGTTTGTTTTTAAGTTCTTTTTAAATGTGGTCAAGTCGTCTGTTGGGTACCGAATGGGTACCGAAAGCCGCTTAGGCTATGAGTGCACTATACAAAACTCTCCTTTGTAACACCCACACGGTCTTTATGACTTAGTGGAGTTACAGACGGAGATACAAGTCAGGGGATGTTCTGACGCAAGTCGGAAGAGAGTTCCAGGCTTTGGGAGCATACGAACTAAATGCACGGTTTCAAAAGGATTCGAGGTTGGTAAGAGGTATTGGTAAACTGTTGGATTGCGAGGGGCGGGTGGGACGATGACGCCTGGTGGGGGAGTAGATCTGAGAGATAGGCTGGAGCCAAAGAATGAAGTGACCTAAAAGTTAGCGACAAAACCTTGAAGTCAATCCGTTGCTTGACTGGTAGCCAGTGCAGGTCTTCGAGAAGTGGTAATCACCTGTGAGAGCCCCAACTTAGATAGAGAAAAGTTATCCACAATACCTACCAGCCAAAGACAGGAAACATTCAGTTAAAGAGAGGAAGGGCGACTACAAACCGCTACTCCTCTGAGTGAGTGTACTACGAAAGCAAGCTGTGCGTGCACGTTTAAGTCATACCGAGAAGAGATTTTTCACATGCAGCCTTCGACGAATGCTGGAAATGTCGAGTACAGCTGAATCCACACTCGCACTCGCCATCGAAGATATTGCAGCCGAATTCGTGATGGCTCTTACATTCTGAAAAAGAAATGCAGACGATGGCTGCAACAGCCGACGAAAAACACTTTGAAGATAAAAAATAAAACACAAATATATTTCACTTTTATAGCAGCCTAAGAGAACTTAACCTCTATTCAGGTGCTTCCACACGGTGAGGTGAGAGCACACTGACCTTGGTTCGAGGTGAACGAACACCTTGACCACTGGGCCAAACCAATGCAGCAAAGATGACAAAAGCAGCTAGACAGAAGCTTTACGTGTGCCGAAGTAGGAAGCCAAGAAGATTTTGTTGGCAATGGCAGGTCTAGGATTACGTGAATACTACTAAACATGGTAAAAGGATTTGCATACACGAAATAGGAGATAAGGCAAGGCTAGAGGCCTAACAAGGCATAAGCACAAGTGCTAGTAAAACATGTGCCAAAAAACGCCATCGAAAGTGCCATTACAAAATGGTCTCTTTGTTCGTGACTGATAACAGCCTTCTGCATAACAATCATTCCCAACGAAAATAAATCTACTGTTATTATTCAATATATTTTCTCTCAGAAATGAGCCTCCTGCAAGGATGCTGTGGATAAGTAATGACAACAGAGTAAAGATAAACTAATTAACCAGCTTCATTTATCTAATGGCAGAATAGCTTTAAGCTATATCGCTTCGGTTCACCTCTGAGTGCGATCAACAAGACTAACTTCTTATAATGACCACGATGCTTGTCTGATACGCTTAGCCCTATTTTATTTAACGATCTTGCTAGTTCTAGAGATGGTCACAGAAAATTTGTATCAGGTAAATAGCTGCTTTCCTCTGTTTGGCGGAATGCGTGGTTTAGCAGCCAGCGATGCACCCTTTTTAGGCTTTCACCCATTCGGCTAATAATAAAAGATTGGCTACTGAAGGACTTGAAACTATGACCTAGGTCATAAAGCTCGTAGTAGCTTACCTCAGGGCTAAGATCGAGCGAGTCGCTTGGTAACTAATCATGGCCAGAATGACCTTCTCAGCCTCACTCTGTATTCGCCGATTAGAGCCTGCACCAGTGATATTTGCACTTGTATGGCAACTAATCCTTAAAGCTTTATTATGATAAAAACCAGCCCACTAGTTCTGGGCAAGCATAGTGTCACTTTCAAGTTGGAAGTCCTCACCCTCCGGTTCGTCTAGCATCACTCCCTCCATGACGTTAGCCCGTAATCAGGGCATATATACTGTTGTTAAACGATTGTCATGAGTTGAGCACACTGCCTCTAATGTCAGGTCGGCCAACTTTCAGCTGAAGATCTGTGCCAAAATTAGGGCCTGCTTAGACAAGGTAACGATAGCCTAAATAGATTATGACCTTATGACTAGAAAGAGATTATGAGTTTTCCAAGGGCACTATATACACTGAATTATTATTATTATTATTGTGACATTGCATCTAAAATACTGTCCCATTCCATTTTTTCATTACTCTTGGGTAGTGCCCTTGATCGCCTGCAACTGGTGCACAACTAAGCAGTTCGTCTGGCATACTGTTAATGGCATTGCTGCCACGGCACACTGTCTGTCTGAGCTTCACCGACTCTCTATCACGGATCGAATCGACTTCAAGATGCTCCCACTGGCCTATGGGGGGCACTTGACTCTCTTGCACCAGCCCACATATCCTTTAGCTCCTTGCTGTTACAGCGAGCTCTCGCACCTCCCACTCTGCTATCGAGGCTTCGAGCTGAGGCCGGTGGCTACCACTCGGAGGTGGGTGTGGCGCTTTGCTTGTGGAGTAGCAGACGTGCACGAGTAGTAGCACATGTGCACATCGTGCAACCTTTCAAAGCTGCGATCACCAGGTACTTCCCGAAATGCACTCAGACACGATCAGGCGCCGTCTAGCGCCAGTCAGCGCTCGAGCCCAACACAGATAACGACAACAAAGGCCACACTCATCTCACTGGCTTTCACCTGTAACACCTGTTCAATACAGCTAGCACCTGTTCAATAGTCGAACAAGGCTTTGTCCAAGGTAGGGGTGCCGTGCCGTGATGCATTGTGTGTGTACCTCAAGCTCTCCCAAGCCATAGCAGTGAGTGCAAGTGAGGAATGACTACGAAGCCATTGACCATTATGCCCCCCCCCCCAGCGTTTGCACATACCAGTGCAGGTGTGCGAGCCTGCCTCAGTGGCATGTGCACAGGCGTGGTGCACACAGCCCCCTGCTGCCTGCATTCGACTGCCATAAAGGGCGTGTGATCGGACATCACTTGACATTTGATAGGCAGCAAGCCAAATGTCCTTGAGTATGAGCTTTACCGAGAGCTAAATCTGTGCTTCTTTTGAACACAGTTTTTGAGCTGCAGCACAACTGAATGGAAGTATATATATAACCGAAGGTGATCATCTCTAGAAAGATAGATAGCCATTTCTATGCTCGCCATGAGTCCATCTTGGACAGCGCATCCAAGGCTGCTGCGAGTTCGAGCCCGGAGCTGGGTGCCCGAACATCCGGTGTTTGCTGCTGGAGCAAGCTGCATCACTAGACAGGACTCCACAGAAGAGTCGTGTCACAGTCTGAGGCACTTTCTAGAAAAATAAATCGAGACTATTCTTTTCCTTCGTGTGAAAGTGAGTGACATGCTCTACTTTATCAACAGTTACCATTTCATCCGACGGCAGAACTTACGGCACTGCAGGCCTCCTATCCTCCTGACCTTAGTCAAATGGCGGGCCTAAGCACGGCAGGGTCACAGCAGCCGGCATGCTCAGACAGGAATGTCAAGGGCAATTCCCACGATGGCAAGTAGCAGCAGCAGCAGCAGCAGGCAAAGGGAAGGCACTACTTGCCAAGTGTCTAAACTGCAGAGGTCAGCTATGCTGAGTAGTCATCACAGCCTAAGTACACTCTTCATTGTTAACAAAATTCGCGCACAGAGGTTTGCTCCCATAACGATCCAAGGTTCAAAACGCGATTAAGAAGCCAGGTCTTCGACTTATCGGTAAGATGCATCTGCCACTTCAGCTGACCCCCCCCACAGTGGCATGTCGACAAGAAAGGAATAAAGGGAGCACAATATACAAGCTTTCGTTTGTTTGAAAACACTCCAGTCGTATCTTAATCCAGTGATCAGGCGTTTTGCACTTCACGAGAGACTGGTGTTTGATTATTCTAGCCTGACAGCAGGCAGTTCTCTGCTGCTGCCCTCTGGACGTGGAGTTAAAGCAAGCCTTTGCATTGTGGCCGAATTCTGCTCGGCTTAAAACTGAGCCCACTGAATCTTCGGATCGTCCAGCCTTTCATAAATCCTCTAGTGCCAGCCAATCCTTTCTGCTATGCCGACAAGCCACGAGCCGAACTCAGTAAATAAACCGAGTCGAACCGGTAGAACCGGTGCTGCAATGACGATGAGCAGCAGCGATCCAGCGCTTGCTGTGGTCACTGACAGCTCCACTGTGTGACTGCTGCAATCACAATCCTCATGGACACAATTGGCTTGTTCCAGCAGTAGGCTTTGCTGTTATAGAAATGCTTGCACTCCTCGTCCTGGCGACCGTCGAATCAGGAACTCTGCGCCGTCGACGAAAGAGTCGATTTTGCATGCCACCAGTTCATTAACCATCCCTCTATTACGATTAGTCTGGTAAATCCGTTCGACGGTTCGGCTCCTGCTACAGCGAGCCCTCACTCCTTCACTGAACGCCACTAGGTGCCATTGCTGGTCGGAGAAATTCCGGCGGACACGGCAGAAAGCGAGTTAGTCTCTTGCCCACCATGCTCGGCCCCCGAGAACCGGCAGCAGGCATGAGTTCGGTGACACCGGTGGCTTATTTACGATGGATAGGTTTGGCTCAGACATGATAGCATGCTTACAGCCTCTGGCGACCAGCGCACGTGTTCAATAATTTATGGCTAAGAGCTCTACAACGTTGATATCAAACAGGGCTCTACAAGACCGCTGCCCAGTTCAGTCACGTGTACCAGTCGCGTAGCAGACTGCAGCTAAAGTGGCAGGTGCCTCTGTTTTGGCCACACCGGCTTGCCACGCTGCTGCAGCCACGAGCATTGACCAGGCTTTGCCGAGGACATAGCATGGATGCTTGTGCTGAATGCTGTGACAACACAGCTCGGACTAAGGCTGCAGCTCAATTGCTCAAAGCGCTATATATCAGCTAGCAAGATTCAGCTAAAGCACGGTTACTCTAGCTGAAGATTACATAACAATTCCTGGCGCGGCCGCCAGGGCATCACACTACCGTCGACCTCGTAGCATGACCTGAACAGAACGCTGCCACAGCTTGAGTAAGAATTAGACGGTTGGCTGTCTCGACTAGTCTGGCGCTAGACTGCACAACAGAGTTCCCTGGACTGTGTGGCGCGTTTGCATACTGTTTTAATTGCATGCCTTTGGTTCATATAGACTGACTCAGGACGAACCTCAATGGCCGGGACGGCAGGAGTGAGAGGAGGCGGGCAGAGGCGACATGCTGCAGACTCGGCAAGAGCTCCGTGGCAGCTTCGAGGCGATCGTGCGTGCACAGCTGCTGCTGCTGCAGTGCCCAAGCTGCGGTAGAAGCTGGGCTGCACCTGCCTGCAAAGTCTTCAAAGGGGCCTTCAACTACGGATTCAAGAGGGTTCTATAGCATGTAAAACAGGCAAAGGCCGCATGCCAGGCACTCGACGCCGGCTGCATGTTTCATCAATGGTGTGGTGTGCCCACGAAGTACTGCAGTGCATGCAGGCCACCACTAGCCAGTGCCGGTAGCTGAAACCCGAAGGCAGAGTGATCACTTATGCCTACTAAAAGGAAGAGAAGAGAACGTGCATTGAGCGGCAACAACAAGCAAGGTCTAACGGCGCAGTGCTATTAGCTCCCTGCGAGTTCTTGACAGCCCGGCGGTGCATCTCAGGCCAATGCTGGAGAATCGCCTCGACAGGCATGGGCAGCAGCGGCCAACAAACATAAATGAGGCTGCATCGAGGCAGCAACATGGGCGACATGCTAGCAACGCCAAGATAAGCAGACAGCTTGTGCAACAGCACCACTGGCTGGCTGGACGCGTCCAATAAACCTGTGCATCACGTGACTGCAGCACTGCAGCCAGCCACGTGCAAGCCAATGGATCGGCTTGCGAATGATCGCTCGGCCAAGTTTCGGCGAACACCCGTCTCAATGTAAGCAACTCTGAGGCTGAGCCCAGCATGAGACCCACAACAAGTCGGCCAATGGCCGATTGTTCTTATTTCGACGCTGCAACACGATGGCATGCCGTTGTAAGGCAAGCAAATAGGCGAGAGGAAGCAGCACAGGCACTTGCATACACGAAACAACAACCCTACAACCAAACAAAAGCAGACTTCTCGGCAGCACCATTGAAGACGTCAGCGACTCGTAACTGACAAGCTATAGGGAGTTTATCAGCCGAGCCAAGGCCGGTCGGATGAAAAGCGAAAATACGATTTCGGTGCAGACGCCTTTTTTAAACTAGTGATCCTAGGTGCCAGTAGAAAATTTTTGCAGCTTTCTCGGAATTCTTCCACCAGCTGTCTCTGCTGGCCAGGTACGGTACGGGACGAGGGTAAGTCGCCTGCGATCAATGGTACAGCAGCAGCACAAGTGGACATTTGGAGACTGCTCCATCTCTCTCCACCCCCCCTCTCTCTCTCTCTCTCTCTCTCTCTCTCTCTCTCTCTCTCTCTCTCTCTCTCTCTCTCTCTCTCTCTCTAGACGGCTGGCGCTCAAATCACCGGGGAAGGGGGAAGCAGGTCGCAGGCGCATGGCTTAGCGGGAGCAGAGCTCTCACCTCTGCAAACACCTGCTGCATCCGAGCTCTGAAGGGCTGGAATCCTGGAGCCGAGCTCGACGCTCAGCTCGCAGTAGAGCCCGCTGCCGCACGTGCCGGCTAGACCGTGTAGTCCGCCGCACGATTGGTTCACTTTCCGGCCGCACTCCAGGCAGCAGCCGCAGACGTCGGGCACTCGTCCGGCGGTGCAATTCTCCGGTCGAACGCAGGTTTGCTTGTTACATACGCAACTCAATGCCGACGCCGAGTCACTAAACCGCCAGGCTACCAGCAGAGCGGCCACCAGACAGCCGCCGCCGCACCCACGGGCCATCGATTCAGGGACTGGACCAAGCTGACGATGGTGTGCTCAACGCTATGCCTCTAGATCGGCAAAAACTGCTAGTCAGCCATTGCAACCGACCAGTGCCGGCCGCCCGGACGCAGGAGATGCTGAGCGTCAAGTTCGGACAGCTATCCGGCAGCTGAGAGCCACGAATGTACGAAACGAGTAAAGAGTGAACCCTGACCAAGTTTCGCAGCGAAGCCCGCCCACCCACTGCAGAGGGCTACTGCATTTATATATTTACACCGCGCCCACTCGCAGGTCTCACGTGGTCGAACAACGGAAGTGCCGCAAGAGGTAGGGGAGGAGCAATCGATTATATCTATGGAGATGCTTGGGGGGCGGGGGATTGCCTCTCGACGAACGGCAGGATTTCAGTCGATTGCTAAATATTCTTTTCTTGGTGATTTGGAATCAGGAAGGTTGAAAAGAACGCTTACGCAAGGATCTTCTCTCGAAATTTCTTGCAGACGATAGCCGGTAGGGCTTGACTAAATTCAATGTACACAGAGCCGGCTTCGCCTTGAGAGCTACTGCTGTGGTAAGCCAGGGGTCCAGTCCATCGCTAGCCTGTTTGCGATCGCACACTGATAGGTATACATCAAGCCACAGAGGAAAACTTTCTTGGAATTCAGGTGAGGAGGGCAGTTCAGGCCGACGGTCACTGGCATAGCCAGTTCACCACACCCTGCGGCTCCCCTGAAAGGTGTTTGATTCTAGCCTGACTGCAGGCAGTTCGCTGCTGCTGCTGCTGCCCTCTGGACGTAGAGTGAAAGCAAGCCATCTGTACGTGGCCTAATTCTGCTCGGCTTAAAACTGAGGCAACTGAATCTTCGGATCTTCCACCCTTTTATAAATTCTAGTGATTGCCAATCCTTTCTGAGATGCCGGCAAATAAAGGCCACCAGCTGAGCTCGGAAAGCCGGGTCGAACCGGTTGTGCAGCACCGCTGTGGTCACTGACAGTTCCACTAACCTGCTTAGATATGCTGCTGCCATGTATAACTAACATAATATATACGTCCTTTGCCTCCGGTTATGTCCCTGTACCTTCCAAAAGGCAGTTGTTAGGCTAATAATTAAAAAAACTACTATAACTCATTTGCATAGCCACCTAAGAGAACTTAATCCCTATTCAGGTGCTTCAAATATGCCACGGGGATCGAGCCCGTGACCTCGGCCAGACCTTTGTCGGGGGGGGGGAGCGCCTTAACAGCTGGGCCAAACCAGAGCGGCAATATATGATAGCAAAGCTAGACCAAGAGAACTTGAGCAGCTTCTGTCCAGTCTCCTTTCTCACGTTCAAAGACACAGGACTGAGTTGTGGCAAACCAGCTGAACTCTTATATTGCGACCTCAAAATTAGCTAGTAACTTCCAGTCTGGGTTTTGAGCTAATCACCCTACAGAGTCAGCCTTGCCCAACATCACCAAGCTCTTGCCCCATTGTCTCAGCTAGGTATTTAAGAGTCGAGCGACGCTCGCTCTAGGTCTTTTGTTCGGCTCCTTTTTTCGGCTTCGCTTCGACGCCGTCGGACTCGTTTCTCTGAAAGCGAGGGAGGAGGGCGGGCTGTTCGCCGGCAATTTACAAGACAGGACGAGACAGCACGAGGACGATCCGGTTGAGTCCACCGAATACGGTCGTATCGCGCCCGAGCTAGCATTTTGTGTTTCTTTTGGGTTTTGTGTGTGCACGCTCGTACGTAGCCTTGGCATAAGGATTGCCGGTGCGAGCTAGACGTGGTTGGTGTGGTGTGAGATATTCCGTTGGTTCGGGCTCCTCCGTCTATTTGGGTCATTCCCCACTATAGACGTAAGTAGCCTAAGTGCAGAGACGCATTTCTCCCGCAAGAGTGCTTGGTGTAGTGCGTATGGTATTCCTGCCGTTAAGGTGGAGGCAGAACCCTAGTTCTCCAGTCAGGGTCTACACTCCAGTTCGGGGTCCTCATCTCATTCGGGTCGTTGCCGACAATAGATGCAGGTAGCCTAAGTGCTGGGACGCATTCCCTCCGCAAGAGCGCTTGTGCTGTTGAGAGCGAGTGCGAGGAGTGTGAAGATAAAACTGAGCTGGACGCGCAGCGACTTTGTGCGCTTGCGAATAAAGCTCAGTTAAATTCCCAATTCGTGTGTCTCGCTTTCCGATTCACGCCACGGACTCATGACCCCCTTTAGTAACGGTAACTAGGTCAGCGCCAGAAACGCTCGTTTCGTGGCGGCCTGCTTATATGGCGTAGGAGCGCACCGAACAGCATTGGGCGGTAGGTTACGCCGCTAGGTAAGCGGCAGGTTAAGCCTACTCCGCTGAGCCTTCGGCATTACAAGTTTGCATATGTGAATAAAATGATAATTTAAAATTCTCTGATCTTGGTGTTAGGTACGGTGCCGCCGACATTAAATTTGCAGAGACAGCAAGCATTCCTCTCATAAAGTGGATAACTTAACGCGAACAATTGGCTCTGCCCGCACGTCTCCTGTTGCACCTGCACGAATTCTAGATGTCCTGTTCCAAAGTGACATGCTATTAGAGGACCACATCCACTCCCCAGTCAAGTCTGCCTGTTTTCGGCTTCCTAAAATTGTTAAAACTCGGGCTGGCTTAGACAGGCTTACTGGCTTAGACGCATCTAAGTTGGTCCGAGCATTTGTGACACCCCTTCTCTACTTGTGTAACTCACTGCTTGCTGGTCTACCGGCCTGTGCAATTAGATGCTTACAGTTGGTGCAGAATCCTGCAGCTAAGCTTGTTTGTTGGGATCATCGCAGTTGCCACATCGCACCACTTCTAGCTGACCCGTACTGGCTCACAGTCAAGCAATGTATCGACTTTAAGGTTCGGTCACTCACTTTTAGGTCCCTTCATTCTTTGGCTCCAGCCTACCTATCAGGTCTACTCCCCCTCCAGGCTAAGCATCATACCACTCGCTTTTCGGAATTAATTTGCTTACCAATATCTCAGATCGACTCTGATCTGGTCTGAGATCGACTTTGCCCGCGTACCGATCTCAGATCGACGTATCGCGTACCGATCTCAGATCGCGTATCGATCTCAGAACAACTCTGCCCGCGTACCACCTTCCAGGCTTAGCATTGTACCGCCCGCTTTTCTGAAAACGTTGTTTAGCCACACCTAGTCGTGCGAACCTGAAATCCTTTGGAGACCGTGCCTGTAACTCCTGTGCTCGACAGCCTGGAACTAATTCCCGACTCACTTCGTGACATCTGACTTTACAACATTTAAAAATAGCTAGAAACGAATATATTTATCACAATAAAATTAATGATAATCATAGTACACTTGATGTAACACCCTCAAAGAACCGAATCTCTTTCTAGGAACTTTACATTTGCTTTAAAGGAAGCACGATCGATGCATTTAGTGGATCCACGAGTTTCGTCTTTTAAGTGCTTATGTTCACCGACACTGTGCATGCTGCTACTAATCATGTTTGCATTCTGACCCTGTGCATGTCACCTCTAACCAAGTTGTGCTTGTTGACATTGAGCATGCTGCCACTAACCATTCGATAATAATAATAATAGTAATAATGCACTTTATAAAGCGCCTTCAGAGAACTCATTCTCTTTCTAGGCGCTTTAAATTTGCTGCAAAGGGAAACGCGATTGAATGCTGAGTAATATCATGCTTGATAAACACAATGAAAAACATGGTTAGTGGTGACATGAACAGGGTCAGCATGCAAGTGTGGTTTGTGGCTGCATGCACAGTGTCAGCACGCATAAGCACACGAAGGACGAATCACAGGGACCCACTAAATGGTGTCTTAAATAGGTGTGTTTTTAAGATCTTGCTTTCTTTACAGCGTTTGTGAAGTCTCTATAAAGAGAGGAAGTTCTCCGACGGTGCTATACAGATGTATTGTTTTATTAAAAGAATAATAACTTGACAAGACTGTTTC
Organism: Cristatella mucedo; assembly: GCA_009760855.2. Classification (NCBI taxonomy): domain Eukaryota; kingdom Metazoa; phylum Bryozoa; class Phylactolaemata; family Cristatellidae; genus Cristatella; species Cristatella mucedo. The sequence goes on from WPIO01000076.1 coordinate 1,721,147, forward strand.
TCCCAATCATGATACATGTACTCAGAATATAAAGATCAGCCGTGACGCCTTTTGGCAAGCCAGTATAGCTATAGCAGCTTCTTTTCCCTTGGCCTATAAATAGGATTGCTTGATTGCTTGCAGTGAAACTTAATTATCATGAAGATGAAGAGATACATATCTCCTTTGAATGGATACAAATCCCTTACGTGCTTCGTTACTGCAAAGGAGTGAATAAGCCTACAAGTACCTGTTTGGTCTGAAGTGGGAATTTCATGACTGACTACTTGGCTTGCCTCATTTCTTCCATATTTGAAGTGCCTAAATAGAGATTTAGTTCTCCTAAGCGCAACACAAATTTTGCTTTTGCTGCCAGTACTATTATAATGATTGCTAATGCTTGTTCATACATTTCTGACTGCATAGTTTCTTAAAACGAGCAGATTCACCAAATTTATTCGGATGAATTACGTCATAATTACTATAAGAATTCACTATTTGATGCAGCGGTTGCATTTAAAATAGTTATTAGCCACTGCATAATTTTATATTTTTGCTACCCCAAGTCACGTGGAATCCGGGGTTTTCTGCCGATGGAAACTATTTTCAGGAATTTCCATCTTTTTGAGTAAGTAAAAACAGACAAACAAGTCTGCGAATATTTAGGATTTCCGAATTCGTTTTTTCGAAAGACAGAGCTGAATGGAGCATTTATATTAAATAATGCAAGTACAAGCTGTCGAAGGTTATTTTCGAAATAGGATTAAGTCAAAAGGTTATTTATATATTTACATAATATATGACTAATATAAATCATAAATACTAATGTTCTCTTTCATTTTTTTAGTTTTCAGAGATTGCTCGGTCCATTCACAAAGACATATAAGTGCTCCTTGTTCTCGTGTCCTGTGCTACTAATATGGCTACCCAGATACTGCATAGTCATCCAGATTATCTTTTAACTGTTTATAACCTTCGTCGGAGGGTGAGTGCTTAAACCATTAGGAAAGAATCTGCTGACTCAAGCTATCAAATATATGGTCAATGAGTTATCGCGATGGTTTAGATTTGCTTTATCGGCATCTTTTCATTCAGCCTTGATCAGAATAGTGACAGAATGCAGGTGCTTTCTGCTCGTGATTGAACGTCAAAGTTTGCCAAAAAGAATACAAGCTAGAAAAAATAGGCCCAAAATTAGTCAGAAATCCTATAAACCCCGCTAAAATGGCGTATTACCCAGAATGAATTATAAAAAAACAGCCCCCAGCATGAGCTTGGGCCGAAAACGTGTGGCTTTCAAGAGATTTCTAGATTCGTATAGCCAATCCTTTAATTAATCTATTAATTTCCAGGTGGATGCCCCGCATTAATCATGAAGAAACTCCCGAACTGTCAGGCGTCCTGAGAGGTATAATTATTGATTTAATTATTGAGAGGTATAGTTTTTATTGATAGATAAAGTCATTTTAACCGGATAAGCTCTGCAGGATCCGTTACCAGCGATCTCCACTAGACTGTCATGTACTTTCAGTTTCATAGTGAGCTACTCATGGCTACGTGGCATATGTGAAGCGCCTGAATAATAATAATAATTTAATAATAATAATTCACTTGATAAAGCGCCCTCAGAGAACTTAATCTCTCTCTAGGTGCTTTACATTTGCTGTAAAGTGAAATGCAATTGAATGGTAAGTAAAATCATGCTTGAAAAACAAACGAAATGAATAATATGGTTAGGGGTGACATGCACAGGGTCAGCATGCAAATGTGGTTAGTGGCAGCATGCACAGTGTCAGCACGCATAAGCACATCAAAGACGAATCACAGGGACCCACTAAATGCTGTCCTAAATAGGTGTGTTTTTAGGTTCCTTTTAAATGTGGTCAGGTCAGGGGATGTTTTGACACAGGTCGGGAAGGAGTTCCAGGGTTTGGGAGCATATGAACTAATAGAGATTAAGTTCTCTTGGGGCGCTATATAAATGAATTATATATATATATATGAATTAAATACGTGAGACGTGATTCGACCGAGTTCTGACCGTGACCTTAAGCAGTAATCGCATCCCGGTAGGCGATTAGTCGCAACGAGCCAAACGCCAGGTGCTGGCGCAATAGGTGGCGGCAGCACGGAGAGCAGCCTTCGCCACCGAGGAGCTGTGGAAGAGCCAGATTATCATTCGCATGCCCTACTGATAACTCGACGGCGACTGACAGCACTTTTGGCGGCCAGCGAGAGTAAAGGCAATAAATACTCCGATGGCTGACGGCAGAAAGTAAAAGAGAATAGGGGGAGGTTAATCTATTTTCCTTTAAAATTCGGTTGTACAGAAGCCTGTACGAAATGATCAATCTCTACATGCTCGAGCGACATTACAACGTTTTACGTGTCGACGCCTTGCATCGATACTCCGGATCGATACATCATCCGGATCGATACATCGATACATCATCGGTCCTTCGATACAATCCTTGCATCGATGCTGTCGTTCGGGAAACTAGGAGCTTGTGGAGGGTAGTGGCGGCGGCGGGGATCAGAGCTCCAGCTTAAGTGCCTCTCCTTAAGTATGCTGCAGCTACATGGAGCTGAAGGTAAATGCTGCAAGCTAGGCCCAATCAACGAGGCCCTGAACTCTGCAGCTGCGGAAAGCTTCCTTCGTGGGCATACTCGAACGCGTTTGGAGGCTCCAGGATTCAGACAAAGGACGTTGACAAGGCATTTATTGCTACGTACGAGGCGATACTTCCCAAAATTGAATTAAACGCGTGATGAAATCTATTTTTGGCGAGTTTTCTCGCTACCAAAATCTTTTCTGTTTTGTTCAATATTCAGTTTTTCTTAAATTTTTTTCTCAAGAGTTTCATGTTTCTACCTGTGGGCTTTCCAAATACGTATCTACTAGAGTTGAATATTACCAAAGGAGAAAACGCGCTTACTGAGACATGCCCACTTTTTAAGATGATGATCATCCTGAAAATAATATAGAAAGTTCAAAATGTGTCTCTATAGAGAGACACATTTTTAGGGTCAAAGGCTTTAAAACTGCAGCGGACGTAGAGTGCATATTGTATTGCCAGTACAGCTTAGGCTACGAGGTTTATAATGGAATCTGTGTTGCTCCTAATTAGGACCCACGTTAACAATAGACCTTTTTCCAGAAGGCAGTGCCCAACAACTATAAAATGGTGTTCGCTCAATTACAAAGGTCTCTGACGCTGATTAATATTATACTTATTAACATGATCTTATCGAACAAGTAGTTCAAGTAAATTGAGTTTTTCTGTTACAAAATTTGAGTTGCAGCCGTATTACAATTAAGCGCCTTCAATAACGATAACTAAACACCCCGAGCGGTGGATGCAAAATTAAAGAAATAACCGTACAATGTGAAAAATGTTGCCATCAATGTCGTTACAGCTCTGACGAAATTACATTTAGATATCAAAGTATACAAAACTTGTTGCAGGAAGTCATTGGATTTAGTAAATTGTCACTTAGTCATAATCACGGAGACAAATTGAACTGAACTCTCAAGATATTGTGATTTAGGCCTCACACTGGCAGCAATAGCAAGGAATGAGCATACAGAATTATGATCTTTTTAGTCAATATATTTTTTTTGGATCACTTAAAGTATTTTTCGTAGACTTAACGGTGCATTTTAAATTCTATAAGCATATAATCATTCAAATATAATATAACTGTGTAACATTTGCTATATTGATTTAGTGTAGCCCCATTTGCTCTCTGAGCAATGCTTCAGTGTATTTCAAGGGCAATTGATGTCCGTCTTTGAGATATAATTGCACGAAACTGTAAAAAAATACAATTTCTTGATGTTACCTCGACTGCAAAGGCGGGTAATTTATTCATTAATTATCTAATGCATCAAGCAGATCCTGACCTTGCTGAAATTATGTTAATGCTAGACAAACCTCTCTTAAAATTATCCTATCAAAGGAAGTAACTATTTGACGTATTAAGCGACATATCTTTTGAAGTTTTAATTACCTCATACCTGATGCACTGCTCAACTGATTGAGCTACCGGGAGTAAGATTAAGATTAAACGCTCTGCTTAAAGCCTGGGCGTTTGGTTGCTCTTAAGTGTTGTGATCCAGCAGAGTTCTAGCTTGCTGCCTGAATGCATTTTCCTGTTCTCAACTGATAATGAGTGCCGAACTGAAACCAGTTCGTCTGCTGTTGTGGGGGCTGCAGACTGAACCATCCACATCGACCTAGCATGTTCTGGGAATAAGGAGAAAACTCCTTACAAGCTGTCAGCTGCAGTGATGTAGCAAGACCTCTGAACGATTATAAGTAAAAACTGCGATTCGAAGAGCCTAATATCTGTAATATTTGATTTAATTAAAAAACTACTTCAGAATGAAAATTACCCGACCCTACTTCTAGTTATTTACAACTGTTGCCAACATCGTAGTACTTATAATATTATATTTGTATAGCGCCAACAGAGAACTGTATCTCTCTCTCTCTCTCTCTCTCTCTCTCTCTTTATCTCTCTAGGCACTTAACGGATGCTGCATATCAAGCATTGCCAGATGTTTGATGGTAGCATCAGCAAGCAGCAGGCATAGGGCAAGCTGGCACATGCTCACGAAGGACGAACCATAAAGACCCACCAAATGCTGTAATAAACAGTTACGTTTTGTTATGCTATAGATATGAATAATTTTTCAGTCTTTAATTAATGCAAAATGATCCTGATGCTCTGAGAGGGCACCCAGCGTTTCATTTTAGAATAAATGAGAATATACAGTAGAACTTGAACAACTTCCTCCCAGTCTCCTTTCTACCGTTCCTATCAAAGACACTGGAACCGGACGTGGCAGACCAGCTGAACTCATATATTGAAACTTCAAACCTTTCTAGTAAGTTCCTGTCTGATTTTGGAGCTAGTCACTGCACAGAGTCAGCATTGCTTTGGGTGTATAAAGACATACATAGGAGTGTAAGCTTTGGTAGAGCATCTCTGCTTGTTTTGCTTGATTTTTCGGCAGCTTTTATTACTATAGATCACAGGGTCCTTCTTGAGCGCCATCTCGCCTGATTTCAATCATTCATGATTCCGTTCATCTCGCCTGAGCATCACTGGCTCTGTTTTGCAATGTTTCAGGTGCTATCTCAGTGGGATACTCTAGAGTATTGGTGTTAATGAACAAGGATCATACGAGGAATCTCTTAAATATGGGGTGCCTCAAGGATTTGTGCTTGATCTCGTTCTTTCCACAGTTTATACTCTCCCTCTTGCTGATGTGATTGCCAGCACAATCTAGGATTTCAGTTCTATGCGGATGACACCCAGTTGTACCTTTGCTTTGATTCCTCCCTGCCCTCCAGCACGTCAATTTCTCAACACTCCATTGCGGCTTGTATTGATGACATCCGCACGTGGATGGAAGCAAACTTTTTTAAATTGAGTGGCAAGAAAGCCAACATACTAGTTAGGGGCAAACCAATTGTGATTCAGAAATTAGAAAGGCTGACGCTTAAATCGGCTCTGTCAGCGTATCTTCATTTGAATCTCAACGAGATCTAGGTGTGATGTTCCAAAGTTCCTTTCATTAGACTACCACATTAGCTCCACAGTCAAGAATTCCTACTTTCAGCGATATAATATTGCTAAAATTCGGCTTGTTTAGACTGGGATACCGTATCTAAATTGGTCCATGCATTTTTGACATTCCGTCTTGACTTCTGTAACTCACGCTTGCTGACCTACCGGTCGTGCACTCAGGCGCTAAAAGCTTGTGAAAAACTCTGCAGCTAGGCTTTTCTGTCGTGAGCGTCATGGTTGCCACGTTTTACCACTTCTTGCCAAGCTGCACTGGCTCCCAGTCAAGCAGCGCATCGACTTCAAGGTTTTGTCACTCACTGTATGGTTTTTTTATTCTGAGGCACCAGCCTACCTATCAAATCTACACCCGCACCAGGCTAAGCATCTTACCACCCACTTTTCGGAATCTGTTTACCTATACCTCGTACAAATCTCAAATCCTTTGGAGATCGTGCCTTTAGTTCGTATGCTCCCAAAGCCTGGAACTCACTTCCGACTTGCGTTACGATATCTCCTGACTTATCTATATTTAAAAAGATAATAAAACGTATTTATTTATCAAAGCATTTAATGGGTCCCTGTGATTCGACTCATCCTTTATGTGCATGTGTGTGCTGACATTGTGCATGCTGCTGCAAACCATACTTGTGTGCTCTCCCTGAGCATGTCACGTCTAACCATGTTATTCTTGTTGTTTATTGAGCATGCTACCACTTACCATTCGACTGTGCTTCCTTTGCAGCAAATGTAAAGTGCCTAGAGAGAGATTGAGTTCTTAGAGGGTGCTATATCAAGTGTATTATTATTATTAAATCTCATATTCAATTTTTGCTAGTCCCACCTCTGGAGTGGTCATAGGAGCATCGTTTTTGTTGGTAACGTATGGTTTGACCTTCCACAATTAATCTTTCGGCGACTTGGAGTTCCTCTACCTGTTTGAGTGTAGATTGAACTCGTGCTTCGGAAGTGGAAAAATAAAGCTCTCAAAGTCCCCTGGACGGCGACGATGATGCGTTCATCATCTCACTAGCACAGTCGTCAGTCTTGCGTTCGAAAGGAAACTTGAAGATGGCTTCCCTAGACGACACCAATGATTGGTGGTTAACTTCTGGCTCTCTGATCTGCCCTCGATAGGTCCGGGCCTAGCAGTAGAACTGCTCTCACTTCATTGGTCCTCCACCAGTCTTGGCTTAGAATAAGAACTTTGCTCACCGTCATCGGGCTTCATCGGTCACGGATTACCTCTCTAATTTCGGTAACATGTGCATCAAGGACAAAAAACAGACCGATAAGAGACCAACCATATAAGTGCAGCTCTTCTTACCTGCGAAATAAAACGCTCGTAGGCAGTGCATCACTAGCTAGCGAGGCATGTCAGCCATAAGGTTCGAACCAATTTACCTCATTTCTCTCAGTCCTGCACTGGCTCACCCAAAAGCAGAAAATTGACGTGCGATAGCTGCATTAACACCTTGTACCTTCATTATTTTGGTTCAGCCTATAGTTTTAAAGTAATTACATCTTAAGTATCCCCAAACACCACCAAATTCTTGCAGCCAAGTGACATAATTGTGCCTGTAACCAACCAAAAGTTGCCAATAGATCGTGCTTTTAGCTCCCCTTGTACTTAAAACCCGAAAACATTCTATCGAGTCACATAACGACATCTGTCTAACGACATCAAAGTAAAACTAGTAATCCACGTATTCAAAATAATGAAACCTTTGTCCGAATGAATTACTAATTTCTTCGCTCATGCAATTTTCGATTGGTAAACTCAGTTAGCAATTTAAGTTGTCCAATTTCAGTTAATGCGAAGAAGCTGGAAAAACTGCAAGTTCCTTTATGAAGATGTAAAAACGCCATGCTAATATTTTTTTTAGCAGATTCAGCTTTGTCTTCAAATGAAGGACAGAGCACTGCGCCAGTTTCGCAATCAATCAGCCACCGGTTCTGCTGAACTCACACGAGGCTCTTTGCGGCCAGTGTAAAGTGTAACTCGTTGCATTGACGATCCCTTATTTTGGGATATCTTCATTAATGCAATAACTGAACCCTTTAGAGGTTCCTCACTTGATTGATTCACTTAATGCAACGCATAGTAAGGGGCTTTGTCAAGTAAACTAAAAAGGCTCGGTCTACGAAATTAACCCAAATATACATTGCTAAAATGTCTTTCAAGATATATGGCTTCATTCTGTTTATCTTGATATATTAATGATAATAATAATAATGATGCACTTGATAAAGCGCCCTCAGATAATTCAATCTCTTTCTAGGCGCTTGACATTTGCTGCAAAGGGATAGATGCTTCATGATTACTGGTTTCTAAAATTTCGCAGTCATGATGAATAAGAGTTTTATTCACTGACTGTCTGTATTTTGTAAGTAGATTGGATCTTGTGCGTCATTAACATAGAGAAATAAACATACAAGATAGCTACATTCTATCAAGTCCGCATATGGTTTACTAGTTCACACGCTGCCTCTTTAAGCCTGAACTGCTTACAGCCCTGACTCAGATAGCACCCCAAACAGAAAAATCTGTCCTGAATTAGGATTAAAAAATCGAGGAATTTAGAAAACTATTGACTCTAAAGTAACTAGGACTGATAAACTTCGGAACAACAACATTAATAATATTAATAATCATAATCATAATACAAATTTTTTGTTTAGCACCATCAGAGAACTTAACCTTTGTCTAGACAGTTTACCTATGCTGCAAATGAAGCACGATAAAATGGTTAGTTGTAGCCTGCTCAATGTCAACAAGCACAACAGTTTTGTGAAAGAAATCAGTCACTCTCAAATTATTTGTGAAAGCTGCATAATGAGCGTGTGGTAAAAGTACTATTTAATGGTAATTGTTATTAAGTAACTACTTTCATACACAGACACATCAAGCTCATTTTGAAAACCAGGTCATGTTCATTTAATCAGACGTGTCTAAGTTCATTACTTTGGATCAGTTATTCAACTTGCAACTTAAGCTGCACCTATTTTGATCGGTTACGCGAAAGAGGATCCACTCCTCGGGTTTATATGCATTTGTGCAATTAAGAGAAACCTCCGCGACTTGCCGCCGCATCCTAGTCAACGCGCGAAGGTGAGAGTGGGCGCTAGCTGTGGTTGCGAGTACATCGACAATTCCAGAATGCAGAACGAGCGGAAGCCTGGATCTGGGCTAAAAAGAGGCCAATTCACCTCAAGCCCAAAAAATGGCGCAGTTTGCTCCTCTTCTCGCCGGTCACTCGGCCGATCGCTATCCTGAGATTCCTCTGCAACCAGAACCCCAGCGCACAGAGCTGGCAACACAAACGCTCCTTGGAGTCCTGAGTTATGGGCTTTTGAATGGGTGTAACTTCCGGATTGTATAAATAATAGAGTATGGGGTGCAGGAATTGACAGAAAAATCTGTTTATAAAAATTTCCCTCTAGATATTTTTAAGGGGCGCAAAGTGAGAGCATGTATATAATGTGTGTTTACCTCCATATGACTTGTGTACATTGTATCAATATTTGTCAACCTGGAGGCAACCTATAGGTACTTAAGTGCTTATTCTTGCGCACCTGTACCTTAGCCTTTCTAGAACACGTATATTCACATTGGCATGCATACATATGCAGAAATACACGGAACACATCAAGAAAGATGCACAAATATAAGTATGGTATGCCTAGACCTGCATGCATGTCTGTACATCCTGGTGGGTGAGTTCGTTGTCAAGATAGCAATGTAAAAATAGCGATTTGTCGAGCGAGCGAATTCAGTCGTGTTTTTTAAAGCTTATAAAACATTCTCCAAAAAATTAGCGGACATATTTTTAAGTTTTGCTACTTACTTATTGACTTTCACGTCCACAATTGTGCCCGCTATATTTCGCTGGGAAGACCGCGAAAGTGCAGTAAATGCACCCAACGCTGGAAAGACTGGCCGTGAGTGATAGGCTAAAAAGAACTAAAGCTAGTTTTAGTCAGGCCGTTTCTGAAATGCACGTTCACAAGCCCGTTGCACATGGCGTTTTACCGTATCTCAAGCTGTTGTCAATTCGAAACGGATGCCATTCACGTGATCCGGCAAAATATTTGATTCAATCATGAACACTGCCATGGCTCGCTTTTTCATGATTTGCCTTCGCGATCGCATATGCAGAATTAGCTACCACGCTTCGTTGCAGACAGCAGCGAAGTTAAATCCAGCCAAAGTGCTTTCCATGATAATTTTTTCTGTTACGATGCAGCAGCAACTTTGAAACGCCTAGAGTGAGCTCATTTGCGTGTTTCCTTGCAGAGACTCTATCGATAGCAGACAAAAGTCGGTTATATTCGGCAAGTTACAGTGCCACATGCTGCGACCACATGCGTCCTAGCAAATAAAGAGATTCCGGATAGTGAATATAAACTAAGACGGCTGCAGTCTGGGTAAGGCATGCAGCAGGTCTTCTAGTCGTGTGCCTTTAACTCTTTTAGTTAAGAGTCTCGGCATTGCTGGGGGTGATTCGTAATTCGCGACAGTTTCATGGAAATCGGGGAATGCATTTAAAGTGCAACTTTGGACCCAACTAATACATGTAAAGTCGTACTGCATTTTATATTCCATCGGCGAACGGCGAGGTGCGAGTAGGATGCTCGCATTCCGCTGCTGCTGCTGTTAACTGAGAACAATCTCGGGTGACTGAAAGGGAGGGGGTTAAAGCTACACTCATATCACTTGAGTGGCAGATGATGCTAGCAATCTCGCCCGTGAGGAATTCCACACAGTTTAAGGGAGAGCTCTTTAGATGGAGTCCCTTCAACATGGCGACTCAGCAGGGTTCAAACGAGGCTAGCGTCACCTGTAGAGCCGCATGCAGCGTCCGTGCAGCTTCACGCAATCAGACGCCGCCCAGCCTCGGTTGCCGGCGCACGCTCTGTCTGAGAAAAGCCATATCACGATATTTCGAAGATTCTCCAGCTATTTTTTGCTCGCTCGCTTCAGGCTGTACAACTGTGCACCGTGTTTTGCTGTTAATTTGAGTTTATCATTTCAGTGCTCTCCGTTCTTCGATCGATGGAAGGCAGGAGAGAATACGAAGTGCAAGCGTCTACCCGCAATAGCATTACTTGTAAGTCTGGTAAGCGTGTAATCAATGAGTGCATATGGTTTCGTTGCTACGTTTGCAATACTACATAGATTGGAGTTTGTATGCCATCAGCCAGTTTCGGCAGGGCCTAAGCGGTCTTGCAGGTCAAAGCAGATTTCGCACCCACCCTCGTGCGGCCCCAATCCCACAATGGCGCTCGCACGGCGATGGCGAAAAACCGTACGGGCAATCGCCGGCTCGTAGTTTCGATCGTCGTACACACACAAAAGCATGCTCCAAAGATTGATCGTCCGCTGTGCAAGCCGTGTATCGGCCGTGACAATTTTTTGCTTTTGCGAATTTCCGCACTCAACATACGCGAAAACGCAGGAGCATCTCGCATTGACTGGCTTCTACTTGTATTTCCTGCAGCTCGAAAAGATTGCTGCAGAGACAACGCTGAAGGCTTCGGCGATTGCTGCGGACAGCCGACGTGCCCGAAAGTGGATTACTGCACCGACGTTGGTCTTAGTGGGCACGCATTTCAGGACACTGCAGGCAAGTTGCTGTGGCGGCGGCAGACGACCCTGACTTGAGCGCCAGCGTTAGGACTTGTACACTGCGGCGAATGCGTGCGATCGTACGACAGTTAGCATCTAGTCGGTCTAACCCTCACTGTACCGTAGAGGGCCTGGGCCCCCACAGTGGCCTGGCGAGAAGCGTTTCGCAATGAAAAGGAAACTCTTAAAAGCTGTGCGCAAGACTTGTTAGTGCTTTCGTCATAACGTCGATCCTGAGCTAATTGAAGTGAGCCAAAGGATCAAAGGGGCAGCGAGCGGCTCGGACGCCCCGGGTCACGTGCGGCTCAGACCGGAAGCAAGAGCAATTGGGCGCCTGTCCTAATCTGGGGGCCGGCAGGGAGCACAGGCTGCACCTTGTAATTTTGCGATCACTGCTCACTGCTCCTGGCAAGTATTTCTTCTGCGCACCTTTCAGGCTGGCCTTTGCTGCCGCCCTCCTCCGAACGATTGCTCTCCGTCGAGCGATCCGAGCATCATTCGGAGAAGAGAGTTAGCCTCGCTCCGATCTTTGAATCCAACGACGATGTAGCCGAAGCGCAGCATATCGAGTCCTCCAGCCAGCCCCAAGCGGCCTGGAGAGCCGAGCCTGCCCTGTTCTTGCGTCGGCCCCTACCTCGCGGTTTGTTGGGCAGCGATCTCAGTAGGCGGCTACTCTACGTCAATGCGCTCAAGGGCGTCGGAGCGTGCCGCCGCTCTGCACCGGAAGAACCCATCGAGCAGGCCAAGCTGCTTCGTCCACCGGAAGCCGACCGCCACCCGTCGCCTTACGAGGATTCTGGTAAGAGGCTTCTTCGCGATGGCCTATACTGGCTAACCCTTCCATGCTGTGCATTAAAAATTTCTCGGAAATGATTAGGATGGAAGGCGGCAATCGCCGTAGTGGGCTAAGAAAGCTGCCGATGTATGTCCTCACGGCGATTGTCTGCAGTCCGTAAAATTTGCAAGCACCACGATGGTTTACAGCTCGTGCAAAGATAGCACAGCCGCACCTACACACGCATGAGGTCTCTAGCTGTTATAAGTGAAATCGGTTAACTCACTTAGTCCAATGCAGTAGCTTTTTCGGCAGCCGTATATGGCAGAAATCGGCTCGCGAGTCATATCGGGTCACTCAGTTCTCGAATGTTCAAGCGACCACGAGTGTCTATCAGCCGACCGAGGGATACGCACTATAGCCGCTTAGTCCCACCGGCTCAATTCAACGACCGCCTGAAATTCGTTTTGAAGGTCGCACTGGCTCAGCTCAGCCTATCCACAGCAGCCGCGACACACGCGATTCAGCGACGGACTCAACATGCGAGCTTCACTCGCCGTCTGGGAGCGAGGGTGACTGCGCCGGCAGCAGCGGCGCGAGCCGCAGCGAAACTCCGGACGGCAGCGACAGCGGTAGCGACGGCACCGGGCGCATGGCGGCCAACAGCAGCACGCGGCGCAGCTGCAGCAGCGACAGCTTCACGTCAGAGCGTAAGACAGCGTACGCGCTTGCGGTGAGGCCGCTTGTGCGACTTCTCAAAGTGTCCGCTTCCGACGCTCTTTTTTCCTGCGTGCGCTCGAACGCCCTCTGCTTCCTCGCCGATCGTCGCTCGTAGCGCCGCCGCCGTAGGCGACGCAGCCCCGAAGTTTTTCACGGTCTGCACGTTCATAGGCGAGGACGACACCAATGTCGAAGGAAGTCTTCCTGACGACGGACCGTTTGTGCCGATTTTCGAACGACGGAGATTCGGCATAAACGAGAACGCCGACGGTGGCATAAGCCTCGGTGACGACTGGGCTCTTTCGTTCGGCGAAGGCGTCACCTTGTCGACCGCATCGGGAGCCACCGAGCTCGTCTCCGGCGCCCTAACGTCGAGTTCTAGTGGCCTGCCTAGCAATCCGGCTACGCTTTCGGCGGCTGCTGTTGACATCATTAGGCGAACGCCAAACGGACGGCCGAGCGCAGGGTCGTCGTTAACGTCTCCATCGACGAGCGAAGGACTGGCCTCGACCCGACAGGAAACGGCTGCAAACGCGGTGGATTCTTCAGAGGCCGCTGTTATTTCGCACGCGACTGGCCAAGTCAGCTCAACTGCAAACGCCGAGATGGGGACGGAATGCGGTAAGTGTGCCGACGTTGCCTTCTCGACCTGCTTTTGGCCAGGTAACCGGCATGAAACGAACCCGTAGGTCGGCACGGGCACACAGAAACGAGGCGATCGGCAGCGAAGCGTCTGCGGATGCGGAGCGATCGCTCCGACAGTGGTCGGACGCTGCTTCGAGTCTTGTCAGGAGCAGCCAGTATTATGCGGTCAAATGTCAAACGATAGCTCTCTAAGTGCGTCGAAGAAAATATGTATTTGTTTCTTCTGCATAATCCTGGAAAAATAGTCTCCGCAAAGTGAATGATCTCAATGGAATGCATACAATGAGACCGATTTAACAGTATCTTCGGCTTAGCAAAACTTGAGCCTTCGCTGACATCTGTACTCGCAGTAAATACAATTAATGGCCTGCTGCAGGGCTGAACCCGTGCACCCAGACAAGTCAGCGGGAGCGCTATACGAAAGGGAACACCGTCGTGAAATTGCCCTTAAATTAGTGACTGCGCAAGAACTCGAACGGCCTTCATGGGTAGTGCATAGAACGCGCCGTAGTATCACTGCGAAGATAGCTAAGGCGCTGTTAGCTCGGTTCTCATCGATTCGCCAGTCCATGTCGTTAATCGCTAGGCTAGCTGCTTAGCTTCATTTCGCTACGCCTTTCCTCCGCTCCGCTCGTTCGACGATGCACTTTTAAGGGCAGCTCCGAAGTAAGTGCATAGCGAACAGCATCTGTCGCCTGTGTTTTCAGGAAGCGACCAGCGCAGCAGCCGCGACATGTCGTCGACTTTGTGGCGAAGCCAGGTAGCGCTCGGCGGTTCTTCAGCAGACGCCTATCCTGCGACCGTGTCGCACGAAGTGGGCCGTACGACGAGCCGATTAGGAGCTACAATGGGCTCCGGCTCAGCGGTGGAGGCGGCGAACGGATGCATGACGATCGGCAGGTGGCAGCGCCTTCCCTCCGTTGGACTATTGGCGACCTGCCTGAGAAACTTGTGTACTCGCTCGATGGCAACGATACTGCACAGTCTCGCCTTGCGCACATGGCATTACGCAGCGCGGGCATCGCTTTATGTAGCTCGAGCCTCCGCCAACTCACTCGGTTCGAGCGCGGTTCGCTATTTGCTGCGCTCGTTCATTCGCTGGGCTTTGCATTAGCGTAGCCTGATGGCATCCGACAAACCGCTATCGCGTTTCATCCGACTTCGGGTCAAATACATGTTTGAATGACTCGTTTGTGCGCGTCACTTAGTTGAAAAATACGCGAGCAAAGCGTGCTGCTCGCCAATTCGTTCTTGTCCGACGGCGATGGATGAGCGCCAGGCCAAGTACCACCTGCTAACAGCGAAACGGTTAACGAATCGGCGCAGTCTGCATATCATTTACCGCAAACAGGACCGGTTCCACAACTTGCTTCGGGGTGATTGGAAACAAGCATTGCATTTCTTTCGCCTAGTGTCAACAAATTTCCTCGAGAATATTTGGTCAGAAAACTGTAAAGAAGTAGTAGAAGACATGGTGATGCAATATCAGAAACTTGGATCGAATATGCCTCTAATAATCCTGCAATGTGTCTCAAAAGATCCATTTATTCCAATCTGGATTTCTACCCTGACAATGGTGATATGGTTAGTGATAAACATGGCGAACATTTTCATAAATTTCTCAACAATGGAACGAAGATATCGGAAAAATGGTCAACTACAATGCTAGCTGACTACTAATGGACACTTCCTAGAGATGCACTCGAACAACAGTACATGAGACAGGTGAAGGAAACTAAGAAGTAGTCTATGACTTTATTTGTACACGTATCAACCGTAGGCCTATTACTATTGACGTGCATTTCGTGATGTTAACATTACTTTATTGCAGATTATAAAGAAGTAGAGTCGATTTTTCAAATTTTTCTGTCATTTTGGCATTAAGCACAAAAATTGAACTGGATTGACAAATTGTATTTCAGTAGTATGAATTTTGTAAAAAAATGTTGACCGGTGTTTATATTTATTATTATTTGGTTAATTGTCGCGTTGTTGGGTTTCGGCCCGGTTTTGGAAAGAATGGCCTAGCTACAGTTTTCTTCTGCTTCGTACGAGAAATTTAGCAATCGAGCGTACAAGCTGAACCACGTTCGCACTCCAAACCTATACCGGTTTAGTCGCTTCGTCAGGGCGCCCCCACATTTACTGTGCACGCGAGACCTAGATCAAAGCAGCTGCCTACTGAGGTAAAATAAAAGGAAGAGTCGGTCGGTTTAAAAGCCTCTTTTGTATAGAGACCATAGTTCCTTTGCGGTGAACGTCGCCGCTTGCAGAGGGCAGTGCACAATTGCTTGCATCACATACGTATCCACGGCCTGGGTCACGTGTTAGCGCTGTGCTTCAGAGCGTCGACTGCAGGGCGTACAGAGCTTGCATTCGTACCTATATTGGCACTTAATATGTCGCAGGGCTTGAGCCCATTGATGGTTAAAGGCAAGCACCTTTTCCCTCGGCAGACATTTCAGAGCATGAATGTTACCGACTTAAAATCATGCGACATCCTTTAAAGTTTTGACTATCCTGCCCAGCAATTCTTTTAACTATAAATACTTTCACTCTAGCTGATGCAATCAACAAGCACAACCCTAGACTTGCAGATGGAAGATGTGGAACACGTGCAAATGGAGCAAAGCTCCAGTTGTGCTATGAAACTCTAAGCAATAATAACAATAATAATAATAATAATTGCTCATTTCTATAGCACGCCCAGAGAACTTATTATCATCCTACGCACTTAGCAGATGCTGGAAGGCAAGCATGATCAAATGATTAGAGGTAACATGCAGTGTCAACATGTAAATATGGTTAGTGGTAAAATGCACAGTGTCAGCAAGTACAAGCATACAAGGGACATAGCACAAAGACCCACTAAATGCTGTAAGAAACGTGTGCAATTTAATTATCTTTTTTTAAATGTCAAGTCAAGGGATGTTGTGGCGTCAGTCGGGAGTGTCAGACTTTGAGAGCCTGCGAACTAGAAACGCAGTCTCCAGATGATTATATGACGTTCGAAAAAGAGCTGAGTGATTGAAGATAAAAACGTGGGTTGTTTTCCTAGGCTGTTTTCAAAGTAATTCTTTTGGGTGGCCTGAAGCCAGAGAACGAAGGGATCTAAATGTGTGTGACAGAACCCTGAAGTCGATACGCTTTCCTTGATTGGCAGCCATTGCGAGAAGTGATATGATGTTGCAACAGCAATGCTCACCACAGCCAAGCCTAGCTGCAGGGTTGTGTACCCTCTTTGAGCGCCTGATGGCACAAGCCGTTAGACCAGCAAGCAGTGAGTCCCAAAAGTCGAGATGGAATTTCAAAAAGGCATGGAAAGATTGGATATAGTGTCTCTGTCTTAGCAAGCCCAAATTTTAGTGATGTTACGTCGTTGAAAGTTGGCAGACTTGACTGTGGAGCTAATGCAATCGTCTAGTGATAGGTTACTTTTGAACAGGACACCCAGATTTCTGGTAGATACTAGAGAAAATATGCTGGCTGAGCCGATCTTTTGAGTGTTAAGCATTCTAATTTTGAAGTCACTCTTGGTTTGTCCATAGATTTTAAGTTGCTTTTATCGTCATTCTATTCGAGAAAGTTTGCTGCCATCCATGAGGGGATGTCAGCAATACATGCAGCAAGGCAGTTAAGAAAATTTAACTAGCTGGAGGGCTGAGATGGATCAATGCATAGGTACTGCTGTGTGTCACTTGCAAGATGTAGAAGCCTAGAGTGTGTTTGATTGATGACAACATCGACAAGAGCGAAAGTACAAATTGTGAAAAGAAGCAGACCAAGGACCCAAGGAATCCCCGTACTTTAGCGATTCATTGGATGATAATTGTCCGTCTACATCAATACTAGAGTCTATCCAAGATAGTACCAAAACCTTTGCAGGGTATTGCTAGTGATGCTTAGGCGAGAGGTCATTGTTTTCAATAGTATCCAATGCTGCCGATAGATCAAGCACGACCAGCTGAGAGATTTTTGTAAGTCAGCATTCCTAAGAAGGTCGTTATACACCGGAAGCAATGCCGACTTGGTGGAGTCATTAACTCTGAAACCAGACTGCAATCTATTTGCTTGGTTTGAAGTTTTATTGTAAGGGTTTAGTAGGTCTGCCACCACTTATTCTAGTGTTCTTAAAACTGCCCTTTGCAGCAAGTATTGATGACAGTCGCACTTGGATGGCATATCATTTTCGAATTGACTTACCATTTAAGGAAGACCTGCTGGGGTCAAAATGAAAACCCATTCCTCAAAATGGAATTGGCTAACACATGAGCCAGAGAATTTAATGAATAGTATTAGCCGAATCTGGATATCCCGTGGCTCAATGGCCTTTTACTCGGTGACCATATAAGCGCCCACAGTAAGGAAGCAAGATAGAATGGTTAGTAGTAGCGTGCTCAATGACAACAAGCATAAATAATATGGGTAATGGTGACGTAAACAGTATCAGCATGCAACTATGGTTAGTGGCCGCATCAACAGTTTTATTATTCAGTTGGTTTGTTTTTCAAGCATGATTTTACTTACCATTCCATTGCATTTCACTTCACAGCAAATGTAAAGCGCCTACAGAGAGATTAAGTTCTCTGAGGGTGCTTTATCAAGTGAATTATTATCATTATTATTATTAACAGTGATCTGCTGCTGCTACATAAATGAGGCTTCTGAATCAGCTGAACATTACTTAAATCAAAAGTTTTCAGTGCTCTAATTAGCACTGGATCTATTTGTATAGAACAGTGCACGTGCCACGGCTAGTAACTAGATGCCCAAAGGAATCACCTGCCTGAGTGGGGCCATGGACGGTTCCGTCGCCGGCTGAAAATTGAATAGGTATGGACAGGGTCTTCAAAAATTATCCATATGCCTTAAGCGCGAATTTTTTGTTAAATTTTTTCATGTTTGGTCTCATTTGGAAGTTATGCTTTTCATTTGTAGAAGTGTTTCTGCTGCTCCGACGACCAGCCGGACACAATCGTGCTCACCCTGCAAACCCCATTTAACATTCTGGGCTTGCTCTCAGAGCTAACTGTATGCAGTAATGAGGCTTCACTCGGCATCTCGCTCTCTCTGGCATGACTTTATATCAACGTTCAAGTATCCTGAAAGAACAGTTTAGTAGTCCTTAAACTACAGCTTTCTTCTACACTCACTACAATGGCTGACAGCCTTTAGTATTTCTGTGCTTCAAAATTATGGTTTATGCTGGAAAACCCTTTGTCGACTACTGTAAGTTGAAGGACGTGAGAGAGGGAGGAGTTTCCATGGCAGAGGGATGTAATGTATGCCTAGCTCAAAACCTTGAGAGCAAGAGCAACACGTACCCAGATAGATACATGCAGTATACTATTTTAGCCAAGTTATTGTTGTCGCAATAGGCCCGTTTTCACATTACCTTTAGAACTGCGTTCCCCAGCAAGAGTTTTGTGCATTATCCTATATTCACTAATTGTCGGTAGCTTACTGATTAGCTTGAATCTCGTTGTAATTTTCTTTCCCAAATCTGGCTTAAAATAGAATGCTTTAGCCAGCACATTTGGCTTGCTACTGGGTTTCCGAGATCCGTGCACTGCTAGCAAGCTGCCTGCACATGACCTTCCAGTTGCTGGAGCCAGGGAATTAGAAAAGCACGTCAGGCAGGTGCGCATGCCCGGATGAATCATGCCACGACCGCCTTCTACGGAATACGCTTATCGTGGCTCGAGCCAGCTTCATCTGGAAAGCTAGCTCACACTTGCTGACTCCCCATGGTTTAGAGAGCCCTTATGTCGCTCCTACTAGCTAGCAAGATCCGCTCTGGGCATGGTTTAATTCGCTGTGTCGCGTTGTTTTAGAGAAAGTGTGACTGCAGCCTTTTCTTGTTTGCTGCCCAACTCCGAGTCGGTGTTGATAGCCGCATCAGAAGCGCTGGTGGCCGGGCCGCCATCAAAGCAGCAAGTGGACTTCTCCCAGGCGACGTGGCACCTGATTTCGGTGCTGCCATGAGGCAACCGCCTCCATCAGGAATGGGAGTTACAACTCCTGCGAGATCCGGATTGTCGTCGCTGGGCTCGCTAAGCGAATTGCTGGCCGTATGTTGTCAAAGTGCCTCATATCGCTGTAGCAGATTGTGGGCACTAATTCAGTGCTCGGAGCTGATATAGAGGAGAAAGCTGCAATTTATGATCGGCATACAGCCCCTTCATTGAGGCTTCTGTTGAGTTGTGGAAGTTACAAATTTCCGAGTTTATTTAACAATAATCTTGTACGTTTTCAGGCAGTCATCCAAATGACCATCGATCTCTTTTGACAGCCATATCACTGTATTCACAGAAACACACATGACTGTCTATTTCAAAGATAAAACATTTGAAATATTCAGGCCCACAAATGAGACTACCACAACCAAGCTGGCCTATGCAGAAGCCCTGATGCTAATTCTGCTCACCAACAAGCTCTGCTCTGTGCATGCTACAATCCACAAGTTTTGCACAGCGTATCTTTAAGCCGGCTGCATAAATACGAAGGTTTAATGCACAGCCGCATCCTGATGGTGCTTGAATTCCGTGTGGCAAGTTAGAAAACTAACAAACAACTTACTGTAAGTCTTGGTTGCCGCACCGCAACTGCATGCAACCGCACGGAAGTAAGCTGTGCAACAGCCTCGTTTCGAAGGATCTCCTCTTGCAGATCCAGCCGCATTGAAGACATCGCCTATTTGCTGACTTTAGTGTGGTGAATCGGCGATGGATCCATTAAAATACCGAACAAATTTAATCCATGCGAAATCTTGTTTAATTGGCTGAAGGTAGACAAAGTCTACCGATATGCTCCATCAAGCTATACTAATGCAACGTGCACAGTGGCCGTGTATTAGTGTCGTTGGGGCAATATCGTTATTTTAGCGGTTGTCATACTTTTGCTACATTATATCAAGCAAAATTGTAGGCTTCATTTCTTCATTTCAATATTATATTAATCAGCTCTTGATAGCTTCCTGCAAGGCAAAACACCGGAATGGAACTATTTGTACCACATTTTGATTAACTAGATGAGAAGATTCGTGCCATTTTGAAATTAGCTATTTATTGCTTAGCCAAACTGACGTTACAAGCATTGAAGCTAAACATGTCACCAGGTAGGTCGGTCGGTCAGTACAAGCGTCCTCTACACAATTGCCGTGGCATAGAGCCTCCCGAATGCTATTCAAGATGCGGAATCTGGTTTTAACTTGGTATCACCAATGGACGAACACAGCTCAGGAAACCTGCCGGCTTATGGCAGCGACATACTGTCAAAGGATAAGGTCAAATAGATGCATTCTGTGACTGCTGCTCAAATGATGGATGCTATAATTTAAGCAAAGGCCCGGAGAGGTTTGAAAACTGGCTTGAAAACTTTGCCGCTTATGCGCTACCACTTATTCATTTAGACAATTAAGTAAAAGTAGGTTAAAAGCAGTTAATGCAACAGCATTGTTCACATGACAACAGTTGTACATCATTTTTTATCATTCTTGCCCCTGGCAAGTAAGAGCATGCCTGCTGCAAACACTTGAGTCTATGAATGACATCTTGCCCGGAATGCTGGCATATTACTACTAGTCTAAGACCCAGTGATAAAAAAGACGTCTCCAAAAGCTTAAAATAAAATAACTATCAGTTTAATGATGGCCTAATCAAGAAGCCAAATTAAGGTAGCAGAAGTGGCTAAGCTACCAGCAGTTTTTTGGCTGTTGGCTAAGATGATCAGCTCCCACCCATAAGCAACAGCACCTTACCTACACTAAGCTAGCACCTCTAAGTGAGAGCCGGACGTGCCCATCTGAATCGCTTCCTAACCAGGCTTCTAGCTAGGATACATTTTATATAGGGATGTTTGAGGACATGAAAGATTAGCAGTATAATTTGAGCACGCGGTCCTAGGGATCTCTGACTGGCACGATTCACTTTTATAACCCGATTGCTAAAACCGATGTTTTAGCTGCTCTTATTCCAAAAAGAGAATGTTTGAACTGTTTTTTTTTGGTCAGCATTGTGGCCAAGTTAACCATTCATCGATAGTGCATTGAAGTGTAGTGCTTGTTGAAAGCATGTTGGATAGTGCCGCTGTGTACCAGGACTAGAATTACCAAAACTTTAAACGTTGAGTTGCAGGTACGATGATGATGATGATGATGGTGATGATGATCGATGATGATGAGGACGATGATGATCGAAAAAGACACGATCTCTTCTTCCACAAGTGCAGTGCTGATTCATGTTCAGCTGCCTGTAGACAATTGTGATAGTCCATCGCCTGAAATGACCTTCAAACTCGCTAACCTGGAGAATATAAACGACCTTGACTCTGGTTTTGCTGGATCATTAATAATGACCTTGCTCACTGCAGTTCAAGTCGGTTTCAGAAATGGAGGACTATAGTCGAGGCTTTGAAGCTTTTTCTATACATATTTATGAATTTTAAGTTTTAAATATCGGCTCTTACATTTGCTGCTTTTATATGTCAAACTTGAAATAGCTGACTGTAAAACGAAAATGGCAGCGTCCAACCGTCTAATGTTTGTAATGGATGATGGTCAAAGTGTGGCTTCGCTTGAACCTTTGCAAAAAACTTTAGGGAAGTCAGTAGGCATGCGATGAAGCTTTGACTGACAGGTAGACATTCAGTAACAGTCTTTCAACGAACGTTTAAGATGCGCAGCAGCAGGTTTCACCCCAACTTAACCATAAACACATGAAATTCACTAGTATAGCATTTGTATAACTTGTTAGGCACAACTGACTGCATTTTACATGCGTCGGCTTTTATGCTGACTAGCCGTGTATCACCCAACCGGTTTTAAGCCGCTTAAATTCAGGAACTACGAAAAATAATTATCTCAGAAGTTGATTTCGGCTGATTGGGAACACCGCTGTTTCAATAGATCTAATACAAATTTATGGGCCCAGATTTTTCCAGCAAGATTTCAGTTTTACAATTCAAAAGAATTTTCAACTGTATCTACCAACTGACGGAGCTTCAGCGACGTGCATAAGGGACTATTACATTGACTGCAAAGTGTTGCTCGTAAAACGGGAGAAAAGGTAAGCCTAAACGACCAAAGTCTTAATTTTGCGTACAGCGAGCGTAAAGTCAAACTCTCACGACAGCAGGAATGCCGTGAGAGTGCGTCACACCGTGAGAGCGGGAAGTCGCTCGCGGGTCCGCTCGAAGAGTCTGGTCGAGCCTGCCAAGTCGTCGTCGCTGCCAAGTAACTTCGCTAAGCGGACGCTGAGCGGCCAAAATGGGACCGTCGTCGGCTCGGTCGTTGTCTGCCACAAAATCTCATGAAATCTCATAACCTCTCTACAAAGGATGACCGCTCAGAACTTTCCTCGAGCGAGTAGTACGCTCTTCAAGCGGTCGGCTTCCCGGCGCTTGCTTTGTCTGTTGACGCCTGCGCCGGCCGCTCGCTGTCGCCGAGTCCGCCGCCGCCGCCGACGAGTCGCGCTCGCTCTCTGCCGGCGCTCTCTTCCGACGCAGCGCCGAATCGAAGCGTCCAACTCTGCTGCGGGCATCGGTGGCGCCCCGCGGCGTCGACGCCGCGGGGCGCGCGCGCGCCAGGCGGGCCATCGCCACACGAATATCGACGCAGTCGCGGCGGGCTGAGCGCGCGTCGTCGCTCGCCGCCATCGCCGGAAACTTGGGAGACGAGCGGCCGCAGCTGCGGCGAGAGGTGAGCGAACTCCCCGCGGCGGAAGCGAACGCGTGCGCAGATGAGCATTCGCTTCGGTTGTCGCACCGCTTTTTTTACGCAGGCTTCTCCGCCCGTCGGCCAGCCTATGCCCGCCGATGGCGAGCGACTTCGGGTTCCCCGTGACTTACACTCCGTGTGCAGGTTAGGAAGCGGCGCTGTCGCGAGAAACCTACCATTCCAGTTGGGTCTGCTTGTCTGTCGAAATATCGACTGGCTACCTTTCGTGAGAGCGCTTTGCCGACCTGTCGATCGTAGTAAGTGAGAGTGAGAGAAGGCAGTGTGTGTGTGTGAGAGAGAGAGAGAGAGAGAGAGAAAAGAAAAGTGAGAGAGAGGGAGAGTGAGAGAGAAATAGAAATGCAAGATAAATGGAACGTGTTGGGTTCATGTAATTATTATGTTAGATGTTATATCTGCTCTATCTTACTAACTTACCTTTATATAGCTCATCTGTGCTTGTCCGCAGATCGCACCTCTAGATTCGAAGATTACTCCGCCAGGCGTAATAATAAAAAATAATAAAAATTCATTTGTATAGCTCCACGTGAGAACTTAATCTCTATTCAGGCACTTCATATATGCCTCGGGGGCGAGAACATTAACCGCTGGACTAAACCAGCTCGGCATAACAAGCATACGTTTGATTTTGCGCCCTCGAAGAACTCATTTGTGCAGAGCCCAGCCAGTGACGTAGGCGGCAGCTCATCTTGCCATCTTTGGAGTCCCATTTGCTTCGCTGAACCTTGAACTCCGTCGCCTTTCACCGTTAACTACACTGTAAATGAGACTACTAAGCAGCCAGCCTTTGGTTGACTTTGAATGAAAATTTTAGTGAAGCCATGCTCACCATAAGCGATCGAAAAGAAAAGGACTCGCTGGTTCACTCTTGCGGTAGTGCTTGTAAGACGCCGCCATAATTGTAGCCCTCCTAAGCTGCAGTCGCCGCCTTGCCAACAAAGTGGCCAACCGGTAAACGCACGTGAAGCAACCTCACATATTGGCCCCCCCAGAGAAGGGTTGGCGTTTGGTGGGTAAGAGCATGCAGCTAGTTGAACACTGAACTCGGCCCTATGGTTGAAATTGAGATTGGGAAATAGTTTTGTAAAATTGGAAGGATTTCAGTTCCCCGGGGAAAATTCAGCACCAAGTAGTATTACATCTTGCTAATAGTGACCGAATCAACGTGAAACTTGAGGTATACACTAGTTAGCGTGTTCGTAAAAGTTGCGTGGCAGTAAATCGAGTGATTCGGGTCTGTGTGTGAATCGCTTGCAAGCTTTAAATTATCACTTGTCGTCAACACAGTTTTCAAAGTTTTGTCTCTGGCACCTTGGAAATCCTACAGCTTGGCCAATTATGGCCAAATGAACTTTAAATTTGGAGTATGTTCTTCGGTCAACTTTTTTACAGGGATGTCTCTCATTTTTGTTGTATGTCAAGTAAGTATAGCGCCACTGTCTTTCAATATCACAATTATCGATTGTTGTTGATTGCTGTGATCTTGTATACGTCGAAACAGTTTATTTATTATTTATTTATTTATTATTAATTTTTTTAAGGAACACATCGACGTAAACAATAGTGTCCATCTTTTGAGAGGTTGGTTATATTTTTACAATGCATAGTGATTAATCTGTTGGGTTTCCATGATAGCAGTGTTTTGCTGGAAAACGTGACTTTTACATGTCAACGTAAGGTCAACGTTACAGTTACGGTAAATCAAAAGATGAATAATGTTGCCCTTTTTGTTTGTGTTAATTCGCATGTCAATTTTTCCATTAGCATTTGAGAAATATCAATAAATGTGCTATGAGGGAGATAACTCCTTTAGGGGTGTGGCAAAACTCCCATCCCTATAGGCGATTCACCGTTAAGCAGTTCATTTGTATGGTATGTCTTTGATTTTGAAGTGCCAGAAAGAGATTCAGTTCTATAAGATATATTTTTATTATTAATATTTGCCCCGCTTGGGCCTTGGGCCCTCGTTGCCTTGCTTCGATGCCGCCTCGCCGTAGCATGCCTGCACCCATCCGGATGCATAAATGGGCGAGACCGAGAGCGTCTAACACCACGACTTAGTCGCCCAATGTCAGGTTCGCAAGAGCCTCGGTAACATGGCGTCATGGAATATCCGGTGACGCCAACAGGTCACGCCCTGGCCCAGGTGGTGTCCCTTAACGCCGTTCTAGCAAATCGAACTTTGCCAGGGTACACAGCGACTGCCCTACTCATTGGCTTCAAGCGTACCTCGCTGTTGGCTGCACTCATTCCTTTGGCTGGGCATATCACTAGCGTAGCCTAATGCGATGCCGCCAAACCACTATCGTGTTCCGAGTATTCATGTATTAGGGTTTAAATCAAAATACATGTTTGGTGGTCTACTTGATGCATGACACTTTTAAAAAATATTATTCATTTGGATAGCGATCTAAGAGAACTGAATTTCGAATCAGGTGCTTAACGCACGCCAACGCACTTGAGCCATGGAAATCAATCATTAAATATTCCCTTTTCTTTTGGTCTGAGCGAACCCCTTAACCACCGGGCCCAACGTGGGTGACACTCACTAACATAACGCACCGGCAACGCGTCATGCTCGCCGAGCCATTTCTTCCGATGTCGACGAACGGGCGCCACGCGAATGGCTTCACTCTGAAAGCAAGACGATGGTGACAGGTGTTGTATTACAGTGGCTCCGGTAGCGGCAGTCCTAGTGGAGTCACACGGAGACAGCGCGGGCACGAGCGGTGAACGAGAGTCTATTGATTTCTCTCAGGGCATACATATAAGAGAGCTCGCTGAATCCCAGCAGATATCAAGGAATATAACATGCGTTAGTGGCCTTACGCTACGCTGAGTCAATGGCTATACTATTTGCCACAGGCGAAGAGTAGGCTGTGCTTTGTTAATGGCGTAAGCGTTGGCCGCAGGTTAGACAAACACTAGTGTCGCGTCGCTGCTCTAACTGCGACAGCAGACGCAGCAGGCGCACACCATACAGGCGGTGTCTGCATTTCTTTTCTCTTTAGTCACAGCGTTCGTGGAGTAGGCTTTAAATTTTACTTTTCATCACGGCAGGCCAATGTATCTAGATTCAGCGGACGCTTACCTTCCGTAGCAGATATGGGCTGTCGTGAAGAGATTTGAAGCAGCTACGTTAGTCTTCCCTGATGACCAGAGTTTCTCAGCAGCGCTAATAAATCGCCGTCTTGGTGCGGGGAGGAAAGGTAACGGGCTAATACATATGAGCGAGGCAAGCCACATCCGTAAAGGGAGGTACCTACAGTCGTCGAGTCGCACCAAGTACGTCAGACTCGCACATTCGCAAGAATCCACAATGCGCGTAGCATTGGTTACCATGTTTTACTCACGCTCTGTCATTTCTCACTCTCTACAAGCTGGCTCGATCGTCCGCTTCGGTGCGTCAGGCTTTAAGAGTATACAGGGATCGTGCCTAGCCAAACGTGTAATAGATGCTTTAGCATATTTTGCATTCTTCGGAGTTCTCTTTGTTGCCTTAAACCGAGCTTCAGCGGTATTCATCTTTAACTTATTATCATTAACTTATTGTTAGCGCATAAGTGCATATTTTTATGTAGTGCACCAATTTTTACAAATTTTTACATTTTCAAATGGACTCTCTGGCAACTGACTTATAAAGTAAAACGGATAAGCGGCATTGATCCAACTTCTTTATGGCCGCAACAGGATGCGTTCTTCAGCTTGGGCGCTGCTGGTCGGCGATGTAGCGAAACCAATATTTCCTCTCGGCAGTTTGGCGTTGTCTGGCTGCCGCAGTCTCAGTCGGTGTACAACCCACGAGAATGTTACGATTCTGCATTGTAGATACCGTGCATGGTACAGGACTGTGGGATATGGAAGCGAGCGTAGCATGGACGGTGAAAGATTTGCGGTCTTCTTTGGGCGTGAGTATGAGCTCGGTCCTACTAGTCTTCGTTAGAGCGTGTGGTTGGTTGGTGTTCATTGGAGGGGGGGGGGGCAATGTCGTCTTTACCCAGCTAGCCTGCAGTAGCAGTAGAAAGTAGCGCGCCAAAAACCGCGCGTCTAAAACGCAGCTGCTGTGCTTTGAAAGCGGGCTGTCGACGGTCGCTGCTGTCACGTTTAGTTGGCGATAGTCGATCGCGAAGCTGCCGCCTAAATTATGAGAGTGCTGTCGTCTGTGGTTCGGTTCCTGCCATAGTTATGTAAGCCACTGGGCGTGAGGCGACCTAGTGTGGCTGCTTAAATAAGAAGCGGGACGCTGGACTTTGCATCGTTTTCAACGCGGGGCTTCCAGTCGATTTCCTTGCCATCGGTTCAATCAGCTCGTAATAATAATGATAATAATAATAATGCACTTGATAGAGTGCCCTCGGAGAACTCAATCTCTTTCTAGGCGCTTTACATTTGCTGCAAAGGGAAATTCCTTTGCCGAACCACAATATGCATTATACTTTATATTATACTTTATGCAATATACTTTGGGTTTTTTGAGAAGCTCACCGTCGGATTAGTACGTGGCTGCACGTAGCTATTCGGCATTTGCTCTAGCCTTGAAAAGCCACCACCTCTGCCTCCACTGCAAGCTGGCCTCCTTTCAGCTGAAGAACATTGCTAATTAGGGCTTAAAGAATAATTTATGCTTAAAGAAGAAAGACCGGGACAGCCAAACTAGTTCAAGCCTTTGTGACATCTCGTCAAGATTACTGCAATTCCTTTTAGACACACTCCCGGCCTGTGATCGGTATGTTAATCGACTGCAACTGGAGTAAAACTCAGTAGCTTGTTCATCGACGGTGTAGCTTTCACTTCCGGTGTAGCTTCCAACGGTGAAGCTCAACCACTCGTGCGAGCTACCTGTCAAGCATTGAATCGGCTTCAAGATCTCTCAATTGGCCCTAGTGGCTACTCTCACTAGCCTACGTATACGACATCTTTGCGCATCACGTGTGCTCTCGAACCGACCCTTCCTCAGCACCTAGTCATCTCGAAGTCCCTGGCACAAAAATGAAATCTTCTTGTCTTGTCTTCAGTTCATGTGCACCGAAAATCGGGAACTTGCTACCGACGCATGCCGCCACCTGCAATGACGTAGCCTCTATACGTATGAACTCTAGGCTGCACCGGTTCTGCCCAGCTTTTCGTGTGCCCAGGTGTCTGTTGTCTATGTGTTGTCTATGTGTTGTCTATGTGCTTCAAGTGCTCGCCTGTGCCTCCTTCATGTGCATGCTACGAACCTAGGGTTCTTACTAACGAGTGATGCTGATTGTATTCTTGTGTGCTTGTCTAAGCATGATACTAGTTTGCTTTGGATGTTTGTGCATGATACCATGCTCTTGGTTATTAGCTAGGCAGCTGCCACTAAAGCTTTGCCGGCTCCCTGCGACCATTTTCTTCGGTCAAAATCCTGTATGTTTGACCTGCAGTAGGACCCTTTGCCTACTGCTGCCACTGCTGCTGCTACTCACCTCTTCTGATGTCGCCAATTCTCCTGCTGCTTCGGCTGCTGCCGCTGCCTCTGCTGCTGCCTCTACTGCGGCCGTTGTTTCTGCTGCTACCACTGCATCTGCTTCTCCTCGAAGCTCATCGTTCCGTTTGCTTCGTTGGCTCTGAAGCGGCCTTTCGTGCCTTGGACAGATTTAAAAATCTTATCGTCAGTACTCATATGTTGTGGTAAATGATTGACACGTGCATGCGTGCATTTATTGGTACGTGTGTTTTGTGAGCTCACGTTTATATGTGTGTGGGGAGGCGTTCATGCCTGTGTGCACGTGGAGCTCGATCCTAGTCGGTAGGAGGATCGAGGTAGGAGGATCGTGAGGACAGCAGCAGCAGCAGCCTCCTCTTCTTCTGCATCCAGTGCACTGAATGACAGGCCGCTCCGTCTGTCACAGGTTTACCTCTGCTTTGATCTCCCTCTTTCATTTGGTTCGTCTAACTCTCAACGCCCTTTAAGCATTTATGGCTGACTTTTGCACTTGAGTGGCTGCAAAATTTCTTAAATTAAGTTGCATTAAAACCAGCTTATTAGTTGTGGCAAACGTAGTGTTACTCAGAAATATCTAAGCCTATCTGTCAACAAGTAAGGTAAAGGTTAGCTGATTCTGCAGCCTCATTTATATTGCTGGCAAAAGATCTTGAACCCACGACCTCGGTTGGCAAGTGTGAGCACCTTACCCAAAACAGGCTTAGCCAACATATCGCTTGGAACACCTTCATGTCGTTTGGGCTGTCTTATTCCAAAGTGACCTCTTAGTGGGTAACCAGTAGAAGGTCACTTTGGAATCTGCTCAACAGTCAGTCTGCCTACTTCCAGCTATGCACCATTGCTTCGATTCAGGCCTGCCTAGCCAGACAAGGATACCACAGCCATGCTTGTACATGCAGTCATGACATCCTGTCTAGACTTCTGTAACTCTCCTCTTGCACGTCTTACGTCCTGTACAATAGGATGCTTGCTGCTGCTGCAAACCTCTTCAGCTAGGCTTGACGGTCATGACCTGCTGCATTAGACCACTTCTGTCAGACCTGCACTGGCTCCCATCCCATCAAGCAGCAGTTCGACTATAATGTTCTGTCATTCTCTTTTAGGTCCCTTCATTCTCTTACTACAGAACAGCTATCCATACTCTTAATGAACCTATTTATCATACTACCAGTGCCTCTGAATCCAGTGGGTTCGCTGTGCCTCTAACCCACTTCGATTCCATGCACAGGGTCAGCACGCAAATGTAGTTTGTGGCAGCATGCACAGTGTCAGCACACATAAAAAAATTAAAAAAGGATAATTCATTTATAGAGCGCCCCAAGAGAACTTAATCTCTATTAAGGCGCTTCACATATGACTCGGGGCTCGAGCCCACGACCTCAGCCAGACCTCGGTCGGGGCGAGCACCTTAACCGCTAGACCAAACCAGCTCGGCGCATGAGGGACGAATCACAGGGACCCCCTAAAAGCTGTCCTAAATAGGTGTATCTTTAAGTTCTTTTTAAATGTGGTCAAGTCAGGGGATGTTCTGACGCAAGTCGGGAGGGAGTTCCAGACTTTGAGAGCATATGAACTAAATGCACGGTCTCCAAAGGATTTGAGGTTTGTACGAGGTATTGGTAAACTGTTGGATTTCGAGAGGCGGGTGGTACGATGCTTGGCCTGGTGGGAACACATAACTTATGAACCCTTTATCTACTCACCTCTCATGCTTAGCTGGTTTCATGCACGAGACTCCTTATTCACAAATCCTGGCAGCAGCAGCTGCACACAGTAATTCATTTTAACGATCATATAGTGAGTGCTTGGTCTTCATGATCCTCAATTCCGTCCTACCATCCTCTCTGCTCCTCACCTGCAGCCCACACATCTCCTCTTCTTCATTATTCCGTTTTCTCTGTTTGTGCTCAACGAAAATAGTGCCCTCTGTCCTTCCTCACACCCCTTCTCTCGGTCCCTAAAGTTGTAAGACCTCACAAACAAGTTCAGTTAATCTAGCATCACTCTAGTGACATCTGCCCATATTCTGGGCTTGCTATTCCGTAATGATTGGTTATTGGATGAGCACGTTGCCTCGATTGTCAAGTCGGCCTACTTTCAGCTAAGGAAAGTAACCAAAATCAGAGCTTGCTTAGACAGCAGTACACCAGCCAAACTTGTTCATGCATTTTTATATCAAAATTACCAATTCCAAATACTGATTTCTAAATTACTGCAATTCCCTCCGTTCAGGTATCCCGCTCCTTAATCATTTGCAAGTGGTGTACAACTCGTTAGCTCATCTGGTCTGCCTTAGACAGCATTGCTGCCACATCGCACCATTTCTATAGAGCTTCACTGGCTTCCTGTCAAGCATCGAGTCGTCAGCACGGTCAGACAGGTTGCTGCACTTGCTTGCACCTGTCTGCATCATACCTCCTTGCTTCTCAATTCATGTGCTCTCCTACCACCTACTCCTGGTCTTCTACGCGGCTCAACCGCACACAATTGAAGGCTTTTCGGCGATGGGGCCTTAAGTTTGCATTCATCGAAAGTCTGGAGCTCGTTTTCGGCTTCTGGCGCCATTTGCACTGTCTTTGTATTATTCAAGTCTAAGCTACAGGTGCATCTGTTCTGCTCAATTTGCCCTTCGCCCCAGTGAATTGGTCTTTTTTGTTCCTGCAGGCTTTGCATGCTCTCCTTGCGCATGATTCAGTGATTGCTACTTGTCAGAGGTCCTACAAACCGGTGGCCCTGGGTGTCTTCCTTTGTGCTCTAGCGTGCTGGCCCGAACATGAAATCGTGCATGCCATTCAACCTCGGTTACTGATTCTCTTGAAGTGACTTGTAAATTCCTTGGATAGAGCTTCGGTTCTTTGTCAATGTATGCAAACGATCTAGTATTATTAGTATATTGTCCTGTCAACTCAGAGGCTTCATCTGTCTTATCTCTCTCTCTTTCCCACCGTCACCATCCTCTCTAGTCTGCCACTGTTTCCATCCTCTTCTCTGGCACGTTTTCTTTTCAGTTTCGCTCCTTTTGTCCTCTCCTCTCTATCCCTCTTCTTTCTTTCCAGTAGCAGTCCTGTCGTCTCACTCACTTCCCTCTCTTTCCCTCACATGTCTTACCACTTGTTGCTGCCTCTCCTGTACTTCCGTGCTCTCTCCTCTCAATGTGCGTCAGTTTTACTGCCTCTTCCTCTGTTCTCTCTGTCTTGACTGTTTCTCTTTCTGTGTCTGACTCGGTGTCTATTTCTCCATCTTTCTCCCTGTTCGTGTATGTGTCTTTTTCTGTGTCTCAGTGGCCGAGTCTTTCCGTGTGTCCATCCTGAGAGAGCTCTCACTGGAGCTCTTATACAACCGATCGAGTTTGAGCCAGCATTTGAAATTGAGTTGAAAGTGTTGTCGAAGCACTGCTTTTGCACTCACTGATAAGCAGAGCCTTGTATAACCAGGAGCAAAGGCCCCAGTGGGCCGAACCTGCTGATGATCTTTTATAAGTAGTGCTAGGCCCTGGCTCATAGTGATACCAGTGTGGGTGTCAATCGCAGTCCCGTGCTGCAAGTTCTCGTAAAACAGAAATCTGCTGTATTGAGGATATTCACTTTGCTCATACTGCTAAAGCATGTCCCCATTTTCTTATGGTCGTGCACGCATGCATGGGGAAAGCCAACGGGTTACCTGCCCCCTTCCTCGGTGGCCCACACCGAAGGTGGCTCGCCGAAGCTGTCACATGCCCTTTCGATCTCCCCACGATTTGCTGCCTCTTGCAAGGTCATTGTCATGCTCTCTCATCGCCTAACTACTGGCTGCATCTATTGTCATGCTTGCATATAATGCACATAGTTCTATGCCACCGATAGGTTTTGCACATAAATGGTATTTTGCAGGTAATGCTTTATGCACAGTGCTTTACTCGATTTCGCTGAGCCTTGTTGTGTTTCTGCCGTTTACTACCGCCTAGTCTTTAGCTCGAGTGCCTGCACTTTTCTAGGTCCCTAAGGATGACATGTATTTTGTTTACAATGGCCTGCTAGCTCCAGATGAGCTACCTCTGACTAATGGTGGAATATACCATGCTGTGCCACGGCTTGTCGGTGGCAAAGGAGGTACGTATATTTCTTTCTTTTTACTTTTTAGAGACTTTTGTGGTCCAGAATGCCTTGCTTCGTGTACTGTCAGTAGATCGAGATTGCCTTCGAAGTTTTTCTGTCGGGTGCTTCATGCTGCCTAGAACATGTTCAGCTCTTGGTAATTGTGCCTGTCGTCATACAATCGTTTGTCACCATGCCTTAGTTGTTTGTCGATGATGCCACATCGCTACGTCTTTGACTCTCATGTCTTGGCATCCGTTTTTGTCCTGCTGCATAATTGAAAGGGCTGATTCATGAAAGGTTTCATTGGCGACCACTAGTTTGCTTCAACGCGAGGTTTTCGACAGGTGCAGGTTCATGTAGCGCTATACCTCATTTGCATGCCTTCCAATACCTCTTTTTTAGGTGCCGTGATACACCATCTCGTTTTCTTTACAGGGTTTGGTTCGATGCTGCGTACAATTGGTGCCCAAATAGAGAAGACAACAAATCGAGAGGCTTGTCGAGATCTTAGTGGTCGTCGCATGAGAGACATCAATAATGAGAAAAAGTACTTTTACTTAAGGTGGCTTTACTGTATTGTCGTTATTTGCATGCACACTATCTCGCCAAGCTGAGTGCTCTTTCTGTGTGCTAGATTGCAGGACTGGGTTGCTAAGAAGGCTGACCGTGAGAGAGAGCGCGAGGAGCAACGCCAGCAAAGGATGGAGCGCAGGCAGCAGGTTCCGAAGCACGTCTTCGACGACCCCAAGTACGTTCAGCAAAAGAGCAAGGTGATCGAGAACCTCGACGATGCTGTACAACAGGGTAGATTGCGTGTGCAGCGCTTGTCCGTTTGATAACTCGCCAGCATATCAGTAGGTTATGCATTTCTGCCGTCGAAGCCTGGGCGTGTACATCTTGTGGTGATGCCATCTTGTGTGCCGTCTGCCTGCTGATGTAGCTTGCATTAGCTAATAAAAAGTGTTTTTGAGGCGTCTTTCTCCTAAATCTGTAGGTTTAAAGAGGACCCTGGTCGATGGCGGCCGTGAAGAGCCCGCGATTGTAGCCAAGAAACCAAAAGCGCCTGCTGCAGCGGCATCCTCGTCGGCTGCTTCGTCGTCCAAGGGCACCGCTACAGAATGGTTAGAGGAGCTTTGCGAGACTGCTCCGCTTTCATTCCTCTGGTCGCAAGCTTCGTGCTAGCTGCTGATAATACATGAGCGGCACAGTTTATCAGCTTCCTGAGGCTTAACGACAGTAGGACGAACCTAATAGCCTTAGGCAAGCCTGGTGTCACCCTGTAGTTCGAAGACCTTAACCTCAAGACTGGCTCTTCTCCTATCAATCCATCGACGTCTGTCTGTCGTATCAGGCATGCCTTTCCATAGCGACTTGTCATTGGATGAGCACATTGCCTCCACTGTCAAGTCGCCCCCTTTTCAGCCGAGCATTGCCAAAAACAAAGGCCTTCTTAGACAAGAATACAACAGCCAAGCTAGTTTGTGGATTTGTGACATGGCATCTGGCTTGCTGTGATTCCTATTATGCTGGACTTGTGCTTGTGCTTGCCTTGATCGACTCATGCAAGTCTCAGCAGCTCGTCAG
This sequence comes from Cristatella mucedo, assembly GCA_009760855.2. Classification (NCBI taxonomy): domain Eukaryota; kingdom Metazoa; phylum Bryozoa; class Phylactolaemata; family Cristatellidae; genus Cristatella; species Cristatella mucedo. Next base: position 1,755,332 of record WPIO01000076.1, read on the forward strand.
CTCTGTCGTCGGTGACATAGCAGTCACGTTGCATCACTTCTGTCTTACCTTTGCTGGTGCGCCATTGAGCATTGAATCGATTGCAAGATCCCCTCTCTGGCTCACATATTGGCCTCCACCAGCCCGACCTGTCCGACCTCGTTGCTTCTCCAGTGGAGTGCTCTGGCCCGCCACCACCTGCTCCGCTCCTGGGTCGTTCTGCCAGGCGTCTTGCCAGGCGTCTTGCTTTTAAATGGATATCTTTGCGGTTGTACTGCATCCAGGTCGCAATCACCGAATGTCTTGCTCTCGCTTCCGGCATCCTTTGCCGCTTACACTGGCCAACCGTCATTTAAGTCTCAGCTAAAAATGCATCTGTTAGACTCTTGCTTTCCCTTTGCCACAGGGCGAATTGTCTTTTTTGGTTCCTGTGTTTCGTGATGGTCTGAGCACGATACACATGTGCCTTTGCGTGCCTCTAAGCAAGATTCCTTGCGTGTCATTGACACTTGATAATTGCTTCTTTGCCGATTTGTTGAAATGGGCCTGGATAAAGATTTAGAATGTGTAAACTGATTCTACAGCCTCATTCGCATAGCAGCAGAAGGCCTTGCTGCCTTTCACCATCCCCTGCAGCATGCAATAAAAGATTGCCCACTGCAGGCGTCTAACCCACGAACTAGTTTGTGGAGAGCAAGCATCTCACTCCTTGCCTAGGTTCTCTTCTTAGGGTGCTGTACAAAGGACTTATTACTGTTATCATTGTCGTTGATTGGTTATCGATTGAGTGATAAGACTTGTTGGCAGGAAGTGACGGCAAGACGACTAGATAGATGCTGCCAAGCAGGTTGTGGGAGAGCCGTGACTGAAGAAGCAGAGAGGTCGGGTTGGTAGGCCGGTCTAAGTGAGTTATTCGGCCTGTGAGCCAGGCTGAGGATATAGGGAGCCATATATATATATATATATATATATATAGTGATATGAGATATAGTGCAGCTGAGACAGAAGCGGTATGCTGTGGCTGCTGTGCTATGGACAACAGACCACACGAGCTGCTGAATTGTTCACCAGTTGCAGACAATTAAGGGCACTGTCTAAGAATCCGGAAGAACCGGAGTTGCAGTATTCTAGATTCGATATATTTAAAACACTTTTAGTTTGCTGTCTCACCATAATCTGAGCGGGTTCTGATTTCAGCAATATTTCTTAGCTGAAAATAGGCCTACTTGACTGTGGAGGAAATTGATCATGCAATGGCAAATCGTTATGGAACAGCATGCCCCTATTACGGGCGCACCTAATCAATATAGTGATTGTAGATAAGCCAGTTTTGAGGATGAGGTCTCCTAGCTTTAGAGTAACACTAGGCGTGTGCCTATAGCCATAAGGTTGATGTTATCATCGATAAGCTTTGAAGAAGGTAATGGCCATCCAAATGCCAATAATTGCCGATGCAGGCTTCTTGGAAATTTATTGTATCTATCTGTAACTCCACTATGCCACAAGGACTAAGTGGAAATGTTACGAGAGACGAGTTTTCAATTTCGAACTCAAAGCCTACGCGGCTTTTGGTGTGCATTTATGTTAAACTCATCAGTTTGCAGCAGATGTTAAGCCTAGAAAGAGATTGGGTTCTCCGAGGGCACTCTATAAAGTGCCTTATTATTATTATTATGGGGCAATGCTTAGATCGGTCAAAAGATCGGCAGAGCTATGTTGAAATGAAAACCGTGATTATGTTTGCCAAAGACATCAGTCAAAGGGAGTATAAATAGTGGAGATATTGGAACCAAGCCCTGAGGTACCTCATACTTTAAATTCTCCTCAGACGACCGACAGTCGTGTACATCTACACTAGAGTGTCTCTCCCTGTGGTAGTGCTTAACTTCGTTTTGCACCGCACCAGTGTTATCTAGGCATGTTGAGGGATGCTCCAACATGATCTGATAGTCATTACTGTCAAATACTGGTGAGAGATTTAGAAGAACTGGTGAAAAGGGCCCTATCCCTATCTTCATTTTTTTCAGAAGTTCAGTGTTAATCAGAAGCAGAGCAGTTTCTGTTGAATGGTAAGGTCTAAATTGCGATTGAACTTTGGTAGCAATATATAATGAACTAGTGTAATCAAATGCATTATTATTATTATTAAGTGTCCTGGATAAAAATGGCAATATGTTGCTTACTTGATTTGTGAACTCGTCGGTGCCGGTAATGTTATGTTAAATATGTTCCTGTTACCATTGCATGTTGATTCCCCAAGCCTGCTGATTGCATATTGATTCCCCAAGCATAATGGTTTTCCCGTGGGCATTGATTGTCATGCTTTGTCTAGATGTGCTCATAATCTCTGGGCTTATAGTGTCGTTTCGAAGCTGGACTGCAATACTTTCTTGATGCAGCATCTGCCAATGGGTGGCTTCTGCAAACAATTTTTTTTGCATTTGGTTATGCCTATGGTTTCAGAAATTACTGCATGCATTCTCAGACCGGCTGATATGAGTCCGACCTGTTGATAATAATGGGTTTCCCTATTTCTTCGTTCTAGGGTGGGAGATTTTGACGAGTGCAGCTCTAGTGACACCGACTCAAGCAGCGATGAGCCGTGTTGCAGCAGTCAGCTGTTGGTTGGCTCCACCACGCCTCACGCTTTACCCAGTGATGACAGCGTGGGTCATTCCATGATGCCGGAAACCCCTGCTGCCGCTAGCTCCAGCTGTCGGGATTCCGCTCATGAACACACTGCACCGCCGGCAGCCATTGGCAGCAGCGGTAGTGATTCGCGTGGCTCTCAGCAGGGCCTCACCGATGGCAGTCCTGCTTTGGAAGCAGCGATTGTCAGGGAGGGCAGTACCGAAGCAACACTGGACAGTCAGAGGTATGTGCTGCTGCTGCAGCAACTGCGGAGCTGCTGAGGCAGGCTAGCTGGCTAGCCGCAAGTGGCCAGGTTTCGTCGACATGAGTTTACTTGTCGACCTGAGTAGGCCATAGTCTGTGCTCTCTATATGTTATATATATTTATATATATATATATATATATATATATATATATATATATATATATATATATATAGCATGTGTGGGGGCTGCAGTCCACACTCTGTTTGCTTCGTTAAGGAGCCCAAAGTGGGGTGGTGGGGCTTATGAGCACGTGTCACCTTTGCTGGAAGAGCTAGGATGGTTGCCGGTTGAGCAAAGGATACGGAGCAAAGTTCTTACGCTGACCCACAAGGCCCGCCACGGCTTGGCTCCTTCATACCTAGCTGAACTGCTACATCAGTTTCAGCCTGTTCGCGCCCTCAGGTCCTGTGTGGACAATAAATTAGCTGTCCCATTCCTCCACTTAAAGACAGTTGGCGACAGAAGCTTTAGTTCTGCAGGTCCTAGACTGTGGAACTCGCTTCCACAATTCTTACGCAACGACATCTAATCTCCAACTGCCGACTATGGCACATCTTTTTCAGCGGTCCTGAACTGCTACTTCTATGCTACTCACTACCTCAACTGCTCTCCTAACTCTGCTATGCTTCCCACTTTCTCTTTGTTGCGTGAGACGAAGTCTGTTGGCTACCGAATGCGTACCGAAAGCTGCTTAGGCTGTGAGTGCGCTATACAAAACTCTCCTGTGTAACGCCCACGTGGTCTTTATGACTTTGTGGAGTTACTGACGGAGATATATACATACATAGACACACAAAAGTACAGCAGTAACCTGCAATTGCTGTCATGCTAAACCTGCCCTTGGCTTTCAAGAAATGAAAGGTGTGTCGAGCTCTGAGCTGCAAGTAATCGCATCTGTCCGTGTGTGCTTGCATGGTTGCATGTGTGTGCGCCTGTGAGAACATGTCTGTATGTATCTGTGTGTATGCACATGCATTATCGGATGCATATGAATGTGGAACCATGTGATAAAGATACACTGATGACTACATCGTCAAGTCGATAAGAGCTAGCGTTTTTCACAAATTTCGAAAATGTACTGATCTTTTAGTAGCCCGTCCCTCCTATCAACAAGATTTTCGTGTTGAAAAGATAATGCGGCCTCGGAGTATAGAGTGGTATCCCATGATTGGTGGCCAGTGCCAGAAGCCGGGTTGACATGGGTTTTTGTGCAGCGTCCTCTTTCATTGCTGGCAGGCTGTTAGTGGAGTGTCGTTGTTACTTTCACGAGCTAAATTGCTGGGAACCTATATTGCATTCATAGCATGTGGAAACTCGTTGACATGTTAACTTCCACTTGCCCACACAAGTTGGCCGAATGGGCGATTGAATTTGCACCAGATATCAATTCGACTGGCTACTTGCCAACTGCTGCCTGGCAAGCTCACAGCCCTTGTGATTGTTGACTTAGAGAGACTGATGACGTAATGACCCATGAGTCATCGTATGTATCACTATATATCACTCAGGGCATCAAGTGAGGATGAGAAGTTTTGTTGGTCTCCTCATTACACTCGTTTGATTGCTGAAAGTGGACATGCCCGAAGTGACAGCTGGATTTGCGTAACTCTGCCAGTGGGAGTGCCAGTGGGGCATGGGACAAATACAACGGAAGGCCGTGTCTTTAGCATGCGACCCTCAGAGTCACGCGAGTGTGGTGAAAGCTGTCAATGGACACGGGTGTCATGCTGGCATGCGAGAACAATCTGCCTGCCCCATTTTGTGCAGCTACAACGTGATCACAGCAGGAGGGCTAGTGAAGGACCAGCACCGAAGCAAAAACGTGTTCATGATCTACCAGGCGGGAAGTATAGTTACATTGCCATGCCACGAACAAATGAGATCTTATTAGGCTGTAAGCCAGCGGTTCTCAACCTGTGGGTCGCGACCCTTTCACAGGGGTCGCTTTAGACCACCGGAAAGCATTTCCACATTTCGCACACCATAGTTGTATGGTTGGGAATCGCCTCAACATGAGGAGCTGAATTAAAGGGTCGCAGCATGAGGAAGATTGAGAATCACTGCTGTATGCAATGAAGAAACTACTAATGATTTAGTAGATCGTGCATGCTGAAGGGATGCTGTATGTACGAACAGCTGCCTTTAATATGTTTGCAACTGGTTTCTTCGGAATGCTCTTTCTGCTGCTGTGGGTTGCTGCATGGGCTCTTTCTGCTGCTGTGGGTTGCTGCATGTATAGCCCGTGCTGCTACTGTCTTTTTTAATCTGAGTCTGCTGCGAGGAGCCTTTTCTGTTGTTTTTTGTGCATTCGTTGAGGTCGATTGCTTTTCGCTTTTTCTCCATAAGCTTGAGTAAGCGCATAGCACCGGCTGATCCAGCAGCCTCGTGTCAGCAGCCTTCTGCAGAAGAGCCTGGGGGCTTTCACTTGCAAGGGGCAATATAATATTGCACGCCCCAAGACTCGAATTCACGCTCCTTGGATGGGCACCTACCTCTGGGTTAAGACCCATCTGAACTCTGTGATGGTAAGACTTAGTTTGACCAGCATTTCCCTAATTTAAGCAGAATATAATAATAATAGCTTATTCAGCAGTCTTTAGAGCACTAAATCTCTTTCCAGTCACCTTATTTATGTTTCTAAAATACTAGCTGATTTAATAGCCTCGTTTTGTAAATCGGTAGAACAGCCTTAAAGACTATTACCACCGCTTGCAGCCGCAATTACGGATTGCCCACTGCAGGATTTGAACCCACGATCTCGGAGCCAGGTCGTGAAAAGCAACTGTCTTACCTAGTGGGCCATCACGGCTCAACAAGGGAAACAAGTAAATAAAATTACTGATATAATGCATAGCATCAGTACTCATAAGGACGGACCCAGCAAAGGCTGTGAAGAAAGTGTGTTTTTAGCATTTTTTAAGTGTCGTCAAGTTTGGGGATTTTGTGACATCAGTCGACAGTGAGTTCCAGACTTTGGAAGCATGCTAACTAAAAGTACAAGTCAGAAGTGTTGTTAGTTCGATGCCTAGTGTGATTGGCAAGGAGTTCGAATACGTAAGCTGAAGAAAGAAAATAACAGAACATAATGTATCTCTCTCTCTGTAACTCCACATAGCCACAAAGACTTCTGAGGTGGGTGATACACAGGAGAGTTTTCTATTGCTTGCAAAGCTGCACTCAAATGCACTGTATTGCACTCAAAGCCTAAGTGGCTTTTGGTATGCATGCTGGAGCCAACAGACTTCATCTCATGCAACAAAGAGAAAGTGAGATGCATATACGTGTCATTAGGGCAATTGAGGTAGTGAGTAGTGTAGGCTCGTGACGGCTGGAAAGGATATGCCACAGTCGGCACGAGGAGAGAAGATTTCGTTTCGTAAGAATTGAGTTGCCAAACGTTGATGTCGATCCACTGCTTGATGAGAAGCCAGTGCAAAATGGTAAAGCAGGGTGTATGTGCTGTGGCAACTGGGACTTTCCCAACAGAGAGGCTTAGCTGAGCCAACTGTAAGCAGCTCATTGAAGCACACTCTGGATGACATTCCAGTTGTGAGTCAGACAAGTCGAACGAGATGTCACACATGCATGGACTGAGTTGGATTAGGTATCCCTGTAGGCCCTGGTTCTTTGCTATTTTACATAGCTGGCTTCTTTTGCCTGGGCAGACTTAATTGTGGGGCTGATGTGGTCGTCCTTTGAAAGGTCACTGTAGGCAGGTCACCTTGATTTCTTTTAGATGCTCCAGAAAATATTCTGGTAGGCCCTTTTTTTAGGATTAGGTTTTCCAATTTAGAAGTAAACCTAGGTTTACCCATAACTGGTGAGTTGCCTCTATCGGTATTCAATGTGATTCAGGGTTTGCTGCGAGCCAGCTATGAATATCAGCAGGGTAGTTACGGGAGTTCGACGTGCTGCAAGGCTGAGTTGGATCAAAGCGCTCAAACAGCTGTGTTTCATCTACAGAGAAATAAAAGCCTAGATTGCCCTGAGCCATTACGTCGGCGTTGTTTACGACCATGCTGTAAACGGTAACACTGTACATGTAGGCTGTAAGCAAGCAAGAGGAACACAACATTGCCAAAACGACCTTTACTTTTGCAAACAAGAGCATCTTCTTGCTTGGAGGAGGTGGAATTGGGAAGGTCAAAGGACACTGAGCATTGCTTTGCAAGGAAACTGAGCCCATGCCAAGGTTAAGCATTGGGGAGATAACCAACAGTCAAAGATTGAGCAGGGTACATTCGTCAAGAGGAAGAGTATAAAATGTGAAAAGGATTGGATCAAGCACAAGCCCCAGGGTGTCCTGTACATTAGTGGCTTCTTGGATTACTGTTGCTTGTTGATATCTATGCTCTGGAGTCTTCCACTAAAGTAGGACTTTACCCATAGCATAACAGGCCAATGGTCTGCTGCGTCGCTCCTTCGATGCATCGATTTTTTAGGGCATCTTGAATCTGCGGCCAGCCTTGAACATAACTGCTGTCGACTGTGCTTCTATTAAAACCGGACGTTGTAAATGGCTGCTCTGGCATTGGGCCATCTGAGACAAAGGAGGATGAGGTCACTGCTAGATTCCCGTGTGCAGAAATGCACGATAGTAGCAGTGGCGGAGCTGCTTTGGCCCCCATGCAGTTTGGTACGATTAATGCAGCAAATCGCACTGCCCATGACCTGCTGATCATAGATAATACCCCTTCATGTTAGCAGTCTTAGGGAAGCAGTCCTGGCCTGCTGTTTGTAGGTCGGCTTAGACGGTGCCAATGAGGTGCACACAATGTATTCATGCTGCCATCAGGGCATTGTACATACCAGACCCAATTGGTTCATGTCACGTGACAGAGCATGCCCCTAGTACGAGGGCCGTGAGTCTGAGCATGGCTCTGACTGGTTCTGGATAAAAAAAAAAAAAAAGTGCATTGGCCCTTGGCCTCTATCAGGTTTCACCTCAAGTGCAAGAGATAAGTAAGGACGTCACAGGTTGTGGAGCGGCCGAGAAGAATAAGCTTTCGCGTCATAAGCCCCCTTTGCTTTACCGGTGGCCATTACGGCGCCACCTCGTGCTGCCCAGGCATGTCTGCCTGGCACTGTGGGAGTTTAGTAACGGTTAGGATAGTTGGTTGTGGGATGTTAGTTGCCTTCCAGCAAGGGTGAGGCTGAAGAACTTCGGCTCAGCATGACAGGTCGATCTCAGCTAAACAGCAGAGCCATATTTAACGGCCGCAGCTATTTGATATCTCTTACTGTTAACGGTAAGATCCTGTGCCTGCTTGCATGGGTGTGGTTAGCAAGGCCTTAGTCTAAAGGGTAAGATGCCTGATGACTTAACGACTCGGGTCGGGGTTTCGACTCCTGCTCCAAGAAGTAATGATTCAGCAAGCAGGTGATAGCTGCTAAGACTCTTCTGCCGCAATTTGAATGAGACAGTTATATCGGCTATCCATTACTGAATAATCAATAGACAACTGCTGCTTGGACTGACTTATTTTAAGGTGAAGACTAGTAGTCCCGAGTCTGGCTGTTGGGCAGCTATTGTCGCTTGTTATTTGCAAATGATGAGCTAGCCGTGCATTGCTGATTCATGTAGAACTTGATTTTATTTGCCCGTTAAGTAGTTCTTCTTCGTACGCTTTATCAAAACCATTAACTTGCTCAGTTAGCAAGCTGCTAGGTCATGCAGCAAGCAGCAGCTGCTTGTGCGCATTGGTAGCCTAATGGTTTCCATCGCTCGACCTTAGAGAAGAAATGAAGACCAATGCAGACGACTTGAGTTCTGGTATGAAATCGGAAGACTCGGTGCCCAAGTCGCATAGCGCTGACGAGGATAAAGGAAGCTCGGGTGTCGACGGTTGCTCGGGGACATCGGCACAGGACCACATCGTGGATAGATCTGCTGCCACTGCCGGCGAACGGGTAAGGTTCTAGCTGTCCGCGCCACCGAAGTAACGGAAGATTCGCCGATGCCACAGCTTCCGCATGCCGAGCTGAATCGCTGCCTGAACCTCGCCTGACTTTTTTAGATCACGCAGAGCACTCTTGGGTCGGTCGAAGAGGCGCTGGCTGCTTCTGAATCGCCTGAGCAGCTTGAGAAGTTCGGTCTGGATGAGCTGAAGTCGGCCTTAATGACGCGCGGCATGAAGTGTGGTGGTACGCTGCAGGAGCGCGCACGTAGGCTGTTCAGCGTCAAGGGACTAGCTCCTTCTGAGATTGACCCCAAGCTTCGTGCCGGACCGCCAGCAGCCACGCAGAAAAAGGCGACCCGAAAGTAGATAAAAAAGACTTGGTCGGCAAAAGTAATGCAGAGGTCAGCTAGCAGCCATGTGTTTAGTGTAGCTTCTTGTGATGGCAGACACTTGCAAGCATACTGTGAGAACTAGTAATAAAGGTGTATTGGGATGCATGCATCGTGCCGATTTAACTAGCTGATCTGTGTTGTTGTAGTGGAGGCTCAGCAGATTTTTCCTATGCCTCTCCTCAGTCGATACGAGCTAACTAGCCAACTGCGTGCTCTTACCTGCGGCTAGCATTCCTGCAGACTGCCGACATAAAAACCACCTCCCACTTAACCACCTGATAAAACCACAGCTTTCGGTCCTTTACAGGACGAGACAGATGTTTCATTGGAGAAGTAAACCTTTACATGAACTTTGTGCTAGGTGCTTCAAAAATATTGCTGGTTATCAGAAGTTGCAGAACTGGAGACGTTACGTGTGCGGCTCATAGTGAGATAATAACTTAGTGCAGGTCGGTTTTACTGCACAAGCAACGCGAGCAAAACTGAAATGCCTCACTATATGACCACCATAAGCAAAAATTATTGTTAGAAGTGAACAGTGTGGAACCAACAATTCAAGTTAGCACCTTATGACGCCGTAGCCTAGCGGGCCTGAAAACATCAGTTTAAGTTACAGAGCCGTAAGAAATACTTGTTTGGCCAGATAATTGTAGCTTTCAAGAGTAAACGTTTTGTGAATTGACGGGACAATTTTGTGCATTGGTCGGGTAATTGATTCTTTTTATAGGGTATCTTTCAAAAGGCAAACATGTTAGAAATTCAATCCGAAGTTGTGATGACATTCAGATAAAAGGTAAGCAATAAAAGGATAATCAGAGCTATATCTAACCTGGAAGTAAATCAGAAGCAACATATTTACAAATAATACATTTACACATTGATCTGTGTATCGTAAGCAACTTGTGCCCAACTTGTTTACCCTTGGTAAATTAATTAAGAAAGCTGTGCCATACCGAAAGGACTTGAGTAGCTTCTCTCTTCGCCTTCTCCTACCAAAGGCACTGCCGAGATTTATAGCAGACCAACTGAACTCCTATGTCGATAGCTCAAACCTAGCAAGTAAGTTCCAGGCTAAGTTATTGTCAATTACTCCACGAAGTCAGCATTGCTTAGGGTATAAGACCTCAGCAATGGAGACTTTCGTAAAGTTTTTGCTTGATCTGTCGGTAGCATTTGATACTAGTGATCACAAAGTCCTTGAGCTTCTAACATCTCGCCTGGGTGGCACTGCTCTGCTAAAGTTCAGGTCTTATCTCAGTGGGAGACAAGAGTATAGATGTGAATAGACTAAGATCATCCGAGGTACCTCTGAAATATGGGGTACCTCAGGACTCGGTGCTTGATCCGGTTCTTTTCACGGTTTATACTCTCCCTCTCGCCGATGTGATTGCCAAGCACAATCTAGGCTTTCACTTCTATGCGGATGATACTCAGTTGTACCTTTGCTTTGATCCCTCCCAGCCTTCGAGCACCTCAAATTCTCTACACAACCTTGCTGCATGTATCGATGGCGTCCACACATTGATGGCAGTGAACTTTCTTAAATTGAATGACGGCAAAACCAACTTACTCTTTATGGGCAAACCAAGTGTGATGCAGAAATTGGAAGGCTCAAAATCGGCTCTGCCAGCAGATCTTCTGTTGAATCTTAACGAAATCTAGGTGTACTGTTCTAAAGTGATCCATCATTAGACGACAACATTAGCTCGACAGTCAAGTCTGACGCCGTCCAGCTACATAACATTGCTAAAATGTGGGCTTGCTTAGACAGAGATAATACGTAAAAACTAGTCCATGCATTTGTGAAGTCCTGTCTTAACTTCTGTAACTCACTGCTTGCTGGTCTTCCAGCCAGTGCAATCCAACGTTTACAGTTGATTCAAAACTCTGCAGCTATGCTCCTCTGTCGTGAGCATCGCAGTTGCCACATCACACACTTCTCTTCGACCTGCACTGGCGCCCAATAAAGTAGCGTATAGACTAAGGTACTGTTACTCACACTCCCTCTGACGCTCAGATTTCCAAAGCTGCGATTCTTGCAGGCTTGCTTCACACCTTGGATGTTCGGTAACTATATGTCGCCTTCTGCGTACATCAACGAGCAGCCTGCAGCTTCATTTAAGAAAGTTGCCAAGGTTTTCTCAGACATTGCGGATGCAACGATTAGTGCTAGTAATCGGAGTTATCACCTCAAACTCCTTAATCAAATCCGCTTACTCTTCACTGGTGGATAAGTAATTATCCCAGCCACGGTTCACGCTGTATCGCTTTACTGCTAAATGAAAATAATATTAATTGATAGTTTGTATACCCCGAGGGGAAATAAATCTCTATTCACGCGCCGGCGGGAAAAAACAATACCTAACTAAACAAGGAGATTGTTCCAAAGTCAGAAATGTCTTATGAGATCTAAACCTAGTCTCGTTTTTACCAAGATTCGTTCAAGATTCGTGAAGAAGCTTATCGTTTATTTGCCAGTGGAGCTCACTGACACAAGTAACTACGGCAATTGTAAAGCGTGTCGATTCTAGGCGCTTTACAATTGCTGTAGTTATTTTTTATTTACTTTTAATTACTTCTGATTAAGTGCCCTCGCAGAATTCAATCTCTTTCTAGGCTCTAGAAAGAGATTGAGTTCTCTGAGGGCGCATTATCAAATGTATTATTATTAGTATTACTGGCATGTGGAGTTTTGACTCGGCTTTCAAGCGACATTATTCAGTAAAAACAGCTAGTCGCCAAATGACTACATTTTTGACATCGTTATAACAGTTTTTCCTACGCAAAGTTTCCATTAAGTATCGGCTGGTGGCTTCCTCTGTTTCTTGTTTTTCACGTTACTCTCTACGATCGGTGCGCTTTTATTCTGCTCGCTTCACTCCTTTTTGTTCCCAATTCAAAAAGCTGTGAAAACCTCACCGATCAACAATGGCGGGCATAAACCAAAGTCCGTGAACAAGATTACGAATGTTTATTGCTTACCAAAGACAGGCGCAGAAC